>CM069912.1:103791497-103925497 GCA_036172215.1 Camellia granthamiana
AAAGAGTCCGGAAGTCCGGAGGCAAGGCTCGCAGCCGGACTCCGCAACCTCAGAACGAGCACAATATGCAACATCACCAAGCGCTCAATCGGTGACGTCTGAGTCTTAAGGTCGGTCAAAAAATAGGGTGTCTACACATGCTTGTTACATTTCATTTGGCACGCTCATGTTGCATTGCATTACATTTCTATGTTGCATTGTATTTGGCATACTTGTGTTGCATTGTGTTTGGTTTGGGGTGTCAAACCAAACACGAGGACGAAGGGATGTTTCGTACTTGAAGTGACGAAATGTGCCTCAATCCTCGGTCGCTGACGCTCTTGATCAAACATGATAGAGTTCTAGGCATTCATATGTTTTTGTTGCATTCATTCCACATTGATTTGCACACTTGGCTCCTTTGGCCATCATGCATTGAAATGCGCGATTGATGGTCCGAGGGTCGAGAACCATACTCCCTTGAGTTCATGACATGATAGGAAGGATGGTTGTGCACACATTTCCTTGAAAATGCATTGCCATGCTCTGTTTGTCCTCTGCTGGCAGGCAAAACAGCATTCTGCAGGAAGATATGGCCGGCCGGCCATCTTCAGTGCCCGATCGACTAAACATTGTTGGCCGAGATCCTCGCAAATGATCGATGACCAATTCCACATGGCCGATGTTCCTATATTTTGGCCGGTGATATCCCACAGTGCTCCAGGAGTGGTTCGGAAGCATCCTTGGGACTTGTGCAGTTTTCAGAGGTGTAAAACAGTGCAAACAGAGACAACATGTGGCATGGCAACGGGTTTCTGAGCGAGGCGATCAAGCATGCATCATTCAATCATTCCGAGGCGGAGCTGTGGCGGCCTCTTTAGTTTCATAGCTTAGTTAATTTTGTTTAAATTAGTTAAGGGTTTTGTAATATTTAATTAGTTAGGGTAGTTGATTAATTATTCGGTTTGTATTATTTATTCGGACCCTCCGTCGAGAGGGCCAATTTTGTAATAAGTGTGCGTGAGTGTGTGAATGTCTTCCAACCCCACGTCTTTCTCCCTTTTACTTACCTGCTTTCAATGGTTAGTTTTAGGTCATGTTTCAATTAGCATCCTTATGCTCGCATGTTTGTATCATTCATTTGTATTGCATGCACCGGGCTCGGCGCATCATACTAACCGCATAGCATTTCAATTCCAACTTGAATACGTGTATTGAGTTGTCGCATTTCACATGCCATTCTTAGATAGCCGAGCCTATTCTAGTTGCATTTTTGCATGTGTTGCATTAGCCATCTTAACATGAACTAGGATCATGCATTTGATTACTAACTAGCTATTGTTTTGGCTCGGAAGTACTAGGTAAGTGTTTACGCTTTAGCATACCGCATGAGTGTGAGTGTTGCCATGATAGCATGCTTGCCATGAGGCTATTTGCTTATGTGATATAAGTGCCTGAATACTTGTGGATGAAGGTTGGATTACTTGAATTGGAATGATTCATTGAAATCCGTGTTTTAGCCTACTTGCGAGTAGCAAACTTCAAACCATTTCCAAACAAATGGATATGCAATGCATTTGTTCAAATTAGGCGATCTAGTCTATACTTGTGTGTTGTGCACATCACATAGTAATTCTAGCTAATTAACCGGAATAAGAACGCATATGTTTTCAAAAACAAGATATCATGCTTAGTACAGGCTGATCTTTGATCGGGCGAGCGGGGGTGCTCATAGATGACCTTCCCCAATCGTACCTAAGTTCCCGAGCTGAGGCAACTTTGGTGATGACGGACACGTGGCCTTAGGCAACGAGTCAGGATTTCCTAAATTCTCCCAAAATAAATATTTAGGGTGGCGACTCTATATCTGACAAAGCAGTCCATGTGTGGCACTTCTTTCTTAAAAATCAGTTTTCCAAAACGATTTGCCGGATTTGGACTCTTTGGTGATTTATCGGTCTCGCATTGCACTTTGCAGGATTAGATTCAGAACCATGACATTTGAGTCTAAACTGTAGAAGCAAAGCCCGAGGGCGCATCTACAGTGGGTACTACAAGTTGCCGAGTGTAAATGATGGATTCAGAACTGGTCTTGTAAATGCCAAGTATGTAAAGGAATATTTTCCTTAGTTTTGATAGCAAACAGTTTCAAGTCTTTGTTAATATTTCCCAACACTTAGTGTGAAGAAAGTTTTCCATACTTAGTGAAATTTTATCCACGTAAAGACTTAGTTTTGATGAAGTTTTGTTCATGGAAAGAGTTTTGCTTATCTTTAGAAGCTATGTAAAAGCAATGTAAAGAAAGCGATGAAATGAAACTCAAAAGTAGTACCAAACATCCATTACTTTTCATAAAAGTCAAACTTCTAGAACATGATTACAATGTTTGAACAGAAGTTGTGACAAAGAAAAGAAAAAAATGAAAAGAGAACTACATCATATCAGACCCTTCATCAAGGAGTCTGTCAAACCAACATCCTAAGGCAGCTGAGCAACAAGAGCAGAATCCTTCTCCCTGAACCGAGCCAGGTTTTGGCGATGTTGCTCTGAGGCGCCCTCGCAATCTCTGATGCTCTCCTCTGAAGAAGCATTCACGACTAGCATGCTCAAAGAACCCATCAACCACCTGGAGCCTTGCCTTTATCCAAGACAAGTTCAGGCCATTTCTCTAAAGCCCGCTTGAGGTTTGTCTCAGCACCTTCCATAAGCTTACCTAAAGTCATTAGAACTCTCTTGGTGATAAGATCACAGACAAAACTAGCGAAAGACTCTGGCAACGCCGTTTGTATCATTGAGCTTGGAACATTAAAAGCAGTAAAAGTCTCTGCATGCAGCGCTTGAATGCAGACAAGTATGGGGGCAGCCTCAGGAAATACCCACCGGTTCAAGAAGGGGACCCTCCTAGAAGGCATAGAAGATTCTGCCACAGTACTACCAGTTTGAGTCACAGGGGGTAGACTTGCTGAATGCCGAACTATCTGAGGCTAACTATCATGTCTTCAGCCCTCAGCAACTCCAGTCTGCGTGACCAACAGAGATTCAGCAGAATGAGATAAACCCCCAGAGACAACCTCTATTTAAGATGGAGGTTCTCAAGGCCAAGTGATACATTCACCCCATGGCCATCTTTAGGAGTCTCAGGAACAAAGTCATCACCGTTAACAGAGGAGCGACCAGAGTGTACAGAAAGATCTAGAATAAGGGCTGAGCTAATAAGGTTCAGAACCTCTGGGTTTGGAACACCCTTAGCAGCTATCTCATCACCCACAACTTGGGCGTCAACTGTAACTTGGCGCTGCTCATTACCATCACCCTCAGCGGGGAAGTTGCCATGGCCTCTCTCCATGACTTGGACTTAGCCAACTAGTTCATCTTCAATGCCTAAAAGCATCAGCCTGTATGTCTTTGGCCAAGGGATCAGTAAGGCAATAAGGTCCTCATAATCCTCGTAATTTGAAGAAGCCCAACAATTATTGATGGACCCCTTTTGAAATAAAGAAACCTATCACCAAGCTCCTCGTAGTGCAAGGCAAGATCATCCACATTAAGACCAACAAAAAGGTCTTGAGACACAAGTTAAGAGGATAACTCAAGGAAGTAAGTAAGGTACAAGTCAACAACTTGTTCAGAAGTTGTAGAGGGAAAATGACTACCGCAGCAACTGCAACCACTGTATCTAACTTGCAGAGGGAACACCCTGCCAAGGCGATGGCAACCTTTGGGAGAAACTTCCCCTCCACAAGTAAAGGCTAATGCTTGGCGTTGATAGCAGGCCCCAAGGCATTACTAGCCTAGGGCTGATAGCAGGCCCCCAAAGTCATTTTTAGCTGGGCGCTGAAAGCAGGCCCCGAAGCTTACTAGCTTGGCACTGATAGCAAGCCCCAAGGCTCACTGGTTGGAGCTGATAGCAGGCCTAGAGATACCAGCATACTTCGCAGAAGTTGTAGAGGCAATGGGAACAGAAGTTTCAACGGTAGCAACGGCAGCCTCTAAGTTCATAGCCAACTCTGCCAGGAAAGCCAAGCCTAAATTGACAATACTAAACTTAGCCGCGATGTTTTCAACTTTTGCAACAATTTGGGTTTCAACAACCTCAGCATGTGGAACTAGTGGAGACTAGGCAGGAGAAGAACCCCTCCACATTGAACAGTTCTAACCCAAGAGATATGTTCACCCTATGATCAGCTCTAAGGGTCCCAAGAATGAAGTCTCCACCACCACCTTCTACTACCTCTGCATCTTCATTAGAGAAGCTCCTTATGACCACTATTATTACCCCTTTCGGTGCTAGAAGTCATTATGCTTTGAGTTTTGGACCGATGAATCATCAAGCCAAGGGGTACATCATCACCATCATTGAAGTCTGAAGAAAGTCCCTCAATACTGGATGAGCTACCTGAGCCTAAAGGAGTGATAGCAGAGATATTGTCCCTCTTTGAGATGAACAAACCCTAGACAAAGAAAGACACATTTATGCAACCAAAGTTAAAGAAGTACTAAGTGAAGAAACATTACTAGTGAGGTTCACTTAAAGCCTAACATTATGCACGCGCAGAAAAACACATGTTCTCCACGCGCGCAGGGGGCAAAAGTAGAGGGTCAGAAATTAAAGTCCAAATTAAGTATGGACCTAAGTGTGGAGGTCGCCTCTATTAGATGACTAGGAATGATTAAAAAAGCATAGGTTAAAGCCCAAGGGAAGTGAGCCAACAGTAGGCCAAAGCAGGTCCAACCCGCCAAGGGTCTAAACAGACTCCAAGAAGGAAAATGCTTAAGTGAAGTTATAGAGGCAACACTTGCGACAGCCAAGTTGCAGAGGCACTTTGCCTCAGCACCGCCATTCACAATATTGTTGGTTCTACTGCCATCTGAAGTTGTTGAGGGAAAGAGAAAGCCGACACAACTAAGTTGCAAAGGCGACACTTGCGACGGCCAAGTTGCGGAGGCACTTTGTCTCAGCACCGCCATTCCAAGTATTGTCGGTAGCGCTGCCATTCCAAGTATTGTCGGTTTCGCCACCATCTGAAGTTGCTGAGGAAAAGAGAAAGCCGACGCAACTAAGTTGCAGAAGCGACACTTGCGATGGCCAAGTTACAGAGGCACTTTGTCTCAGTGCCGGCATTCCAAGTATTGTCGATTCCGTCGCCATCTGAAGTTGCTGAGGGAAAGAGGAAGCCGACGCAACTAAGTTGCAGAGGCAACTCTTGCAGCGACCAAGTTGCAGAGGCATTTTGTTGGCACTGCCATCTCTAATATTGTCAGTTCTGCCATTTGAACTTACCGCAAGAAATGACTACTGTATCAACTATAGCAACAGCAACTAACTTGCAAAGAGAACACCCCGCCAAGGTGATAGCAGCCTTTGGGAGAAGCTTCACCTCCACAAGTAGAGGCTAATATTTAGCACTGATAGCAGACCCCAAGACATTACTAGCTCGGCGCTAATAGCAGGCCCTAAGGCATTACTAGCTCAGCACTGATAGCAAGCCCTGAAGCTCACTAGCTTGGCGCTGATAGCAAGCCCCAAGGCTTACTGGTTGGAGCTGATAGCAGGCCCAGAGATACCAGTATACCACAGTGACCCCACGAAGATGGGAGCAGGGTAGCCCGAGCGTAAGGGACTCCCTTTCCATCACCCAGGTCATAAACTTGCCTTAGTCACATAGGCAGGACTAAGGAAGCCCTCTTGGGCTTGGTACTAAGGCACAGCATAGCTGATAGCAGGCTTGGCTATGACCTTCGCCCTGGGAAGCTGGGGAGTTTGTGGTTAGGTGGCTAAAGGTGGAGGCTTCGCTGAAGTAAGCACGAACATGGCTGATAGCAGGTTATGAAGTCCTGAGAATGCATGTACTAGCTAAATAGAACTGAGAAAGCAAGTGCAGCAGCAAGGTTTACCGCTGCAAGTACTGTCACGACCCAAACCCGCCCCTATAGGTTTAGCATCGTAACCGGCCAGTAATCTTGGGATTACCGAAGGCCTCTGAGACAAATTAACATAATGTTAGGGGCTAGCAGAAGCAAATAACAAATATACAACGTCCATTGAGCTGTGCAGACTTATATGAGACAGAAAAATTTCAAACTTTTTATATACATATATACACATCATCCCTACGTCATAATATATATACAGATCAGACAAAAAGGACTTAGCCCCTTTTTCAAAATACACAAGACTTGTTTAACCAAACAAGAAACCAGAACTTAAACTTTAAATCACATAGCGACAATCACTTGACATATCCGGAACCTCCACAGGAGGCATAACGGTTGGCTGACAAAAACAGAAATGAAGGCCGTAAACTCTGGCCCTGATCATGCGCCGCCTCACCTACATACATAATATAAACTATGAGTGAAAACTCAGTGAACAATAACAGAGTAAATGGGTTTCAATGAATGAGTCCGTACAGATTCAGAAATCATAATTCAGTTTCATATCAAATTCATAATTTGTCCAGATCATATACAGAAATCATGAGGTACACTTAAGTATACGTGATACATCCATTAGCATTAACAGAGCAGATACAGAATAGATGCAGACACGTGAGGGTCACGAATGACCAGTTCCATAAAGGAACCTTCGGATCCGTGTAACAGAGAATAAACATGCTGAGCCCCCATGACGGGGCCTCCGGTACGGGTAACAGAGTGCAGACAGATTAAGTTCCATGATGGAACCTCCGATACTGGGTAACAGCCAACAGATATCATATGATGCTAAGGATGTCACGAATATATATCAGAAATTGAACAATCATTCATTGTGCAGAACATATCATTTAAGAAAACAGATCTTAATTCATCACACAGAAAATAAGTAAAGTTGAACATAGCTTTACTATGTTATTACTCATAGATAGCCGCAGAAGCAAATCAAACGAACTGGACATATCAGATAAATCAGGCAGGCAATGGCGCGTGACCTACACAAGCACATAACATATACACATTGAAATACAATATTACTTCCTTGGTCAAACTTGACTCTTCTAGTCTTTTTTTTCCATCTAAATAGTCCGAAATTCTACTACGCTTATTCTTTCCCATTCAAATAAGCCGGGTTCTTATTTCACACATTTTTTCATTACTAAGTCCTTCTTTTCCAAATAGATTGATCTTTTACTTGGCTTCTTAAACAATTACCACTAGATCAATGATTCATTCTTTAACTAACTAATTCATGTTGATTGATAACTTATTAATCTTTATTGGGTCATAAATCATGTCTAGAATGCTTTGGGAAGAGATGAAGGTAAAAATATGAACTAAATGCAACTTTCCAAAATATGCTGAAAATGGGGTCTTCGCTCAAGCGCCACTTTGGTCGTTCGAGCGAACTGTAAAATTTGAAAAACTTCTGGGAGTTCGATTTCTACGCTTGAACGAGACCTTCCTCGCTCGAGCGGACAGCGTAAATTCTGGAATTTCTAGAATTGCAATTAAAGTTCAAATTTGATATTCAAAGCCTCAAAACATGTATTTTTTGTACACAAAAATGGAGAACCATTGTATAATTTAGTAAACACTTTCAATTAGAAATCATTCATTCAAAATCATGCTCTAATTGTCCAAATTTAGTTTTAACTCATCTTCTCCATATCAAACCCAATTTCAAGCCCACTAATTTTAAAACACGAATTAAACTTTCAAAACTCTTGAAAAATTCATAATGTACGTACAATTGGAACTCAATTTCATGTTAGGACAAATAAATTCAACCCAAAGTAATTAATTTCTAAGTTAATTTTCATACATTTGATCATAGCTTCAATTTCTCATTTTCTCTTTAATTACATAAAATTGGCGTCAAGTTCTTTCTATTTTCCTTGAAATCATTAAATTGGAGTCATGAAACTTCTTATAAATTTTCCAACTAATTTCCATAATCTTAAACTCAACTTGCTTAATTTAAATAAAATCTTAAATTACATTACATGCATGGATTAAAAGTCTAATTATAAAATCAAAGCTTTAGGATTAATTCCAAATTTCCATAAACTTGACTTTCCAAAAACATTTCCTTCATCTCTTCAAAAAAACAAAAGAACTTGAATGGCTCAATTCCTACAATTATTTCACAACCATAAACTTGCATGTAACCCATTTTATGTTTAGAACCCAATTTCCTTCCATAATTTTGAATCCAATTCAATTCCTTCATCATTTTACTAATTCTTCTTAAATCATGAAATTGAAATTATAAACTCTTTTAAAGAAATATTTGCATATATGAAATTAGGATCAAAATTACAGATTTTATATTTTTCCCAAGCAAATCATAATTTAATTCTTGAATTACTCTAATTTAGATTTTTATTAATTTCCTTCATATCTAACCCAAATTTAAACTTATCAATCTTTTATACATGAATTAAATCTAAAACCTTGAAATTCCAACATGCATGCAAGGATGAGTTTCAATTTGTGAAGAATAATAGAAATCAAACTCTAACTAATTAATTTCCAAATATATTTCCATGATCTTGAAACATAATTCAAAATTTCTTCATCTTCTTCCTAATTCCTATTAATTACATGATTTTGAGTCCAATTCCATCTTTAATTTCAAATGTGATACAAGGATTCTACAACAATCAAGGTTAAAATCCTTACCTTTAACCTTCCATGGCTGAATTTCTTTTTAATTCCTTGAGTTCTCTTTTTTATTTTCATTTAGATCTCATAAACCCATTTCTCCAAAGCTTTTTCCAGCATAAAAGTTGGACTTCTCTCTCTCACTCTCTCTCTCGGTTCTTCTCTCCCTCACCAAACCGTACTCAACAAAAATAGTTTCTGAAGAAGAAAAGGAGTAAGCCCACTTTATCACTTGAAATTGGCAGCACAAATACCAAACCCACTTCCTGATTCAACACTATTCACACGTGCACAAGGTTCCAATATTAAAAGATTAGAAGGCTCTAAAATTAACTAAATTACTAATTTATGCACTGACTTAATTAAACCCCACTTTTGTCTTCACTAATTATAATTAACACTTGATTAGTACATAATTTAATTAATCACAACTAATCAAAATCCCACATAATTTACTCAGTCTAATTTAACTTCCATTAAAGCCCAATTAATTATATTTAATCTTTATCATTCTGAATCTGATTTTTAATCAAACTCCCAAAAGGCTTCAAATATTAAATTAAACTTATTTTCATCCTCAATTTTGATTTCCCAAATCATATAGGCCTTCAATTTTTTATCAGACACCAAATCTTCGTTAATAAATTACATATTCAAATTAGACACCACATAACTAAATTTAATTCGTAATAATTACAATTCTCAATCTTCATAATTTAATTAACTTGATTAACTCTAATTAGGATCTAATTAATCGAATCTCAATTTTACTAAACTGAAATGAATATTTAATTAAACTCCCAAATGGGTCCATAATTAAGATTAAATTGATTCAACTTCTTAGCTTCACTTCCTTGAATCATTTGGACCCTCAATTTCTAATTCCAAAATAAATCTTTAATAGAATCATATACGAGTCAGATTCCACAATCCTCATAAATCCCAAATTAAATTATAATACTCGGCAATTAAATTTCAAATCCTTGTAATTAATCAAGTACTAATCATTATACGTGATGGGGTCGTTACAAGTACACTTTCTGAGGTTCGAGCTAAGAAGGCAAGTGCAGTGGCAAACATTCTCGCCGCAACTGCACTTGCTGAGGTTTGAAAAGGGAGTTGTAGCGCCAAACACTCCCGTTGCAACTACACTTGCTGAGGCTCAAGAAAGGTAGTTGTGGAGGCAAATAGATAGTACACAGTACGTGCAGAGGGACACGTGGCACCTTCAGTCAGGTGGCTCAAGGCAGAATATTCCATGTAATCCTCTTGGACACATGTCCTCTCTCTATTTGGCCACTTGGTGTCCTCTTGGTACCAAGGAAAAGCCTATAAATAGGACCCATTTTCCAAGGTTCAAGAAGAAGAATTTTGGGATTTGGCCACTACCATACATTTCTTCTTAAGCTACTTGGTTCACTCTCACGCTGCTACACACTCTCCAACTCCCAGATAGTCGATGCTGCTCATTCTCCAACCACTTTCACCATTGTTGGACCATTAACATAGTTTTGCCTCTCTAATCATCTTCCTAACCTTGAACCCCCTTACAGAGCGTAAAAGGTATGCTCGAATCCGTTTATTTTTGCTGATTATTATTTTTTATTTTTCCTACATTGGTATCAGAACCATTGTTAGGTGTTTTCGTGTTATTTGTGCATGAATATATGTAAAGATATGATTTGTGCATAAAATTGACGTTTTTTGAACAATTTCTGATCGTTCTGAATTTCATATATGTTGTAGTCTATATTATTTAGACTATATCTGCAAAGTTTTACAAAAATTAGACGGTACAATTTTGAGAAAAATGGAGATTTATAACTGATTTTTGTTACTTTGACTACATGCTAATTTTACATGCTTTGTTTTCATGTTGTGAAAATTATATATTTGAAATCCTTGTTTCAAGACCTTCGAAACAGTATATTATGGTTCTAATTTTGACTTACGGTTGAGAAGAAAACTCAAACCCTAATTTTGGGTGAGAGTTAAAACAATTGGAGGCTTAAGGAAGAAGAGGGCGCTGCTGACCCTTGTGATGACGACACCCAGACGCGCGCTGACATCATCCCTTCTACCACGCGTTGATGCAGGCGTGCAACTGTTTTAAGACTTGTTTGTTTTTTTTAATTGAAAACTACGTTAATTGCTTCTATATTATTCGATATAATTCTGATTGAAGCATGGCTTATACTTTTGGACTCGTAATTTATTTTTCTACAAGATATTAAAGTTTTAGAACTTTTTGAAAAATAAACTATTTTTCATTAATGAAAATTTCAATATTTTTACGTTAAATTGCTCTTGGGGGAGCATGACTTGGATTCTGAACTTGAAATTTTTACAGTAGACTACTATTATGGAATCTTATTTACTGGTATATTTTTTGTATTTTTTTGAGAATTTGTAATATTTATTTCTGATTTTATGTGTAATTATTAATTACTTGTACTTCTAGAAAATTCCAAAAAATTGCAGATATTATAGAAATTTGTTATGGCATTATTTAAATATTACATACAACATTTTAAGTTCTTTTAAATGTTTAAAACTTGTAGTATTTTGTTATTTTAAATAACATGATTTATTTATATTTGTGAACTTTAATTCCATGATTAGATATTCTAACATGTTTTCTTTTATGAATTCACATTGAGATACTATTGTATGGAATTAATATTTTATCATGCTTTAGACATGCCATAGTTAGTGGAAAGTTGTTCGGTTGAGAGAAATCTTTGTAGATTTACTCTCGAAAACTAATATTTTGTACATGAATTAAATTAAATTTTGGATAATTGTCACTTGTAGCGCAAGAGATGATTACGAGCATAGCTGATTTTCGATCTTGCGACTTGTGTAATATTGTCACTATTTAGTTTAGATTTTTTGCGGCAAAATCATAATATAATACACTAATCAAATTAATCTCAATGCACATTTTTTTCCCTCTAAATTGACTTAGCCTATGGAAGTTAATTTGGTTGACCTAGACTTAGTAGAGATGTTCAAATATGAACAATGAAATCCTATTCTTTAGATGAGCATAAAGTCTTAGAGACTTTAAGCCAGACTTTAATTGAGCCAAAGTAAGGAAACATGACTCAAAGTAGCTGTGGTTTTGTTGCCTTGTTTGGCGCAATAAAAACTGATGTGTGCACTGTGGTTAGCGGCATGCTAAATAGTTTTGATTGGCGAGTTTGGAGTTGTGCAATGAGTAAGCCCTCAATAGATCTAGATATGATCTTGACTATTGAGCTGCGTGGATTGACTTTGTAATTTGATTTGTAATAATGTTGCATCATTGGATGAAGCAACATTCAAGAGTCACGTCATCCAAGAAAAGTGAGCTTAAATGAGTTAGTCATTAAGTGTAAGACGAGTAGCCAGTATAAGCAGTGTTTTGCTTTCTACCCAACTGATGGGAGTGGATGGAGCAAATTTCACGCACTATAATAGTGTGCATTGAAGTATCACTTGAAATTAAAATATTAGCGCTAATAAGCTGCAAAATCTATTAACACTAAGTGAAAAGATTAGTGCCTAGTGGCTGCAAAATCTATTAGCATTGCCAACTTGTCTAAGTCTGGACACTTACTGTTTCCACACTTGACTGTGAGACATGAGGAGGTGCTTCTTTGTATGATTCCTTAGCTAGGCTAACACTTTTGAATGACATTTACCACTAAGCGCAAAAGTTGCAGCGTAGTAATGAAAAGGTCAAGGCCGACAACGTTGTTATGACTCTAAGAATTTGACACGTCACTTGTGAGAGCATTGTGTTGAATTAGACTCTTTAGCCTAATTTGCGCTTAAGTTACTTCAGGAGTTGTCACCGATTGATAGCTTATTCTCCCCTTTTTATGGATAATAGAATTAATTGCAACTAACTATGAAGCGAGAAATAGAGATGGCAAAAAAAGTATTGTCATGTTTCAACTAGATATAGTAAAGTGTATAGAGAATAAAATTGACTTGAAGGTGTAGGGGATTAGCACTTACTAGTAAAATTTGCAACTTAGGCTCACTCGATATCTCCATGACATCCTTTTATGATCTAGTGAACAAGAATTAGTCGTGAGTCATTACCTAATTAGGCCTAAACCTTTACACTTGTCTTTGAGAACTCACACATTTGGATAATTGGAATTAGTTTATGACATTGGTCATGTACCGATGGCTTATTATACTTAATCACATTAATAAGAAGATGACATGGATGGTTTGAGTAGGCCCTCTGAGGCCCACTCGCTTGTGACATCCTGCTCTCATACGAATGTGTAACTTTGTTCGTAATGGTTGCACACAAGTAAGTAGGAAAGCCGCAGAAGGGCATTGGTATTGGCGCATTTAGTCCACTATGACATCTATGACTAGATATGTGTAAGGGTATGATAGCTAGCCCCAATCTCGACACATTTATAGATTACGATACGCATCTTAATCAAGACTATTTGATCTACCTTAAGTCAAAAGTTTTAAGATGATTTTTAACATTGCACATATGAGATTGAGATCAATTAGATAAGAGTTTTTGTGTTTTTAGTTTTGACCAATGTGGCAAGTATCTATTTGAGTTGGTTTTTAGAAAGCTTTGTGAAGAGAAATGGATGCTTAGGAAATTGATAATTCCTAGTACTCAGTAACACAATGGTGTAGTAGAGATAAAGAATTAAGTATTGTTTATGTTAGGTGGATGATGGCGCAATATATTTCCTAATTGGGAATTGCACTTTAGTTTGTTGCCTATGTCCCTAACTAAGTGCCCTCCATATCAAATTTTACAGTCTTTTTGAGTAATGAGTTAGCGGAGAGCCATTCATAGGCGATCTGTAACCATCAAGCAGCTTATCTTTATTTTACTTCTCACAAGGTTGCAAAGTGAAGACCTAGAGTTCTAGGGCGCATTATTGTATGTTGTCTTGTAAATGCTTAGGGTCATGTGGCACATTATTGTATGTTGTCATGTAAACCCTTCGGGTCATGTGCTTATAGGTAAGCAGCTTTGTAGGAGTGTAACTAAGTCACATAAAGTTTTCTTAGTAATGGTGATGTGAATAAAGTTTTGGAATTCTATAAGATAGAGAATTCTAAGTATGGTGCTTTATGTAGCCTAGTTGAAAATGGAAAGAAATTTCCAATATCCTAGGGATAATGGGAGCAACGTTCCTACTAGTGGATTACTCTATTAGAGAAGAATACTCTACATTCTTAGTTGCGTGGTAGCGAATGTGAAATTTTTGCACATCATCACTAGGTGATTGAGAAGGAAACATTCATAATTGTTCTGCAAAATGATAAAGAGCCTAGGATAATGCCAAAGGCTCTCCAGTCCCCTACTTTTAGAAAAGTGGATCAATGTTGTGCATTTTAAAACAAAGTCTTTAAGGATTAACCATTTCTAGGATTTGGTTGACTTTCCATTATGATGTGAAACTGTTCTAAAGTTATGCGCTATTTGGATAGTCACTTTTTGAGGCATAAGGCTCGCTCGATTCTGAAAAATCGCAGCATTGAGGAAGGTGTAGACCATAAGAAGACTTCCTCCTAAGGAGTGAGGTTACTTCGACTTAGGCCATGATTGGCATGAGTTCGGAACTTTACTTTGTAGACATTGTGACCCAACTTCTTGTTGGAGAATTGGATAAGTAAATTCGTAAGGATTTACTTTTTGCTTTTGTGGCGAAAAGTTAGGAGCCCAAAAAGATTGCTAGTTCTAATAAATTTTTTATAGCCTAAAACAGTTATCCAAATAGTAGGTCTTAGATTTCATCAAGCCATGATGGGCCAACGATAATCGATGAAGACCACCGAGGCATGATCAATGGTCTAAAAGAAGTTTTTCCTTACTTAGTGATTATGAGCCAGGAATTTATAAGGTTGTCGTTACCTAGGGTTGGCAGTCCTCTGTTTTAGATATGATGGACATGGGTTATATAATTTACATACTCGGATGTACAATCCTTAGAGATTGTTTTGGGAGAATTCTCAGTTTTTCTTTGATGACTTACATAAAGAATATCCTAGAATGATTCTAGATGCGAAATTTTAAACCCATTGACTTACCTATCGGTAAAAGCTAGAGCCTTAGCTATTGAGTGAATTCTCGAATTGTCTTTGGGAGAGACAGATGACCTATATTCCTTGATCTTTTGTTGTGGGATCCTAAAGTACGCTATATGGGCGTATTCGACATGATAAGTGCTATTTTTTGTAAATTGTCAATTGAGTAGTTTATACTTTGACCTTGCTTATTAGACAGTGGATAGGATGCTCTACTAGTAGTGTATAAATCTACCCCTTGTAAGATTCAATGCGCTTGTTGAACGCATCTTGAATGAAAGCAAATTGGTCGCCAAAATATCTTTAAAGAGGTAATTGTACTAAAGGTAGTGATCTTGAACCACTTCATGTGAGACGCACAAGGTAGATTCTTTTGTATATGCTTATCGCAAGAGGTGCTAATAAGGCTTATGTTTGAAATCTAGAATTACGCAAACAATGGTTGTGTTTTTTTAATCGATCACTTTTTTTTTTTTTTTTTTTTTTGTGAGATCATGGGATATTGATGCTATTATGGTTTGTGTTATAATGATTAGCAGATGATGATATCAATAAGAAAGATTGGCTCACTCACACGAGCAATCATCCTTGGTACTTAGGAGCAAGTAAGGATGAGACTAGTGGTTTATTTTATTTGGAGCCAAGAGAGGCTTAAATTATCCACTATGTGTGTCGCCTTGGTTACAACCAAGATGAGGGCATGTTAAAGAGCAAACATGGATGTTAGTACCTACTTGACTCAAGACTCCATGGGTTCAATTAACGTCCGATTGAATCCAAGTTGATTTTATTATCTTGCTTCATTTTAGCCCCAATTTTATTACTCCATTAATTACTTTTCCATTCATTAATCGATTAAGTCCAAAAATGAAGATTAAGTCCACTAATGGAGAGGAGTGTCAAACCGAGGGTTGTTTTAGGCATGAGAAAGAGATCATGCCTTGGTAATGAACCTTCAAAAAGATTAAACCATTAAGCACAAGGTCGCCTCTCAAACTTAAACGACATTTATTTTGAAGCAACTCTCAAAACAAATAAAATGCCAAGAAAAGAGAGAGAGTGCAGAGGTGATTAGAGGTAAACACAAGTATGAAAAGTATGAAATAAATGCTATCAACTCAAATAGGTTGGTGTCTAATGTCTAAAACACCAAACCTATGAGGACCATTACACTACAAGCATGCTATACAAAGCATAAAACAACAAACCTATGAGGACCATTACACTACAAGCATGCTATACAAAGCATAAATGAAAAAAAATAACCTAAAACAGTCCTAAAATGTGACATCTGCCTCCGTAAATAATTGTTAAATCATGTGATTTTCTATAATTATGTGTTTATTATGTCAAATTATATGTCATGTGTTATATGTGCTACGTGTTCATTGTATTGAATTAGTAGGAAATAAACCTATCTAAATCAGTAAACCATAAGATTGAATTAAAGATTTGACATAGGCAACTAGAGCCTGACTCACAATAATACGTTTCAATTTAATGTTAATTTAAGAGGCTTGTAATGAGAATTGAGTTAGGAAGAGAATTAGACCCAGACAAGGCCTAACTCTACTCATCAAATAAGAGGTAGCTAGAGATAGATATTTTGGAAGAATTCTAGAGACAAAAAGAAAAAGAAAGAAAGCTAGGGTTCAAGGAGAAAAAAGGGGGAATTAACCAATCTTCATCAAATCATCAACTTGAGGTAAGAACTTTTCCTTCAATCTCACGAATTTGGGTTGTCTTTATCATGAAATTAGATAATCTAAGTTGAATCAAGAAGTGGAGTGGTGTAATCTTGTTAGTATGAATGCTAAGAAGGGAAAATAGAGGAACTAGTGCAATATATGAATCTCCATGGCATTCTTCATGTTTTACCACTTGTTTTTGCATGGTTTATGATCTATATACAGGAAACTCCATGAAATAAAACTTACCCTCCATGTTTTATGAATTCCATGTTTTTCATTTGTGATAACTTAAATGTGAATTGGTTATGATCCATATTGAGGTCAGATATGGTGAATTCAAGTTGTTTTGATACATTTTGGACCTTGATTTTCATAAAATTGAGTTTGGGTTTGAAAGGGGGGAAGTTCCATTTTCAGCAGAATTTTTGCACAGATTTTCACCCAGACCGCTTGAGCAGCCTGGGCCACCTCATGAGCGGCCAATCTTGATTTGGCCAAAATTGCATTCTGAAGTTTGCCCGCTCGTGCGACCAACAAGGCAAGCCCAGTTTGATTTTTCTTCTGTTTTCTCTGACTTTCGGGCCTCCAATTGCATGATTTTCACCTATTTCCATGTGCATGTGCATTGTATAAACACAAGAGGAAATGAAGAATGAATAAGATTGGATTAAATAATAAGTAACGGATCAGCAACCGATAGGTTAGTGACTAATTGAATGGAAGGACTGTATATTGAATCATCGTGCTTACATGTGTCTATGTTGGTCAAACGCCACATCCTAGCCACGTGCTACACTGAACTAATTGTAAGTGACAATGTAGTAAAACTATGTTTGAGTCATACTTCTTTCTAATTATTATTGTTCTTATTAAAGTTATTCTATAGTGATATGATTTACTAAATGAATGAGTCCATTCCATGCAATATGCTCGCGTGACCCATACTTGAGGGTAACAATACCACAGTTTTATTCATGTGGCCCTTACCCGGGGGTAATAATACCATGGACTATATTCACGTGGCCCTTACCCGGGGGTAATAGTACCGTGGTCCATGTTCACGTAGCCCTCACCCGAGGATAACAATACCGTGGCCTATATTCACGTGGCCCTCGCTTGGGGGTAATAGTACCATGGCCTGATATGTATGAGATGTTGAGTTATATAATTATGAGTGAAGGACTGACATATGTGCCCATAGATCCATGTGATTACTATGTTTTAATGAACATGTTACTGCTATGTGACTTGACTTTAATGTTCAAATGGACATTATTTCTAACCTCTTAACACATTGTTGTTCACTAGGCTTTGGCTCACAGTTTATATCTATCATGTAGGTGATCAAGCACAAGAAAGGACTCGAGGGCGTCAACCTATCTTCTAGTTGTCAAGCCAACCATTTTGGGTCTAACTCCAAGCTTTTTTAGTGGTGATGAATTCACCCTTTTGTTAAATAATTGCGTGTCTCATATCGAAGATCTTTTGTTTTATATAGATTGCGTAAGGGAATAACTCCCTAAGTATTGTATATGTTTTTAGTACATGTATATGATAAGGTAGTGGATGATTGTACAGTGATGCATATAGAGTTGTTTGTTCATTTTAGTTTCACAGCTCATTGGATGATGTTTTATGATGTTATTGGCTTCCGCCAGCCCCTTATACTATTGACTGTTAAGTAGGCCTTTGGTAATCTTAGATTACTGGCCAGTCACGTTTCTAATCCCGTGGGGGTGGGGGTGGGGTTGTGACAGAGTAGTATCAGAGCATGAGTTGTACTACACACATGCATTCCAATGAGCTGTAAGATGTCCTAGAAAAAGAATTAGGGCAGTGTATTACATGTGTGAGTGTGTATGGACTTGATATTGGCATAACTGATATGATTGTAAGAACTGCCTTGCCTATGTTTATTATTTCCAGTTTTTATATAGCCACATGGATGTAAAAAATGCAGATGATTCAGAATCGTCGAGTTCCAGAATAGACAGACTGGAAAGGATGGTAGAAATGTTGACCGAATCTTTGAGGCAAAGAGAGCAAGTTCCACCTCCTCCTTTACTTCCAATACAACCAGAACCGATCAACAATGATGAAATCATTGCCTTAACGCAAAAGTATAATAAACTAAAGCTGCCAACCTTCCAAGGAGGTCTTGATCCGTTGAAAGCCGAGGCTTGGATCCTGGAAATAGAAAATTTGTTTGAGGTTTTTCCTTGTTCAGAGGTACAAAAAGTTTGTTAGCCACTTTTACTCTTCAAGGGGAAACAAGACGGTGGTGGATGCTAGTTCGAAAGGGCAACAATTCTATGACATGGCCTCAATATAAGGAGGTGTTTTATGAAAAATATTTTCCCTAATGTGTCCGTGACCCTAAAGTATCGAAGTTTGAGCAGTTGAAGCAGGGTACCATGTCCGTGGCTGAGTATGAGGCTAAATTCACGGAGCTTGCTCGGTAAGCACCACATATTGTGGACATGGATTATAAGAAGGCTCGCAAGTTCGAAGGCGGACTTGATGTAGAAGTGCTGGACAGGGTAAATGTTTTGCACCTAACAAAGTATGTAGATGTTCTTAATTGTGCTCTCATAGCCCAAACCAATATTGCAGCACTGAAGCAAGCTAAGGCACCAGTGACTAAATGGAAAGGAAAAAGACAAGGGTTCAATTTTAAAAGGGGCCAGACTAATTTTCAGAATAAGAAACAGAATACAGGGTCAACGATAAGTTCCAATCAAGGAAGTAATTCGATACCGCCATACCCAAAATGTGGAAGAAGGCACAAGTAGGTGTGTTATAAACTTTCCAGGGCTTGTTTTCGGTGTGGCAAAACAAGCCACATGGTTAAAGACTATCCTCTCTTATCCCAAGGCACAAACAGACCACTAGCAAGCTCGACAACATCTGTCTTTGCACCGAGTTCAACTTCTAAAGCTACGACAGGAAAAGAAACATTAAGGCAAGGCCGGGTTTTTGCTCTTGTGCCAGAAGACATCCAGAACATAGAGATAGTAGTGTCAGGTATACTCCCTATTTGTGCCAAGAATGCTTATGTTTTGATTGACTCGAGATCTACGCATTCATTTGTTTCATCTGCTTTTTCTCGCAAATTAACTAGACCATTGGAACCGATAAATTCTTTATTAGTTGTATCATTTCCAACTGGAGGATCTATGATGTGTGCCTATAAATATCCTACATGTGACATTGTTGTTGGGGATATGCATTTATATGTTGATTTGTTGCCCCTGAATATCAATCATTTCGATATAAGTTTGGGGATGGATTGGTTATCGAAATATCATGCGACGATTGACTGTGTAACTAAGCAAGTTATTTTTCACCCACCTGATTTGCCTGAATTTACTTTTAACGGTGTTAGTGTTGTGCTTCCCCCGTATTTGATTTCATCTATGAAGGCGTGCAAACTAAAAAGAAAAGGCTGCAGAGGATATTTGTGTTGTATATTGCATACGTCTATTATGGAGAAACAAAAGGTAGACAGTATTTCTATAGTCTGAAATTTCCCAGATGTATTTCCCGATGATTTGCCATGGGATTTGATTGATAGGGAAATAGAGTTCACTATTGAGATAGTACCGGGTACACAGTCGGTTTCCAAGACTCCGTACCAAATGTCGACTACTAAATTAAAAGAGTTAAAAATTCAATTGCAAGAGTTGCTAGATAAGAAATTTATCAAGCCTAGTACCTCACCATGGGTGCTCTGGTCTTATTTATGAAAAAGAAGGATAACTCATTGAGACTGTACATTGACTACCGTGAATTAAACAAGGTGATCGTGAAGAACCAGTATCCGTTGCCCCGTATTGACAACCTATTTGACCAATTGCAAGGGAGACAAGTTTTCTCCAAAATCGATCTTAGATCCGAATATCACCAATTGAAAGTCAAAGTGGAAGATATAGAAAAGACTGTTTTCTAAACAAGGTACAGCCACTATGAATTTCTTGTTATGCCCTTCGGAGTAACTAATGCACCTGCTGCATTTATGGATCTAATGAATAGAGTCCTTAAGCTGTTCCTAGATGAGTTTGTTGTTGTTTTTATAGACGACATTTTGATTTATTCCAAAAGTCAAGAGGAACATGAACGTCACTTGAGACTTGTTTTGCAAACTTTAAGGGAGAAGAAATTGTACGCCAAATTGTCTAAGTGCGAATTTTGGCTCGATAATGTGACATTTTTTAGGCATGTAATTACTAAAGAGGGCATTTCTGTTGATCCGCAAAAGATAGAAGCAGTTGTCAATTGGCCTAGACTGACCAATGTCATCGAAGTCTGAAGTTTCTTGGGTTTGGTTGGATATTATCGCAGATTTGTAAAAGATTTCTCCAAAATTGCCTTACAGCCTACTTAGTTGACACGGAAAAGGGTACCATTTGATTGGATTGATCTAAGGGAATCAGCTTTTCAAGAATTAAAGACTTGGCTTGTGACTGCCCCAATTCTCACCTTACCCTCAGGTACGGATGGTTTTACTATTTTTAGTGATATGTCTTATAAAGGATTGGCATGTGCGTTGATGCAAAATGGAAAGGTAATTGCACATGCTTCCCACCAACTGAGACCACATGAAAAGAACTACCCAACTCATGATTTGGAGCTTGCCGCCGTAGTTTTCGCATTGAAGATTTGGTGCCATTACTTGTATGGGGCGACATGTGAAGTTTATATGGATCACAAGAGTCTCAAGTACTTTTTCACACAAAAAGAGTTGAATATGAGACAACAACGATGGCTAGAATTAATCAAAGATTATGATTTACAAATCTTGTACCACCCAAGAAAAACGAATACTATTGCAGATGCCCTCAACCGAAAATCAATTGGGAACTTGGCTTGTTTACTCATCGGACAAAGAGAATTGCTCCAAGAGATGGAAAAACTTGAATTTGAAATTGTTTTGTGAGAACAAGGCGCTTGAGCTAACTGCAAAGGCCTGCACAAGTACTATGAGCATGCAAAGTGCGCTCGAGCTATAGATTCATCGTTCGAGCGAAGTGGACGATTTCTGGGCTTTCCAGAATTGAATTCTTAGTTCAAAAATATGAGTTTCAACCCCAAAAGCTTGTATGGCTAACAAGAACTTGAAGAAATGCACCATCACTCTTAGATACATGATTTATTTCAATCCAAAGCTTCAAAGCCTCTTTTACTTCTCAAAACAAAGCTCAAAACTCATTATTTTGCCATGAATGTATAAGTAATCAAATATTTTCCTTCAAAATATCAGTGTATAAAATTATGAGTGTAAAATTGTGATGAACTCTTAGAAACAACAAGTGTAAGTTCCATGCATGAATGAATTTTTGGAAAATCAAGCTTGAAGATGAGGAATTATGCATGCATGCCCAATTTCAACTCATGTTTACTAAATTCATGGTGATTCTAGCATATCCTTCTCAAATTCATGCAAACGATCCTACAAACTTTATGAATTCAACTTCTATTTGAATTATCTACAAGGATTATGGATGAGGTTCATACCTAGAGCTTGAATTTGAGTATAAACTTGCTTAATCTTTTCAATTCCTCTTCAATCTCTATAATTCTTTCTCCCTCTCTCTCTCTAAAAGTGTTGTTCTCACTCTTTCTCTATAATTTCAGTTCGAACTTGTTGAAGAATAAGAGTTCATTAAGCTTGTATCATATATATATGGTAGATTAAGTTAGGCTAATTAAGTAGGGTTAAGGCTAATTAATCTAACTTAAGTCTAATTAATCCTAATCAATTCTAATTATTCTGATCCAAATCATATTTTAATTAAACTTACTTTATAATTCAAAATATTCCAATTAGCCTATTGAACTAGTCAATTTCAGTTTTTGAATCCGTTAAGGCTTCCAATTTCTGATTCAAAGTAAACAATTAAACAGATATTCCATGAACAAATAGATAAACACTAAAATAAGCACATAATTATGCAATTTCTCTTAATAAAATAATATATAGAAATGATTTGCACATTGGGGTCGTCACAGTTAATCAAGAGAATTGGTGCGGTACGTCAAAGGCCCTCACACAATACCACACACAATGAAAGGCAATTAGTGGGAAAGAATTCCAATAGTACGACAAATAGGTTATTGACATGCAAATTAACTTCTAAGGTTGAGCAATCTTAATTTCACTACAAGATTTGCTAATGAATACTGAGTTGGGCTACGTCGAATGCCACACAGACCATTTCTTGAACCTATAGCTTTGCCAATTGAGGTTAATCTTAATTAAGATATATGACTTTCTATGAGTTTGATCACAATCGATCAATAAGTGACAACCTTGAAATCAACATACTGACTATGTATTTTGTGAAAGTGTAAAACGCCACTCCTCTTTCCCTTGGCATGTTAGCAATCGAAAGTCTCACCATAACAAGGGCCAATGCTTTTCCACCTATTGAGGGTTGGTTTGGGAAGAACTAGAAAAACAAAAAAGTGAAAAAAATCACTAAAAAATCAAGGAATTATATAAAAAAAAGTCAAAATTTTTTTTTCTCTCTACTTTTGTGCACTGTTTTTCGTAAAAAAGTTAAAAAAAATTATTTCAAACATACTACTTTTTTTATTTATTTTTATCTCACATTTTAGTTGAAAAGCCAAAAAATTACTATTAGCAAAAATTGGTTTAAGTTTAATTGACAGAAGCCAATCGACAAACAAAACTTAATTTTTACCAAACAAAAATAGATCAGACTTTTAGTTGAGTTCTATACCTTATATAGATTAAGAACTTCTTTGGAGATAATTAAATAAAGAAGAATGTGAGAAAAAGTAACTAAAATTATATTAATCAAACTTAATATCACTTGCTGCAAGTTATATGAACTTCAAACAAGAACAAAAACTTGAAAAACACACTGATCGACAAAAGGAAAAAAATAAGAAGAAGAAGAAGAAGACGAAGAAGAAGAAGAGAAGTTATCACTGATCTACTCCTAAAATGCTAAGTTGACTATTCCTAGATAGAAACTGTTGGAAAAAATGATTTTTGACTTTAATTTAATATTAAAGTGTTGTGACTTTAATTAAATATTAAAGTGGGTCCTAACCAAGTTTTTGTGTTGGGTCCAAGTGAGCCAAAAACCATTGGGTTTTGAATAAGAAATTGCCAAGAAATTGCTTCATGATGTTAGATTCATGAATAGGATTTTAAAGAGTATTTAAATCTTTTTTCTTGGCTAAAGGGTGTGAATCCTTTGGGCATCCATACTTTTCATTTTGTGGAAAGGGGCTATGGATGCTTGGTGTTTTAATGACTAGCCTTAAAGGCTGGAGGCTCTTCCTCTCTCCCCTATACATGTATAAATTGAGACCCTCCTGTCAAGTTTCAAGATAGAAATTTTTGCTTCCATTTTACAAGTCAGTTTGCCAGAAAGTTCCTATTGTGAGAGAGTGCTTCCACTGTTTTTGTTCGCTAAGCTAGACAGATAGTGCTTCTGCCGTAGCTGGTTTTGACCGTCGTATCCTGGGAGACAGACGCCGAGTTTCCTCAAGCACTCGACCCGTGAGGCGGCGAAATCTGTTTTAAGGAAACTGCTTCCATGCAGGCTTCGGTTTCGTCTCTTTACCCTTTTATTGTTTTATGTATTTCTGTTGAAATTTAGTTGTAATTATCAGCATATGTTCTTGGTATATAATTTGTTTTCTTCATAAATCTATTTATTTAATTTCACAATTTAAACAACAAGCTTAAAACAGATTTATATATCTTTTATATGAAATTGATCGAATAGATTTATATAGACTATTAGGTTAGTTTTGTATAATGTTATTAGGAATTGTTGCGGAATTGCTCACTATTTCAATTATTGTAAATTATGCAATGTTATTCTCTAATTGCTTAGTTTAATTAGAATGCTCTATCATAATTTGCATACTTAATTGTATTAGTATGATCTTATTTTATGCGTATGGTTCGTCATTCCCCTACCATGATTTGCATGAATTTTAAGGTTATAAAATATAATTTATGGATGTTGCAATTTTGACATGCTAATTCTATTCTAGTTTTAATTTGTTACATGCTTATTATTTTCTAGACTAGATTACATAATTTAATGTATTTTGGAGTTATAGAGTTTTTATGAATTGTGCACATGATTAATGTGAATTATTTAATTAGGTGCATTAATCTAAATTATCTAATTGGGTGCATTAATCTAAATTATTTAATTAGGTGCATTAATTTAAATTATTTAATTAGGTGCATTAATCTAAATTATTTAATTGGGTGCATTAATCTGAATTATTTAATTGGGTGCATTAACTTTGAATTTAACTTATTTATTTGGAGTTATTAGTTTAAATGTTTATTATGAATTAATTTCATTCATAACCCATGAGTATAGAACTTTATTTTAAAATTTTAATTTAATTGGCATTTTAATGCATTGGTTACTTATATAATTAAAAGTTGGCTAGATGGTTTCAATTATTTATTATAATTAAATTTTTAGATTATTTGTTTGTATTTTGTTGTGGGTTGCTACTAACTTTCTTTGTAGGGATACCAATGCGAAAAACAAATATAAAACCAAATGAATAGTATTTGGGATGTAAAAACAAAAATGTTTGGACTACTAACTTTTGTGTTAAATAGGAATACCTAAGCGTGGAAAGGCTTTTGGACTAAATAGAATCCTTATGGATTGGCTATTTTATTTAAATGTTTGAAGCATGTTTTGCTTGAGATTTAGTTGGTCTGTTTACCAATTTGTGGTAGCAAGTTTTATTTGCTTGTTTTGTTAGAAGCATTTTCTATATGTGTATTTGTTATAGCAATTTTTAAATTGCCTGCAAGTTTGGGACTTGGTTTCGTTTTCTGTGATAGAAACCAAAGTGTTTAGCTTTGGCAAAAGAGTAGTTTTTATTTGTTCAGAAATGACAACTAAGACGGATTTGGTTTCAAACCTTTGGGGCTTGAGAAAGTCTTTGGGTTTAATCATTTTATTCCTAAAGTGTTGGAAAACCGTATTCGGAGAAAGTCTTTGATTATAATCTGATTATGTCCAAAGTGTTTTGGGTTTGAGAAGGAAACCAAATTTTAGCATTAGCTAAAATATTTCTGATTTTATTCAGAAATAATGGGCTTAGTTCCGGGAGTACCGGTTAACTTTTATGAGTGGTGTAATTCTGGTAGCAAATTTTATTTGCTTGGGAATCGGTTTGTTATAACCTGGTTTATCCCTTGGAAATCTTAATTTTAAAATTGTTTCCTATGAACTAGGAGTCAACATGCTCTTGAATGTTTTGTCAAAAGGTTAACTGGGTTTTAAGTGGGACCGATGTGACCCCTCCAGTCTTCCTGGGAACATTCCTGACCATGTTCGATTCTAGGTTAAATGATGAGACTAGTTTTGAATTAAATTTCCATCTGAGGGATTTTCTAAGGGTTAAGTTTAATTTCTGGAATCACAGAAGTGAAATTCTATTGTGATGCTTCAGAAATGGCTTCAAAAGGTGACAAACAGAAATGTTGTTCCACCTGACAACCTTAGCCTCACGAGATTCTTAAAGGAAATCATAAGATTGCATTAAAATATCTCTGAATTGATCAGAGGCAACTAGTATGGTATCCTTGTGTTATTTATAGCATTTATGATTGCTATGTGACTTTGCTTGAAAGCAAAGTTGAGATAACCTGTTATAGTGGGTGAATATTTTTTGGATTTTTAAATTCCAAATATATTCTTAAATTGGTGGCTCCTAGTGAGTTCAAGATCACTGATCACAGAGATAGAAACTGGTGGTTCCTAGGAGGTGTTAGACCACTGGCTACACAGTTATGAGATTGTGGTTCCTAGTAGTGAACAGATTACTGATCACATGTCAAGACATCATGATTCCTAGTAGTGGAGAGGCTACTGGTCATATGTTAAGACATGATGATTCCTAGTAATGAAAGAGTCTATTGATCCTATGTCAGGACGTTGTGATTCCTAGTAGTAAAGTGACTACTGATCACAGGTTAAGACATTGTGATTCCTAGTAGTAGAAAGTCTACTGACCACATGCTGAGAAATTAGTGATTCCTAGTGATAAGACTACTGGCCATGTTATGAAGTTCCGAATAGTAGACTATTGAACACTGGATTTGTGTTTCCTAATAGTAAGACTATGGGCTTCAGAGTGATAGGTTGGACCAAATATATTTGGGTGCCTAATTCGGTTGATGACATTCTGGGAATGTATTTACTATGATATGATTTTGAGAGTTTCATAATCATTGTGACACAAGGATCTGTTTATGACTTTGTATTAATTCTACAAAGAAGACCTGATTATCCAACTCTGAATTGAGGAGGATAATAGAAAGAAAAGAGGGAGTACCTCCTTAGTAAAGGCCAATGTCATTGAGCATGGCAAATCTTCTTGGGTGAGGAAGAAGCCCCCTGTGAACAAGGACTCTAAGTTGGGGCCAAGGGGTGGTGTTGCAAAGAAGCTGGCATACAAGCCGCGGGAACCTGGTTATCGGTTCTTTGGGAAGTGCTACAACTGTGGTAGCAAGAGGCTTTTAGCTTTACTAGGGCTACATGCCACATCTGCTCCGAGAAGGAGCTGTTTACAACTTTCGAACCGGTTACAAACGGTAAGAAATTGTTTATGAGAAACTCTACTACCTCATTTGTTGAGGGAAAGGTGGTCCTGATGTTAACCTCAGGAAAGAGTTAACCTTGAACGAAGTCCTGTATGTTCTGGACTTTCGTAAGAATCTTGTCTTAAGGACTCTTCTCAGTAAACATGTTTTCGCATGGTTTTTTGAGTCCGACAAGGTCGTTCTGACGAAACACAAGTGTGAAACTTGTGTTGAAGCGAAGTGGACAAGATCCCGTATGAGTTATGAAAAGGCATTAAGCCTTCTTATAAATTCTTACAAATGTGGGGGTGTCTTGCAATTGTCGTGATCCCTATACCCTAACGGGTTAGGATAGGCCCGAAATCCGTGGATTGTATATTCATTGGTTATGCACATAATAGTAGTGCATATCGGTTTCTTG
This sequence comes from Camellia granthamiana, assembly GCA_036172215.1. Classification (NCBI taxonomy): domain Eukaryota; kingdom Viridiplantae; phylum Streptophyta; class Magnoliopsida; order Ericales; family Theaceae; genus Camellia; species Camellia granthamiana. Next base: position 103,818,862 of record CM069912.1, read on the forward strand.
TACATAAGTCTGAAATTCCAGACATTCACAGGAATACCATCATAGAGCCAAGGAATGCATGTTTCTTTGAAGACATTTTTCCTTGCCAAACCTAAGAAGGGGTTCCGAGGTTTTGGAGCAATTTGGTGAGCTTGCTAGTGATGTTGATCATTTTGATGATCAAGTTACGAATCAAGGTGTTGATTAGCCTTGAAGGAGCAAAAGGGCTAGGACATCCAAATCTTTTGGTCCAGACTTCTTGACTTATATGGTTGAGAACGAACCTCAAACTTTCCACGAAGCTGTGACTTCTCCTGAGAGTCCTTTATGGAAAGAAGCGATCAAAAGTGAGATTGACTCCATCTTATAGAACCACACCTGGGAGTTGGTAGATTTACCTCCAGGTTGTAAGCCTTTAGGCTGCAAATGGATTTTTAGAAGAAAGATGAGGGCCGATGGGTCAATTGACAAGTTTAAGGCGAGGCTCGTTATCAAAGGGTACAGGCAACGAGAAGGCCTGGATTACTTTGATACGTACTCACCTGTAACTAGGATAACATCCATTCGCATGGTGATTGTGATAGCAGCTTTCCGTAATCTTGAGATACACCATATGGATGTAAAGACAGCTTTCTTTAATGGGGATTTGAATGAAGAAATCCACATGGAGCAACCTGAAGGGTTTTCCGCTCCAGGACAAAGCAAGAAAGTCTGTAAACTTGTCAAATCATTGTATGGTTTGAAGCAAGTGCCTAAGCAATGGCATGAGAAGTTTGACAACGTAATGTTGTCATGTGGGTTTAGAATCAACGAATGTGACATGTGTGTTTATGTCAAAGACACTGACAGAGGTTATGTCATTTTGTGTCTATATGTTGATGATATGCTCATTATAGGTAGTACGATGAAATGATCAAAACTACCAAGAAGTTGTTAAACTCTTAATTTGACATGAAGGATATGGGCATTGCAGATGTTATTCTGGGAATTAAGATTACCAGAATCTCTGGCGGAATTGTACTATCTCAGTCTCATTATGTTGATAAGATACTTGAGAAGTTTAGTGGATCAGATACGAGTATGTCATCGACACCTGTAGACTTAAGTCTACACTTTACCAAGAATAATAAAGAGAGTGTCTCTCAGTTAGAATATTCTCGGGTAATTGGAAGTTTAATGTATCTGATGAGTTGTACTAGGCCAGATATAGCTTACTCGGTTAGCAGGCTTAGTAGATACACAAGTAATCCGGATGCTTCTCATTGGAAGGGCATTGTGCGGGTGTTAAGGTATTTACGCTACACTCGGGATTATGGGCTGCATTATACTCGATATCCAGCGGTGCTTGAAGGATATAGTGACGCGGATTGGATATCAGATATAAAGGACTCAAAGTCCACTAGTGGATATGTGTTCACTCTTGGTGGGGCAGCCGTGTCTTGGAAATCTTCCAAGCAAACGTGTATATCTAGATTAACGATGGAATCAGAGTTTATTGCTTTTGATAAAGCAGCAGGAGAAGCAGAATGGCTTCGCCATTTCATTGAAGATATTCCACGTTGGTCTAAACCTGTGCCAGCTATTTGTATTCATTGTGATTGTCAATCTGCAATTGGTAGGGCACAGAGTAATATGTATAATGGAAAGTCTAGACATATCCGTCGTAGACATAATTCCATACGACAACTACTCTCGAATGAAGTTGTCTCTTTGGACTATGTAAAGTCTAAGGACAACATTGCGGATCCGCTAACCAACGGGTTAAGTCGAGTGTTAGTCGAAACGTCGTCAAAAGGAATGGGGTTAAGGCCTTTGGAAGTTACCGGAATGGAAACCCAACCTAGTTGACTGGAGATCCCAAGATCTAGGTTCAATGGGACAACCTAATTGCGTGTAACGGTGGTATGTCACTGAGGAGGTTAAACCTCCAGCCATTCCTTCTATCAGTGATACCTGCAAGTGTAGAGGATAAGCTGAGCTTTTAATGACTCTAGTGTGTTAAGCTGTTGAGCTGAGTATTGCAGGATACTCAAGTAGAGTCACCTATGTGAGTGTGAAGTGGGGCCGCTTCTAGAAGAATTGGGCAGGCCAAGATTCTTTGAAACCACTCGCTGAACCAGGCTAGTGTCCAGGGCCACACAGGGCACACCAGTGAGAACATAATGGTGGTAGGAGTAATTCCCGTGTGAGATCTATTGTTTTAGTTTACATAAACGGCAGAGCAGTTCAAGATGTCTTATTCACTGATCAGCCAGTAAACTCGATAGGTTTTCACTGGGAGAGGTTCAAAGCCAAAAGCTACCTTCTCTGATGTCGGGGTTAGTCCGTTGTACTCTCTCTCAGAGTCTTTATTGTTGAACGATGTCCGTTTGTTGAGTCTTTCGGTCAATTTTTATTCATGTGGGGAATTGTTGGAAAAAATGATTTTTGACTTTAATTTAATATTAAAGTGTGGTGACTTTAATTAAATATTAAAGTGGGTCCTAACCATGTTTTTGTGTTGGGTCCAAGTGAGCCAAAAACCATTGGGTTTTGAATAAGAAATTGCCAAGAAATTGCTTCATGATGTTAGATTCATGAATAGGATTTTAAAGAGTATTTAAATCTTTTTTCTTGGCTAAAGGGTGTGAATCCTTTGGGCATCCATACTTTTCATTTTGTGGAAAGGGGCTATGGATGCTTGGTATTTTAATGACTAGCCTTAAAGGCTGGAGGCTCTTCCTCTCTCCCCTATACATGTATAAATTGAGACCCTCCTGTCAAGTTTCAAGATAGAAATTTTTGCTTCCATTTTACAAGTCAGTTTGCCAGAAAGTTCCTATTGTGAGAGAGTGCTGCCACTGTTTTTGTTCGCTAAGCTAGACAGATAGTGCTTCTGCCGTAGCTGGTTTTGACCGTCGTATCCTGGGAGACAGACGCCGGGTTTCCTCAAGCACTCGACCCGTGAGGCGGCGAAATTTGTTTTAAGGAAACTGCTTCCGTGCAGGCTTCGGTTTCGTCTCTTTACCCTTTTATTGTTTTATGTATTTCTGTTGAAATTTAGTTGTAATTATCAGCATATGTTCTTGGTATATAATTTGTTTTCTTCATAAATCTATTTATTTAATTTCACAATTTAAACAACAGAAACTACACCTAATAATCACGATGTGTGAGTTGTATTGGATCATCTTTCTGCTCCTAAAGTCTTCTCTTTAATACTGGTTTGGCCACTCTCTTATGTAGCCATATTTCCACGATCTTCCTTGATCTTTGCTTCCATTTATCCACACATCCCATTTTCATAGGAACCGTTAGCAGATTTATCTTTGACTTGGTCCTTGCTTCCTTGATTTCAACAACTCAATTGCCTCTCTAGCCAACAATCTTCCTTGGCTTTTCTAGCTTTATTTTATTTCTTCAATGTGCAACCGACACTCATTGAAGAGATTAAGGAGAGACAGCAACAAGATGAATTCCTAAAGAAAGTGCTTAAGGAAAGAGAACCCAAACCAAGACCGGGTTTTATTTTTGAAAGTGGGTATTGAAATTTCAAGGGAGGTTGTGTGTACCCCAATGATGTTGACTTGAAGAGACGAATTATGCAAGAAGCCCACAGTTCAAAATTTTCTGTTCATCCGAGGAATTCAAAAATGTATCAAGACTTAAAGCTCAATTTTTGGTGGCCGGTAATGAAGAAGGACATTGCCGAATTTGTGTCAGAGTGTTTACAATGCCAACAAGTCAAAGCCGAGCATCAATGACCTGTGGGATTACTCCAGCCACTTCCAATACCGGAGTAGAAAGGGAAGCACATTACTATGGACTTTATTGTTGGACTACCTCACTCTACTAGAGGTATGGACTGAATTTGGGTTATTGTTGACCATTTAACCAAATTTGCTCATTTCTTACCTGTGAAAACATTTTATAATGCAGATAACTAGTTACAATCTATATTAATGAAATTGTGAGATTGCATGAAATTCATGTGTCCATTGTTTCTGATAGGGATTCAAAATTTACTTCAAGATTTTGGCAAAGCTTGCAAAAGGCATTAGGAATTGAATTGTGATTGAGCAGTGCATATCATCCACAAACCGATGGGCAATTTGAAAGGACAATACAAACGTTGGAGGATATGTTACGTATGGGTATGCTAGACTTCCAAGGAAATTAGAAGACTCATTGGGAGACTCACTTGCCCCTAGCCAAATTTGCTTATAACAACATTTTTCACTCAAGCATTGGCATGGCGCTTTACGAGGCTTTATATGGCAGAAAATGTCAGCCACTGATTTGCTGGGCTGAGGTTGGAGATAGACCTTTGTTGGGGCCCAAAATTGTGTAAGAAACAACGGAAAAAGTGAAGTAGATTCATCAACGGTTAAAAACAGCACAAAGTCAGCAGAAAAGCTACACGGATGTGCGTAAGCGGGATAGAGAATATGAAGTGAGCGATCATGTTTTCATAAAAGTGGCACCGATAAAAGGGAAAACTTGTTTTGGAGCTAAAGGCAAGTTAGCACTCCAGTACATTGGGCCTTATGAAATCATTGAGAAAATTAACCCAGTAGTGTATCAAGTGGCACTCCCCCCAAGTATGGAGCATATGCATAACCTGTTTCACGTGTCCATGTTATGGGATTATCTTCAAGATCCTTTTCATGTGATTGAGCCGACTCACGTTCTTTTGACTGATGATTATACATATGAAGAATGGCCCATTCAAATTGTTAACCGTCGGATCAAGAAATCGAGGAACAAGGAAATACCGTTAGTGAAAGTGGATTGGCAAAATCATGGTGGCATGTATGCAACCTGGGAAAGAGAAGATGATATGAAACAAAGATACCCGGACATCTTTCCATCCGACCCTACATTCTTCACGGAAGAAAGTATTTAAGTTTGGGGGACCAAACATCCTAAGGAGGGGAGAATGTAACGTCCACCTCCGTAATTAATTGTTAAATCATGTGATTTTCCATAATTATGTGTTTATTATGTCAAATTATATGTCATGTGTTATGTGTGCTACATGTTCATTGTATTGAATTAGTGGGAAATAAACCTGTCTGAATCAGTAAACCATAAAATTAAATTAAAGATTTGACACAGGCAACTAGAGCCTGACTCACAGTAATACGTTTCAATTTAGTGTTAATTTAAGAGGCTTGTAATGAGAATTGAGTTAGGAAGAGAATTAGACCTAAACAAGGCCTAACTCTACTTATCAAATAAGAGGTAAATAGAGATAGATATTTTGGAAGAATTCTAGAGACAAAAAGAGAAAGAAAGAAAGCTAGGGTTCAAGGAGAAGAAAGAGGGAATTAACCAATCTTCATTAAATCATCAACTTGAGGTAAGAACTTTTCCCTCAATCTCACGAATTTGGGTTGTCTTTATCATGAAATTAGAGAATCTAAGTTGAATTAAGAAGTGAAGTGGTGTAATCTTGTTAATATGAATGCTAAGGAGGGAAAATAAAGGAACTAGTGCAATATATGAATCTCCATGGCATTCTTCATGTTTTACCACTTGCTTTTGCAAGGTTTATGAGCTATATGGAGGAAACTCTATGAATTAGAACTTACCCTCCATGTTTTATGAATTCCATGTTTTTCATTTGTGATGACTTAAGGGTGAATTGGTTATGATCCATATTGAGGTTAGATATGGTGAATTCAAGTGGTTTTGATACATTTTGGACCTTGATTTTCATAAAATTGAGTTTGGGTTTGAAAAGGAGAAAGTTCCATTTTCAGCAGAATTTTAGCACTGATTTTCACCCAGACCGCTCAAGCGGCCTGAGCCACCGCACTAGCGGCCAACCTTGATTTGGACAAAATTGCATTCTGAAGTTTGCTTGCTCGTGCAGCCAAGGCCACCACACGAGCGGCCAGACCACCGCACATGCGGCTGGGGCCACCTCACGTGCAGCCAACAAGGCCAGCCCAATTTGATTTTTCTTTTGTTTTCTCTGGTTTCCGGGCCTCCAATTGCATGATTTTCACCTGTTTCCATGTGCATGTGCATTGTATAAACACAAGAGGAAATGAAAGAATGAATAAGATCGGATTAAATAATAAGTAACGGATCAGCAACCGATAGGTTAGTGACTAATTGAATGAAATGACTGTATATTGAATCATCGTGCTTACATATGTCTATGTTGGTCAAATGCTGCATCCTAGCCACGTGCTACACGGAACTAATTGTGAGTGACAATGTAGTAAAGCTATGTTTGAGTCATACTTCTTTCTAGTTATTATTGTTCTTGTTAAAGTTATTCTACAGTGATATGATTTACTGAATAAATGAGTCTATTCCATGCAATATGCTCACGTGACCCATGTCCAGGGGTAACAATACCACGGTTTTATTCATGTGGCCCTTCCCCGAAGGTAATAATATCGTGGACTATATTCACATGACCCTTACTCGGGGGTAATAGTATCGTGGTCCATGTTCACGTGGCCCTCACCCGGGGGTAACAATACCGTGGCCTATATTCACGTGGCCATCACCTTGGGGTAATAGTACCATGGCCTAATGCATATGAGATATTGAGTTATATAATTATGAGTGAATGACTAACATATGTGCCCGTATATCCATATGATGGCTATGTTTTAACAAACATGCTACTGTTATGTGACTTGACTTTAATGTTCAAATAGACATTATTTCTAACCTCTTTACACATTGTTGTTCACTAGGTTTTGGCTCACAGTTTATATCTATCATGTAGGTGATCAAGCACAAGAAAGGACTTGAGGGCGTTAACCTATCTTCTAGTTGTCAAGCCACCCATTTTGGGTCTAACTCCAAGCTTTTTAGGTGGTGATGAATTCACCCTTTTGTTTAATAATTACGTGTCTCATATCAAAGATCTTTTGTTTTATGTATATTACGTAAGGGAATAACTCCCTAAGTATTGTATATGCTTTTGGTACATGTATATGATAAGGTAGTGGATGATTGTACAGTGATGCATACAGAGTTGTTTGTTCATTTTAGTTTCACAGTTCATTGGACGATGTTTTATGATATTATTGGCTTCTGCCGGCCCCTTATACTATTGACTGTTAAGTAGGCCTTTGGTAATCTTGGATTACTGGCCGGCTACGTTTCTAATCTCGTGGGGCGGGGGTTCGGTCATGACATAAAATAGCTCAAAGCAGTGCTTGAAATTACATGGAAAAGCTTGAAAAAATTAGCTAAAATAACGAGGAAATTGAGCTAGTAAACAAGCATAAGGAGGGGAAGCTAACCCCTCCATTTTTTGGACTTTAAAACAACATTTTTAGTCTCTGAAAACCTAAATTCAGTGGTGAAAAGATCAAAAAAAAGTTAAGAAAGAAATAGGAAACACAAGTGTAAAATCTTAGGAGGCAAGGTTCAAAGAAGGGTGATTAATCTCTCTACCTTTAATAGCTTCAAACCACAAGTTTCAGTCCATAAAAACAGTGTAAAAATAATACCGAAACAGCAAGAAAAGAGAAGGAAGAAATAGTGTAAAGATAGTCAAAGTTATACCTCTCGAAGAGGAGTAACTCCTTTGTTGACAAACCAACAAGTTCTCACTCTCAAGGGCTGAGATTTGAGCTCAAGAACCTTAGCAAGAAGAGCTAAATTTTTGGTTTAAGAAGTGCAAAGAGAGAGTGTGTAGGTTCCAAGATAGAGAGAGAGTGTGCTATGCAAGTATTGGAGTTTTTTGAAATTTTTTTTAACCTAATTTCAAGAGGGGTGGTCATCTATATATATAAAAACATGTGCCTCAGTCGGAAATATCTGTATATAGACAACTGGTGCAGTACATGCACCTGTGGAGATAGTTGGCACAGCTGGCAAAATGATCTGGTTTTTTGACACAAGTGGCTAGCCGGCCACTAAAGGAGACGGTCGTACACTAATTTGTGGTCGGCTGGCTGGCCACTAGTGGGTCTGTAGGCCTCTGGGTGGTCAGGCTTGAAAAACTGCTGTTTTTGTCCAAAAAAGGTGCAAGGTTTGGATTTAGAAGCTCTTCTTGCTGAAGAAATCGAACGTTTATACAACATAACTTTCATTATTAAGTGATCAACCTGAGGCGCCCAAGTCTTAAGAACGGTCAAAAATGGGGTGTCTACAGTCTCACTTTAATGCCGCGAGTCTTTCATTTTGTAGGATTTTTTGGATATATTATCTATTGAAAAAATAATTCTTTATATAAAAATTGTAATTATATGATTTTTATCATATTGGATTTTAAAAAAATAAATGATAAGCATAATTTTATAATAGAATGTTCTTTTTTTAACAATAAACATGATGACATTAATTAACTTATTTTATCAAATTGAAACTAGTGGTGAACCCTATGAATCAAATTACTCCTTTCCAGTTAATACCAGGACTGAAGTGAGCTGCTATGGGTGTAATTTTGTGTTGTTACCTTGAAGGAACATCTCAAATAATTGATTATTATGCATATACAATTATGTCATGTTTTATCAAATTGAAACCAGTGGTAAACCCTACAAATCAAATTACACCTTTCTAGTTAATACCAGGACTGAAGTGAGCTGCTATGGGTGTAATTTTGTGTTGTTACCTTGAAGGAACATCTTAAATAATTGATTGTTATGCATATACAATTATGTCATATGGCTTGCTTGCATAATGTTTATAGGGCCACCACTTTCATGGCCCAAATTGAGAGCTTAACTCAGAAACTTGCTTTTTTAGAAAGTGGTATTGCCATTTTGACCTCTGCTGCGGGTGAAGAAATATGTATAATAGTAATATGTGTCAGGTTAAATCTAGTTGTATTTGATATTGGGTGTGATTTAGTCGATTCAAGCCCAATTCTAAAAGAATTTTTAAATTTCAAATCTGTTCACTTAATACAACATACATAGATTATTAATTTTTATTTTTATTGACTTGGAGGGATATTAAATTATTTAAATTGCATTAATTTGCATTAATAATGGATAACATTAAATTATTGACTTGAAGAATTAATATTAAATTATTTAAATTGCATTATTAAATTTGAAACATTAACAAAATTTAATAATAAAATAAATATAAAATTTTAACAATTATTTTAATTTAAGAAACAAGTATATACATACTTTTCTTATCTTTTATATTTTTACTGCTTTATTTTATGACTAAATAATATGATATTAATATTTTATTAATGGGTTGATCAGGCTAACAAAAACTTCTTATCTCAAGCCTATCCCATAAATTAAATGGGGTTTAAAACTAAAGCCAAACCCAACTTTAAGGACTAAATATTTTTCTTAAATCTTAAAAATATCAGACTACACTTTGAGGGTTGAGCGGACTATTAAACACATAGCCACCACTAACCTCAAATCACTGTTTGAAAACTTTGTATGATTCAAAAAAAAAAAGAGGGAAAAGTTAGGAATCATGAAAAAAATTTTATGAAAATGATCATAAAAGAATTATGACCCTTGGATTACTTTGATTAGTGTGTGGTGCTTTGTTTTAAGTGTAATTCAAGGGTCATAAATCTTTCATGATCATTTTCATGAAAGTTTTTTCATGATACGTAGTATTGCTAAAAAAAAAAAGTGAAAAACATTGAAGAATGTGTAAGTCGGGATAAATTTTCGTCCATACCTCATCTTTTTATATCTCTATACTTTTTTTATGAGTTTTAGTTCGAGCTCGCACTGATCGTAAGCTCGTAATGAAGGGCACTCGTACTAATGATCTAAATCATTTATCTTGTAGGTCCATAATGAAGGTTATTTATGCAAAAAATTAACTCTATCAAACATTATAAATATGGAAACAAATCGCATTTTATTTTATAAAATAGATTATTTAAATTTAATTATATTTATCATTTATTTTATAAAATAAAATGCGATTTATTTTTGTATTTATAATTTTCTGATAAAGTTAATTTTTTACATGGAAAAACTTTATTATAAGACCTATGAGATATACAATTTGAATCATCGATATGAGACGGAATTGAAATTTATAAGAAGAATATAAAAATGTATAAAGAGATAAGATCTGAAAACAGCTTATCCCGTGTGCGTCACCCATTTTGTATGCATAGAGTTTTTGCAGTATGTGATCATGGGTTTTTTATCATTATAATTTTGATAAGAAATTTGTCTGAAAATGCTACAATCATAACAAATTACAACCTTAGGAACTTTATCATCAAGTAACCAGCTGGGTACACATGATCAGTTGAAACCTTAGGAACTCTATCATCAAGTAACCAGCTGGGTACATATGATCAGTTGAAAGTAGCTTGTAATTAGTACGTAGACTCTTAATTTTCTATTAAATAATAAGTTATAGTAAAATCATTGTTAAAAATAATTTTTATGATAATTTTTTGTATATGTCGCTAAAAATTAATAATTAATGACTTTTTTATTACGATTTTTATAAATTATTACTAAAACTTACAATTAGTAATTTTTTTGTGACAAATTTTTTAAATTATCATTGAAAGTTGAAAATTAGTAACATTTTTTATGACAATTTTTTTAAATTGTCGCTAAAATTAATAATTAGTGACTTTTTTTTTGACCATTTTGAAATTATCATTGAAAATTAATAATTAATGACTTTTTTAATAATATTTAATAAAAAATGCCAGGACCTATTGGTAAGTCCCGAAAAATGTGGATTGCTTCCCATCCTTTAGTGACTTCCATTTTTACTCACTCAAAGCAGGTATGGGGCTACCCTTGCAGCCAATCATACAACAAGAGATATAGAGACTTTTGGCATTTCTAGACTCTTTAACCATCATTTTCCTCGAATAATATCCTTGCGTAGGGTTTTTATTTTTTTAAATCGACAACTCATTAATCCGTGCCTACTCAAGCTAACTTGTGCGATTTGAGAAAATGAATGGATTGGGATTGAGCAGGTGGAATGATAAAAATTGATGGATCAATTGTCCAATATATTAAAATTTATCAATCCAATTATGATTCGTTTGAGATGTGGGTTGACTTTTTAGCTTTTTGAATTTTTAGCTATTTTAGCATGGGGTTAAAAAGTCTCGTGTGGGATAAGTTTTTTGTATGTCAAAAAATGATAGGTTTTTTGGTTTTTTTGACTTTTGTGAGATAAAAAATAAAATGATGATGGTTTGAATGTGACATCTTGTCTTATTGAGTTAAAAAACCTATTTTATCTTTTTATGACTATTTTAATCAAAAAAATCCCGTTTAGCTCATGTCAAACGAAGGCTTATAAATTGATTTATCTATATAGGATATGTAAGATTACCTTATACTTATTTTCATTTTCATTGCATAATTTTTTCCTAATGTAAATAATTTGTATATTAACTTGTGAAATATGATTTTGAATAACATCATGCATTCAATTACTCTCAACATTTTTTGGTTAGAATTTAGAATAAATAATAAATTTTTTTGTCTGAAATTGAAAAGAATTAAGTATATATATTCACTGATATTTCTTCTTATATTGTATTTTTGGGTAAATTATGTAAATGGTCCTTATAATTTACACGATATGTCAATTTGCTCTCTGTTGTTTCAATTTGCTCGATTTTGCCCCTTAATTTAACAAATTGTGTCATTTTAGTCCAATAAATAACGGTTGTTAAGTTTGGTAGACGGAAAGTCTAGACAATGTGTCAAGTTGGCCCCTATAATGTACACAGTGTGTCAATTTGGTCCCTGTTGTTTCAATTTGCTTGATTTTAACATGGAACAAATAAACACATTGTGTAACTATATGGACCAAATTAACACATTGTTTGTCTTTCCGTCTACCAAACTTAACAACCGTTATTTATTGGACTAAAATAACACAATCCGTTAAATCAATGGGCAAAATCGAACAAATTAAAACAATATGAACCAAATTGACACATACCCTTGTATTTTTAACCTTTCTTATCAATTCAAATTCGCTAGTTTGAAACTGGTAAAATATTCAATGAACTTGTCAATTTTGAAGATAAATGGATCAATGGCAAGTTGAAAAATTATCAATCCACTAACATTTAGGATGGTTCAGTTGATTATTTTTTTCCTAATCAACCCAAACCCAACACTTACAAAAATATACAGAAAATAAAATGTATCTAACATAGGTACATCTTATGTCACTTTAAATTTAATAATATAAACTATAATTTGAACTTTTAATACATTTTTTTATATATATTATTGGGTGAATAACATTTTAGAATTAAAATAATAATCATGATCAAACTTTACATAATTCAAGGTTTGACAATCCACATACAAACCCTTTTTGTTCCTTGATTTCTAAGGAATTCTCATTGGGAAAAGGGTCTACAGCCCTAGATCTCCTACCCCCCCCCCCCCCCCCCCTCTCTCTCTCTCTCTCTCTCTCTCTCTCCTATTAAATAAGCTTATAAACTTTCTCACAAGTCTCACATGGAAGGAAACACCTCCCAAATTCAACTCTCCTCTACACATTCAAGCTGTCAACCTTTCAAAATTCGCAATCTCCTTAAAATATCTCTCTTTGCCCCTTCTTTTATTGCTCCATGTTTCCACTTCTCTCTCTTCTTCTCCTCCTCCTCCTCCTCCTCTACCATGGCATTCAAGACCACATCTCATGTATTCCTCATCATTCTTTGGCTTTCTCTCTTTATACTATTGTTTCATGAGCTATACACTTCCAAGTCCAAGATCAATCACAGCACAACAATCCCATCGCTCTATCACCGCCATCCGATCAGTAGAAAATTTCTAGCCAGCAACTTTGACTTCACCCCATTTCTCAAACACCGTCATCATCATCACCACCACCGCCACCACCATCACCACGAGCCGGCTGAAAGCGAGGTTGATCCAAGATATGGTGTTGAAAAGAGGCGTGTTCCGACCGGTCCGAACCCATTGCACCATTGATCAGTTATATACATATGGGGAAAAAAAAAAAAATGGTGATACATACACAAATGGTTAGTGAGAGCTTTTATTAATTCATATAATTGCTTGTATGATTATTAAAAAATTTCTCTTTCTTTATTTGAATTCACATTGTAATGGGTCATGCTATATGATCTAGTAATTGTGTGTATATAAATGTGTTAAAAATCATATTGTTGTTACTAGGTTTTATGTTAATCATTCATCTTTTTTTTACTATGATATTGTTGCTTATATGAGGTTTTATTTTTATTTTTTTTACTATGATATTGTGCTTACATGATCAAAGAAATATTTGAGAACCTTTTATTACTATTTTTTCCCACCATAATGTGTTTTGATGAGATTTTGAGTAGCTGTGACGGCACGGCAAAGAGTAGGGAATTTTTATTTTTATTTTTTGATATTTGGCTAATGGTATTAATGGGGTTGGTTAATGGAATGTCATTGGTTAATCAGTGTAGAAGATTTACCTTCTGATGGATGACAATAGGGTGGGATACACTTAGACGTCAGGGGTTTGTGCCATGTGTCAATCCTTGTTCCCATTATGTAGCGGTAAATTGTAAATTTATAAATAGACGGGAATTCAAATGCACACTCATACTCCTAATATTAGATATGATTTGTCTAAAAGATTTGTCTTACTAATTTTGCGTGCTATTATCCAAATGACTAGCCTTAATAGGAGCCGAACTCGGGATTTAGGGTTTAACACCACAAGTACTTACCACTTGAGCAACTCTAGGTGGTTATCATAAGCCTAAACTTGGTTATTTGTTTGTATTATTATTATTATTTTTTTTTTCAGTGGTTTTTCTTTTTTTAAAAGTTGTTTTTAGAACAGCAAACGGATCAAGATATTTGAGTTCTACTTCTATTTAACTTAATAAAATTTTGTGAAAAATTGAATGTTTTATAAACAATTTAAGTTAAATATTATAAATTTTGTTAAAATTTTAGTTCAAATTTAAACATCCTATTACCTAGCTCAATAAATTTTTACAAACTATAATAATCAAGCTCAACTCAAGTGAAACTCGTGTGAGATCATCTCAAAATATAAATAAATAACATTTTAATACACTTTGATCCTTCTTAAGTTAGCAAGTCAAACTTAAATAAACACTTTTTTTTTTTTAAGGCAAAAAATAGAGATGTTATTAATAGAAAAATGATAAAGCAATGACACATAGGAACAAGCAAGGGAAAGATATTATATATCACGACCATTCAAATATATCTATACAGACAGCAAAATCATACGCAATACAACCCCTGATAAAACAACAAGCTTGTGGAAGAAGTACTTTAGTTTGTAAAATTAACAAGAAACAATTTGTTTGGTTTGAGTTTTCAGAAAACACTTTTCAGAAAATTTTCCTTTTTTTATTTTTGTATTTTTTTGTTTTCATTGATTTTTTTAATATTTTAAGCAATTTTTTTAAATTTTTAAACACACCTAACATAAATATACTTAAAAAGTATAATATTTATAAAAAAAAATCTTCAAAAAATTTGCTAAATACCAAAAATATAAAAATTCAGTACATCTTTCGTTTTTTTGTATATGTATTAATTTTTTAAAATATTTTTTTACAAATATTTTACTATTTAGATACATCTAAATAACGTATATCTAAAAAAGTAAAAAAATTGCTTAAAATTTTCAAAATATTCACTAAAAACAAAAAAAAAATACGAAAAATAAAAAATTTAATTTTTAAAAAACTAAACTCAAAAAACTGAAACTGAACTCACTCAATTTTTATTTTTATTTTTTCTTAATATTTGCTTATTGATTTTACTTTTGACTGGAGGGTGGGGGGGACAATGTAATGAATTGTTATAATTGTGGAGCATGAAAAGTTGAGGACCCTTCTTCCCTCAAAAGATGATTTCCTTAATTGTTTGACGGGGACGTGGGGCATGAGTTTCAATTGTTTGGATGCTGTGATAAATAGGAGTAATTAAAAGCTGCAAAGTAGTGCCAAAAAAATCCTGACCCTTTGTTGATGAGAGAAAATTTTCAGTATAACAAATTGTACACTGTGATAGTAACATTATATAATTACACAATCAATTTTTTTAATTTGAAAAATAAAAATTTTGTTATAGAAATTATTTGGAAATCAATTTTTGTTGTCACGAGGGGCATCATCTTGAAAGTTAAAAAAAAAAAAATAGTAATAAAATTTTAAAAATGTCGGTAATAAATATACATAAAACAATTTGGTGCTAAAATAATGGGTTTTTTTTTTTATACAAATAATCATAACTAAAATATTTTGTACCTGAAAAATAACTTTATTCTTAAATTTTTATCTCTAAAATCTTAATTTTTTATAATATTAAAGTAATAATAAAAGATAAAAAATGCCTACTTAATTCTATATATGATTTTTATTAGCCGACAACTCAACATAAAATGGTTTCACCAACAAATTTCACTCAGCCCCGGTTTGATTTTTTTCATTGGGCTAAATAATTATATATGGAGAAAAAAAAGTTTAAAAAATTAAAAAGTCAACAAAAAAAATTTGTCATTTACCAGGTAAAAAGTTAAAAAAGTCAAACATGAAAATCAAACAATTAAAAAAATCTCAAATTAAAAAAGTAAAAAACAATTAAAAAATTAACTAAAAAAATCATTACGAAACGAACCTCAGCGTTTCTATGTGGGGTAGAAACTTTTGAATTTAATAATCATGGCAAGTGCTATTAAACTTTAAATAATTGTACATCTATTACTACTTTTTTTCTGATAAAAAAAAATAAAAATAAAAAACACACAACTCACTAGTATGAACAATTTTGTCACATAATTTTGATTTCTAAAAAACTTACAATAATATGGGTTGGGTTTTTTTTGATTTTTTACATTAAAAGACAAACTTTTTACAAAATCAAAAAAAATAAATCCAAACAAAATATCACATCCAACTCTATAATCACTTCACTTTTTATCTCACAAACATCCATTCAACCACAAAAAAACCTAACTATCTTCCCAAACACTAAGGCTGTGTTTGGTTGTGTTCTCAAATCATGATTCAGCACCTTGATTCAAGTATGATGTTTGGTAGGAGTTTTGGAATCACGTTTCCAAAACTCTGCAGAGAGCTCTGTCTTAGCCGCGCTTTTCAGAATTTTTTTTTTGAAAATTTTGCCTAACCGGTCATCCTGCCGGTTGACCGGAATAGTGATTTTTTTTTTTTTTTTATGCAATTGAAATGTTAATTTTTATATAATTGAAAAAAAAATTTCTGAAATTTTTAAAATTTTTTATGTGCTTTAAAATAATTTTGAATCGTATGTTTAGTTATGAGTTGTAAATTTTTATATCAAATATCAAATGCCACATCAATAATTCTCCACTCAAATCAAAACTATTTTCAAAACTCTTTACCAAACAAATTTTCTACACTCAAATCATAATGTCAAACCTCACAAACTCAAAATATAACTCATACTCTCAAATCATAATTACAAAACTCTACCAAACGCAACCTAAAATTTTTCTATCCAATAATATACTACAACTAAAAAAACTTATATAAAAACCCACTTCCCAAACACCCACTATATTTTTTCAAATATCTAACATGTCTAGTAATTACTATGAGGCAATTTAAAAATTTTAGTTTTTAACCTATTTTGAGTAATATCACCATTCTTATTTTTTACTCAAAAATAATTTTTTAAAAAAAATTAAAAAATTAACTTTTAATCAACTTCTCAAATCATTCCATAAGTACCAAACAGTAAAATCACTAAACTAATAATTGTTATTCTCTATGAGTTTCTATATGCACATCTATGAGTTTCTATATGCACATCACTACTCATCATCTCAATACACGTCATTTTATATTTTTTTAATTACAATTTTATCCTTCAACCAAATTACCATTTAAGACAAGTGGTACACACCTTTAAACCCAGCCATTGCCACTAGGCCCCCACCTCCAACGTCGCATCACCATCCTCTACTCGTCCGTCGCTCGCCCTTGCAACACCTTCCCGACCCTAAATCTAGGGTTTTCGACACCAAAGAGGAAGCAGGTTCGCAAGTTGCAAGTGATGAGTTCTTCGCGAGTAGTAGAGGGCGTTGGCGGAGGGGGGTTCGTGAGTCACAGCTAGCAGGGGATTTCGTGAGTTGTAAAGGCAGCATAGTGTAGGGAGGGCTTCGCAAATTGCAAGTAAAGAGTGACGGGAAGGCTACTAATGATGGAAGAGGCGATCATTGAAAGCTGGAATGGGAGGAGGTCGTGTTGGGGTCGGCGAGAAAGGTTGCAGCAGTAGGTGTGGCTGGTTAGAGTTAGGGTTTGAAGATTGAAAATGAGGGTATTATAGGAAGTATGTGGTGCGGATTGAGAAAAAACAAAAATTAAAAATTGGATGTGTGAACTCAACAATTGTGTGTATTGAGAGGATGAATCACTCTGTTTGGTTTTGATTTTCAAAATTTACTTTTTAGAAAATTTTACTCTTTTTTTTTTTCTTTTTTTTTTTTTACTGATATTTTTTTAATATTTTAAGCATTTTTTAAATTTTTAGACATATTTAACATAAATATACTTAAAAAATATAATATTTGTAAATAAAAATCTTTAAAAATTTTATTAAATATTAAAAATACAAAAAATACGAAAATTCAATGTATTTTTTGTATTTTTGTGTATTTATTAATTTTTTAAAATATTTTTTCATAAATATTTTAATTTTTAAATACATCTAAGTAAGATGCATTTAATAAAGTAAAAAAAATTGTTTAAAATTTTTAAAATATTCATTAAAAATATAAAAAAAACACGAAAAATAAAAAAATCAATTTATAAAAAATGAAATTCATAAAATTGAAACCAAACATACTGAATAGTATGTAAATATAGTTTCCTTAGGAAGAATGTACTCTTAAAAACAAAGTAGATGAAGAGTGTACAATAATATATTGTTAATCAATATTAGAAGAGAACAACAAAACTCTTCTATCCTTTTGAATAATATCATTAATATTGGTATGTCATTTACAAAAGTTTATATTCATGAAAATGTTTGTAGTGCACACCAAATTAATATAACCAAAAAAAATTCCTCCACTTTGTTTTTGTTTAATCAAAGTGACTCCCATGATGCTGGGTTTAAGAGTGAAAAAAAATTCAACAAAAATCATCAGTATTGAGGATTTGAGTTGATGGAGCGGTAACGATTCCTTTAATTATAATATAACTTTATTAACAAACTAACATTTTACAATCTTGGCCCAAAAATAAATAAATAAATAAATAATAAATAAAAATAAAGAAGAAGAAGTAGAAGATAAATTTGAAAAGTAATTATGGTTAGAAACCAAGTTGGAGTCTAAAAAAGGTTTATTGAGAGCATAAGTGAAGGGAATAGAAGCCCTTTTTTTTTCTTTCTTTTTTTCTTTCTTGTTTCTTTTTTTTATTTATTTTATTTTATAAATTCATAATCAAAATACAATCTAAATATAAAATAATAATTAGATAAAAAATCAGGTGCCAAACTTCATTTAAAAAAAGGATCTTAATTATAAGAGGTAGTCTTTATTACTCCAAGCTGAAATTTTATTTTATTTTTTTACCCACTCTAGGATATGGAATGTCATGATGCTGAACTTGATTTCCTGGGACCTAGTGTCTACGTTAACAGTTACACTGATGTGTGAGGCCTGCTATGTACTTTGGAAAAGTCAGAATTAAAGTTCTAGAATTTATTCACAATGGTTATGTGTTGTAAAAATTAAATTCATGAAATATATATAAGATTGACGAATGAAATGAATTTGAAACATTAATTGTTATTTCTGAATAAATTTTGAATAAATAATTCTAGGTTTATAATATTGGTGATGTACTTTACCAATTAACTTCCTAATTATTTATTGAATCTTTCAAACCTACTTCTTGTTCTCTTTGTTATACCATGTGGATATTCCCATGAATTCACAACTATCATCATTAACCTAATTGACTCTATTTAGACACAAGTTAAAGAGGAAAATACTACATTAATCCAAAGCCTATTAATTTGACAGATGAAGCAAATTAAATTTATTCCTAAGGAATTTTGGTGTCTGTCTAATCATCATTTGACATGAACCTTATCATTATTTTTTTTTCTTTTTTTTTTTAAATACCTTATTCACTGCACTTCTATCTTTCTTAGCAACTCTTTGTTACAAGAGAGAGATGAACCTTGGCTTATATTTGTATGTTGGAAATTCTGTTTGACAAATGATGTGATTTGAACACTGTTAGTCGGTATTTTTGATGTACCATATCGTATAGGTTACATGGTGTTTCAATCTCGCTTATGGACTCTGCTAATGTAATTACCTGTCATAGCAGTAAAACAATGGCTATTTTGTATTAATTCATAACAAAGAACTATTTTGTCACCAGACAATACAAAAAGTAGGCACAGAAAACTTTAATTATAGAGATTATGATGGCTAACCAACCATATCAGCATAATAATGATGAGAATTCCACTCCATAATCAATTATAAAAACACTGCTATCCTCATAATGGGTTTAGCTGTGTGATCACTAACATGATTTCATAGTCCATTCAAGTAGATTTTTTTTTTTTTTTTTTTTGCGCTATTTTACGTGTATCTCAATTAATTTTGAAATTTTAAAATTGGCAGCTTAGGTCAAGTTTGGCATCTTTCAAAAAATCTAAAAAGTCACTATCCTATTTAAATCACATCATCTTATTTAAGTCACATCACCTCTCTAACACATCACTTCAAAACCAACCCAAATCCAACCCATATTTCATAAAAAGTCAAAAAATGCACTTATTTAGTCTTCCCAAACTTGGCAACCTCTAGTAATTTCTTTGGATGACTCAAACTATCTTAAATTTCATCCTCAAGTCATACTGCTCAACCAACATCTTGATTTTCTATTGTCATATGATGTTGGAAATTTTTTTGTCTAGAATTTTTGCACTTTATTATGGAAAAATATGTACTAAAAATTTGAAGTAGACATTGTATTGTCTGGATATATATATATAAAATTTAGAGAAAATTACAATTCAGTATAAGTTTTCAAAACAAATTATAAATCAATGGTAAAGCGCACCGACTTTAATAATTGAAATGATAAACTTTTTTATAATTTTACAATTTATTTATAGCCTTACCACTGATTTGCAATTTCCCTTAAAATTTATAAATGAATGTTAATTTTAGTTTAAAACGCCTAACATTTAAAAAAGACACTAGGGTTAGGGGTGCAATTTGGGCGGGCTCAACCCAACCAACCCAAGATCAGCTTTAATTTTTTAGAGCTTGGAAAAAATATTTTTAAATTCGATACAGGCTTGGACAAAAATTCAAAAATTCAAATTAAATTTGAACGAACTTTGGCAAAGATATCAAACAATCTGAGCAATTCAAAACCTGAATTATATATAGATATATAAAAATATTAAATATACATATAAATTATTAGTCATTATATGATATTAAAGTAATTTAGTTTATTAAATCATATTGAATATATATTATATACAAGTGACAAAAAATCTTACAATTTTTTTTATTTTTATTTTTACTCATAAATTGTAAAGACTACCATAGAGGCATCTCTCTTACATTTTATAAATTATTTGTTTTGATAATATTTAAAAGATATATATAGTGGTGTTTTGGGAAGTTGGTCAAAAGTTGATTTTTTGGTTTTTTAGTCTATTTTATCTTTTTGTAGATAAAAAATGTGAGAAATGATATGACCTAAAAGAAGTAAAAAGTTAAAAATTAACTTTTTATTTGCTTCCCAAAACACTCCATAATTATTTTTAAGCACCTAACCCATCAAGAATTCTAAAAGATAGGTCTTATCACCATCGTTCATCATTATCTTACACTTAGGTTGTGGTGTAATTAAGGTGCACCATAGAAATCCAATCACTAGTCTCTATATGGGATCCCCGATATGCCTTAATGGACTTTTTTTTTTTTTTTTTTTTTTTTTTTTTGATCAGTAAAAAGAAATTTTATTGATGAAGAAAGTAAGAAACATACGAAAACTTACATTAATAAAGAAGGGAAATGCAAATAGCATCATAACTAACATTACCAATCCCAACTAGGTTGGCACTGATAAGGTAACACAATCCTTTGCTAGCACTTAACCCATGATTGGTGAGGAACCAATCAAAAGAACCAAAAAGAGAGAGAGGAAAAAAACAACATAAAACCTCCACTCCATAAGACAGAATAGCAACAGATCAGCAACAGACCTTACTCCACATAACCTACTCCTACAACCTTCATAAGTGATACAAAACTTTACCTAGAGTCACTCCATTCCTCATAGCATAGAACAACTCCACTGCAGTTTGTCTGGTTTAAATTGACCATAAAATCATTAGCAGCAGCTTAGTGCACTCAGCAGAGCATCTTTGCTACCTCCCAGATAATCACACAGAGCACTCAACAGAGATAAGCACAGAATCAGAACCTGGTCTGGTTTAAAAGCAGCCTCATAACAGCAGCCTTAGATCATCTTCAGCAAAGGATGAACTTCAGTAGCAAGCCCAGCAGCAAAGCTCCAACTGCAACACCAACCATACAGCATTCAGAGGCAACATAACAAATCCAAAGGCAACATAACAGACTGTTCTTCTACCCACACAGAATCCTACATCATCATTACCAATCCAGAACCAGCATAACATAAGAACAAACTGCAAGAGAATCAACTCCACCATGTTCTCCAAAACCACCATAATCAAACCGAGGTCCAAACTCCATCTAACCAAACAAAAGCAGCCAAAACAAGAAAAACATAGCAACAATACATCCAGAGCAGCAGCAGCAGCCCAAGCAGCATTAATGCACCCAACAATGCACCTAAACCTCAGCACTAATGCTCCTTAATCACCACACTTTAAGAAAAACAAAAGCAGAACCCCCAGCCCACCATAACATCAGATCTTCAAACTGACCCATATAGTTACAACTGCTGCTTAGCAGGTGACAGAATGCTGAAGAAATGCAGAACATAGAATGCACCTTACCCACCCACCATGCTGCTATTACTCTCCTGGGACTTTTTGTAACAACCCTCGTTACTGTTTACCGAATAACCACTGATTACCGATAAGTCACTGATTGAGTACCGATTACTGCTAAACTAAGACTGACTATGACTGATAATTGAACTGACTGAATTACTGAACTGATTGACTAAATCTGAAACTGAATCAATTGCCTGTATCTGTTCGAATTGCATTTTATCTGTTTAACTGTTTAATTATCTGTTCAGTCTGTTTTGTTTAGATTGTAAATTGAAGGCCTTATCGGCTGCCGAACCAGAAATTGATTAGTGATTTGTAATCGCCATAATTTATATGATTTTATGGTATATTTAATTGGAAGTTGATTTAGCATGATTAAACTGGATTAAATTAGATTAAATGGTGTTAAATTACATGAAATGGACATATTTACATTTAGACCACTTAATGGCCCACTATCTCCACTTTTTGAGCGTTATACATCACTTGAGCCTTATACAAAACATTTCATCAGCTCATTTGTTGTCTCACCACCGAACTAGAGAGAGAGAGAGAGAGAGTTGGGTTGTTCTTGTTGATTTGCTAGAGAACTTGGTAGAATTGAAGGAGTTTTGCATCTTTAAGCTTCCACATTTGAGTTACAAGACCTAGGTAAGGTAATTGAACCTCTCATTGTTGTATTTAAGATTGTTCTTGCATGATTCATGCCAAATTTGAGAGTTGAGCCATGAATTAGTTCTAGCATGTTGGATTAGGACTCATTCCATGCATGCATATGTGTATTGATGAATTTTGAGTTGATTTCATGGCAAATTGTCACATGCATGTTCATAATTAAGCTTGAGTCCATGTTTTCAACTTGTTTTGAAAGGAAGAAGCTCATTAGAGCAAGCATTGAAACTTTGAAATGGTTTTAACCCATGCATGTTCTATTTGAGCATTGCTCTTGAAAAATGGTTTTGAATTGGAGTTGAATTAAACACCCTTGGGTCTTGATTTCTTAAATTGAATTTTGAAACATGTTATTCTATGTGTTTACAAGAGTTTTCCAGAAAATGGGCCCAAGAGGATCGATTTTGGTGTTTGAAAACTTGGTTTTGAACTTGGAGTTCAAATCTGGGTTTTCCAGATTTTGGTCGTCCGCTCGAGCAGGGGAAGTGCCGCTCGAGCGGGGAAATCAAGCTCCCAGCACTTTGGCCTTGTTTACAGTCCGCTCGAGCGGGGAAGTTGACGTTCGAGCGGGGCCTTGTGTCTCACGCTCGAGCGGAGAATTCACCCATCCAGTTCTTTTACAGTATGCTCGAGCGGGATAGTTGCCGCTCGAGCGGGTACCTTTGTTGCATGTCCGCTCGAGCGGGGGAAACCTGCGCTCGAGCGGGACCCTGTTTCACTGGAAATTCTGAAAATATTTTCTGTATACGTCTTTGCATCCTCATTCCATCCTAGGCATTCTTAGGCCTAGTTTTAGATATCTTAATGAGGATATAGATGTAGAATACACCGAGGCATAATAGGGAGTTAATAATTATATTTCCCAACTGTGAAACTTAGAGTGTGTTCAATCTGTTAACTGTATAGGGTTGGCATTCCGAGGAGACGCTCTAGCCTACTGTAGCCCAGAACTCTGTGAGTAACAATTGTGTAAAGATATGTTCAAAAGGATTATCTTCTGAATACTGAACTGAACTGCTTACTGAACTGATATTGTTTACTGAATGAATGTATGTCCTGTATTCTGAACTGTACTGTGGCATCCTTAGCACCTACTGTTTACTGTTACTGTTACTGTTACAGAGATCTCTGTCGGTTCCCTTGTGGAACCACTACTGTTTACTGATTGATGATCATCATTACTGTTCGGTCTTTAAGACCTACTGCTTACTGTATTGTTATGCTAATGGATGTACCACATATGACTGATTGACTGAAAGACTGAAATACTGATTTAATGAACTATTTTCATTACTGTAAGGACATTCATTCTAAACCTCTTTACGCTTTATGTTATTCACTGGGTTTTAGCTCACTGCTCATATATATATGTAGGTGTACAGGCACCAGACCGCAGCTAGGAGCGTCGGGGTAACTCCAGTTTTGTCAAGCCAACCACTATGCCTCACCGCGAGGTTCCGAGCCCGCCAAGCTATGGCTTAGGGGTCTTTTTATTTCCCCGTCTGTCTTGTACTGTCTCTGTAAATACTGTATAAACCGTTCTGTACTGTTTAATAGGGATTTGGTCCCTGCTCTGACTGGTTGTGTATACATTGTACATACCGTGTGTCTCTGACTGTATAAACGTATGAAAAATCTTTTTGGCATACAGACTGTCACAGCTCATTGGACACTGTTTATTTACTGTATTGGCTTCCGCCATGCCCCTGTACTCTGTTTTACTGTCTTACTGTTCAGTAGGCCTTCGGTAATCTCGGATTACTGGCCGGTTACGGTACTAAACCCATAGGGGCGGGTTTGGGTCGTGACACTTTTGCTCCTACTCTCCATACATCTTCACACCCAATCAGCTTTTACAAGCTTTGTTTCACCATAATGGACTTAGCAACAACAATTTTTATTTATTTTTTTATTTTTAAAAAATTCTATTTAAATTTATTTAGTTGTAAATCTTAAGCAATCGACATAATAACCCAAACTAAGAAAAAAAAATTTAAAATATGACTCGAATTAATAAATACTCTTGGACACTATCTTTTGTAGTTACAAGAAAATTTTATAAGCAATATAATTGTATGGAACATTTTCCTTGTAGTGTGATACTTTCACCTAAGAAAGCCGGAGGCTTGACCTAATTAAGATAGCACGGTGAGCCAATCTAACCAAAGGGCCTACCGAGTAATCTCATTAGGCAAGACATTCACCACTATAAAAAGGAGACACTCTCCGAAGAAGAGTATGCTTAATTAAGGGTATACACGGTCTCAATTGATTCGGTTTTGAGAAAATTTAAGAATAAAATTGATTTTAACGATTCTGTAATTTTGAAAATCAAACCAAATCATTATACTTGTAAAATCGGACTAGAACCAAACCGAAATAATGGTTCGGTTGCGGTTTGGTTCACGGTTCCAAAATTTTCTATTTACAAGAATAAATTGTTAATATTAGCAAAATAATTACTCAAACTGATTATATTTAACTCATGATAAAAACTAATAATATTAAGTCATTACTCGACATTACATATCTATATCATCCTAATATCATTAAAATTATAAAAAAAACCAATTAATAAAAATAAACCTTGATATGATAATATTAAATATTATACATATATATATATATATCTTATTAAATAACACTTATGTATGGTTCAAGGACTGCTGTTGTTTATTAAATATTATTTATATATATATATATCTTTTAAAATTCAGTTAGGTTAGGTTCGATTCGGTTCGAACCGTGATTTTTTCATAAAATTCATTAACCGAACCATTTTTACGGTTCTCAATATTTCTTGAACCGAAACCAAACCGGTTCTTAATAGAACCAAATCAAACCGTACAATTCGGTCTAGTTCAGTCAGAATTACTGGTTTGATTAGATTTTTGAGCAACAATACTATTGATTATCTATCTCTATCTCATATTACTCCTCAACTTCGTTATCGAAGAGTTTTTTTATTAAAACTATTGATTGGTTGTTGATTCGCTATCTCTGCCTCATAATACTCCTTAACTTCATCATTGAATTGTTTTTTGGTTGAAACCATTGATTGAATGATATTAATAATGTTTTTGTTTTGCAAATATGCAAGACAAAGATCATTTCGTTATTAAATGTCTGCATCAATCTATATGAACCAATTTTTATGCTTACACTTACTCTCTTTTCTTTTCTTTTTTCTTTTTTTTTAAAACATCGTTTACACTTATTCATTGAATAGTATATTTTAGTGTAAATTACACTCACCTTCTCTATGAAAACAATATAATTAATTTTATACTTTTGACGTAATTACATTCACTTCTCTTTATATTTTAATTCACGTAATAATTAGATCTTTTTTCATTAATAATTTGTTGGATTATGAATGAAAAATTAACGTTGTCATATATTTTCAACTAAATGTATAATTATTTTTGTTTATTTCAATATCTACACATTATCTGATTATTTTAATCATACTAAAAGAAAAATTAATATAAATATATTAATATTATGAGATAAATTATATTTTTTTTAAAATCATAAAAAATGTGAGTGTAATTTGCCATATATATTTTTTTTTTTTGGTTATACCATATTAAAGGTTTTCCGTCCACTACGCGTTTACAAGCTGGGAAAGCAAACATTTGTAATTGGGGGACATAGAGAGCCAATTTCAGCAAAAGTCGTTGTACTTGCTACAGGCAAACGCTTTCTCTGCATAGACGGTACTGTTTTGGAAAGTTGATAAAAATATAGGCTTTGTTTGGTTTGTTTTTCAGAAAAATTTTTGAGAAAAATTCTCTACAAATAAATTTTCAAGAGGAATCAAACCAAACAAATTTTTCTAAAAAAAATCTCAAAATTTTGTTTGGTTATCTACTTTCCAAAATCACTCTCTCTCTCATACACATCAAATCAATCACTTTTTTTAAAACTCTCTCCCCAAAACAATTTTCCAAAACTATTTCTAAAAAAAGGCAAACCAAACACAGTTTTTTGGTTTTTTTAATTTATTTTTTATTTTTGCCTTTTTGTGAATAAAAAATGTGAAAGATGATGTGACTCAAAATAGGTAAAAAGCTAAAAGTTGACTTTTTTATTTGGTTGCCAAAGCGCCCCGCAAATTGCAACATTTATAATGCTAAAGTCCTACTAGGATTATATCAGGGAATGTGATTCTTAAGAAGACTCTACTAAGGAAAGTTAGAATTCTACTAGGATTGTGCTAGGCGGATTCTATAAAAACTCATGACATGACCTATGCACAGGTATTGCAATTCTTATTCTCAAATACACAGAGCTTATAGTCTATTGTCTAATTGTTGATTTTGGCATCTCTTATTGTCTATTGTCTAATTGTTGATTTAGGCATTGTAGGAGTTTCTGGCATACACCCGCCAGCTAGCTCACGTTTGTGTTTTCAGGTAGCAAAATGACGACGTTTAGAGGAGTACAAACTTAATCAACAGGATTATACGATAAGATTATTCTGTACTCGTATAGTTTAAATAGTCCAATCTTTTGTAATAGCCAACATTAATGCAAAGTTGCTAGAAAGAAAGGAAATATATATATATATATATGGGAGGAGGATTCCTTTTCGTCCATAATTTAGATTAGCCGGTGGTGTTTGGATTTGTAGGCTTATCATAGGTTTTGTTTTAATGTTCTAAACCGTTTATTTTGGTAAGCACTTCGTATATTTCATTCACAAAAAAAATTAGATTAATCTAATGATCGTAATTTATTCAATTTATCACATTTATGAACAAAAAAATAGAAAACAATTGTATTTTTAAAAATAAAACATTCTTTTTTTTTATGACATATATACATGATAAATTGAATATGTTATAATTATATGATCGATCTTTTTTTTTTCATAAAATATACAAAATTCTGATAAAATAAACAATTCAAATTATCAAAACAAGACCCATAATATACTCCACAAGTCCAAACAGAGAATCTGTCTCCTTTAAATAAATGCTTACATTTTCTATTGTACAAGTTTTTAGAAAGACAACTTAAAAAGATATATATGCACATATGGGAGGCCACTCAAAAAATATGATAAAATGGAAGGCCACTCAAAAAAATATATATATATGCACACATGTGAAATGACTAAAAGATTATAATAATCCATTCAAAAAAAAATTTATATAATAATGATATAGATAAACAAATTGCTAACTACATTTAAACGACAGAAAGAGTGTTGGTACCTATTACCCCCAGCACCTCCCACCTCCCACCTCCACGCGGGGCAACAAGCGAAAGATCAAAAAATAAAAAATAAAAAAACAAAAAAATTTTGGACCAATAAAAAAAACAGTAAGAGTGGTGGGATCACCCCCACTTGGAGGTCTGAGGCAATTTTCATTAAACAAATACACATGATATTCATTATATTTGTATATGATTAGAAAAATATGATAAAATTATGTCTATGTATAATATTTTTTCAAAAGACTAACACTCTATTTTGTTTCACCGAAAAATATTCTCAAATAAAAAATATTTTACAAAAAACAAAAAAATCACAAAATTTATTTTTTATAGAAAATATTTTCTTATGTCTAGTGTAGTGATTACATTAGTTGTGATCTAAGAAGTGTGGATACGGACATGCGATACGATATGGATATGGTACGGACACGCCGACACGCTAATTTTTAAAAAATTACAAGACACGACACGTAAGAGACACGCATAAAATATATAATTTTATATATTTATTATATGTTATCTATATGAATATATCATTCAAAGATAATAAAAAATACAATATGACATTAATTCCTATAAATTTGTATGGTTTTTATTTTATTATTGTATCTTAAGTTGTTTTGTTCAAATTTATAATTAGTTTCACTTGTGTCTAATCGATAGACGTGTGTGTTTAAGTGATAGATACATGTGTCATCTAAGTGCTCAAAGAGTGTTCGAATCTTTAAAACAAATAAAAAAAAAATAGGACACGTTCTGAAGAGTATCAGACACGTATCAGGGAAGTGTCCAAAGAGTGTCGATATTCAACACGGATACAACAAAGATATATCACCTTCTTAAAAATATCCGTGATTCTTAGGTTGTGATGGTGGCAATGGCAAAAGTAGATGGGTGGAGGTAGCAGTGGCTGTGGGTGATGATAGGTTGATGGCATTAGTAAGAATTTAGTCTTGAAAAATTAGATGGGTGTTTGGACTTTGTTGGCTTATTTTTCCTATGAAGGAAAATATTATAAATGCGAGCGTGCCAGCAAGGATTGAAAAATCCTTACAGATTAAATTCAAGCCAATTATCAAGCGATTGTGTTGACAGTTCTTTCGCCTCAACAAAGAGGACTTCAAAATTGCCAAAATGTAGAGAAAAGAAAAATTAAAAGAAAAATGAGGGAGACGGAGAAAGATGATTGAGTGAACAATCAAAGTAATAATTACTTACCTCTACTCCTATGCTTCGAAAAGGAAGTGCATTAAATGCTTCGAAAATGAAATGCTGAAAATAAATGCTTCGAAATATAAATTTATGTTAAACTACTCCTAAGATAAGGAAAATGACAAAAAATATTGAAATCAATTGTCTTTGATTTGAATTCTGGGTCTTTTACAATGTACCCATGAATGGCTATTTATAGACAAATATTTATAGGAAAAAACTTCCAGCAATAACTACCCAATAACCACCTAAAACTACTCACTTTTCCATCTTCATTCCCACAATGCCACATATTCCTCCATGTCTTCGTAACTTCCTTTAACTTCCAATTAATGCTCCATGTTCTCCACTTCATTCTCCATCATCTTTTCACATTCATAACTTCTCATAACCTCCAAATGAATAAGATGATGCCACATGTCCTGCAATTATATAAATAATAAATAATAAATAATAATAAAAATTACAGATTTATGGTGCCAACAGACTTATAAGCTCATTACAGGTTTTATTTTAATGTTCTGAATTATTTATTTTATTGAGCACTTCATATGTTTCATTCACACAAAAAATTAGATTAATCTGATTATTGTAGTCTATTCAATTTATCACATCTTTTTTTTTTTCTGATATACGTAATAAATCGAATAGGTTATAATTATCAAATCGATCTAACTTTTTTTTTATGAATAAAATATATAAAATCCTGATAAAATAAACTATTAGATTATAAAACGAGACTCATAGGTAAAAACAGGGCATCTGTCTCCCTTAAATGAATGCTTACATTTTCTATTGTCGTTTTTAGAAAGACAACTTAAAAAGATCAATCTTCTTGTGTTACCAATCAAATGGAAGGCCACTTAATAAAGGTTTGGCTTTCCTCCCGTTTATGTTCGAATTGGAGGATAATGTTAGGTCTGTGGAGGTTCATTATAAATTTTGTTTTGATAATCTAAACTATTCAATGTGTAAAATTCATCGAGTACCATATATCTGTAAACAATTACGTTGATCAGATATCGATAGTTACTTGATCAAATTCGTTTTGTATAAAAAAAAAATAATGAAAAAATAAACAGTTGACAAAGATTTGATCCGATCCGATAAAATAGCTACCGATATTCGATCAACGTGATTTTTTTCAGACATATAGTATTCAACAAGTTCTACACATTGAACGGTTCGAATTATTGAAACGGAACCTGCGGTGGGTCCCTACGGGTCCAACAAACACCTTTCAGTCTGTGATCGGACTGGAGGAAAGCCAATCCCTAAATATATATGTGAAACCAAATTAACATGTTACATGAGGACGACTAAAAGATTATAATGATCCATTCAAAAAATTATATAATAATGACATAGATAAACAAATTGCTAACTACATTTAAACGACAGAAAGAGTGTTGGTACATATTAAACAAATACACATGATATTCATTATATTTGTATATGACTAGAAAAATATGATAAAAATATGTCTCTGTATAACATTTTTTCAAAAGACTCGCACTCTGTTTTGTTTTAATAAAAAAGATTCTCAAATTCAAAATATTTTACAAAAAAAATATCAAAAGATTATTTTTTATACAAAATGTTTTCTTATATTTAAGTTGCGTAGTGATTGCATTAGTCATGATGGTGGCAATGGCGGAAGTGAGTGGATGGAGGTTGCAATGGCAGTGGGAATGGTAGATTGATGGCATTAGTAAATTTTAGTTTTGAAAAACGTTTTTCATCTTTTAAAAATGAAAAATATTTTTTATCCAAATAAACTTATTTTCCGTTAACTACAAAAAAAAATAATCAAATGTCTAGATAGAATATACCAATTTTACATGCTTGAAAGATATGTATACATACTCACATTTTTTATCGATAATCAGGTGTTTGAACTAACTTAAGCACAACTCAAATAATTTTGGAATCTTAAAGTTCATGATTGAGCAAACTTCTAATTACCTCTTAAGATAACTTGAACTCAAGATTTTAAATTTTATATTTAAATTTTTTACTATTCTACAAGAGATTGCATACTTACAAATTTTATTAATCAAATAACTATAACCGACAAATAAATCAGATTTTTACAGTCCATAATGTATTCATATTTAGCAAATATCATATGAATTCAAAAATGTAACACAAGGGACTTAATTTCAATATGAATATTAGGTTCACAATTAGAATGATTGCAACCATGAAATCAGAGGCTGTTTATTTTATTTATTTATTTTTTTTCACAGAGAAATTCTCACATTTTCCTGCATGTCCAAGACAGCACTCGTGTTAAGCTCATTAAGGTATTATGTTGTTGTTGTTCGTTCTAAATAAGAGATTATAACTTAGGAGTTTATACCGATCTCTCAATACAAACTTCAATTAAATCAAAAGTTATGCAACAAAAGAGAGTCAAACTCACAGCAAGTGCCATGTACAACAGCAACTTGAGATCCTCCCGAAGCCAACTGCGCTGTGATATGACCAAGTAGTTGAATCGCACCACCCCCTGTTTGACTTAAAAAAAAGCAACCAATGGGGCATGATCAACACGTCTTGCATGACTTGGTCAACAATTTTAGGTGGACCCAAGAAAGTTGTGAAACACCAGATTTGCAACTTGGGAAATCAGTCAACTTTAAAACCTCATAAATCAATTTTTTCAAATAAAATAATAATAATAATAAAATAAACAAAAGTCATTGAAAGAAGCAAAAGGTGACCTAACTACGAGTCATCTTTGCATGTTCCTCTCCTCACAAGCTTAATTGGGGTTGACTCAACCACCTTAAACAAAGCTAATATGAACTTCAGCAATGTTAGGTATCATGAAAAATCTTTTATAAAAATAATCATGAAAATTTTATGATCCTTAGATTACACTTAGAATTAAACACCACACACAGGGACGGAACTATTGAGGGGCTGTCAGGGGCCACGGCCCCCCGCTTGAAATTTTTTTTTTTATTTATATATATATATTTTCAACAAAGTATTAATAATAACATGTTTTGTGGGGCTGGGCTGGGCTGAAGCAACACAGACGCATACTACATCACCCTGCTTTGTTTTGTGGGGCTGGGCTGGGCTGAAGCTTTTTGTTAGATGGCCAGGGAGGGCCATGTGCCTTCTTTAAAAATAAAAAAAAAATAAAAAAAAGGCCCAAGTGGAAATAGGAAAAGACAAAAAGGAGAAATAAAGAAAACCTACTTCGTATGAGACCTACATTACGCCGCAGCTTATTGAAAGCAAGCATTGAAGCATAGGAATTATTATTATTTTTTTTTTTTTTTTTTTTTTTTGGAGCTAAATCAAGTTGGGATACATAAAAAAAAAAAAAAGAGTATTGCTTCTGCTATTAATCTTCCCATTATTACAGGTATGTGATTCATATTCTCTTTTATTGTTGTTTTCAATTTGTAATAATTTTATTATCTTTTTTTTAATGTCATATTGATACAATTGTAAATTTTTTTAATTTTACATATTAAGAACAAAAAAATCATGAATTAGGACGTATGATTTTAATTACTAGGGTTTTTTTAATCATATTTGGGCAAATTTAATTTTATTCAGATTAAGTGTTATAAATTCAAAATTAAAATGAATTGAGACTTGTATAAAATTTATGTGTTGAATCTGAATTCTGAATTTTTAAATTTATATGAAATGTGTTTTAATTATATTTGTTATTCTTGGCACAAAAATTTTCTATGTCCTGTGATATATATATTACATTAGCAATTGGTTTTAATTTCTAATAACAATCATTGAAGATTTTCGAGATATGAAAGAACGTCGAGTTCCACTTTGATAGATAATTGAGTTGATTTGTATAAATAATTTTTTAATACATGACTTTGCTTTTATTCATATATTAAATTTAGTAAATATATGGTTTTATTTTTTACGTACTAATTTAATATTAAATTTTAGTTTACTTTTTGAATTCAAAAAAATAGTAATTTCTATCAATTCATATAAAAAAAAATTATTTATATCTTGGCCCCCCCGCAAATAAATTCTTGGTTCCGTCCCTGACCACACATTCATCAAGGTAAGTTAAGGATCATAAATCTTTCATAATTATTTTTTTGAAAAAATTTTCATGATCCTAACTTTTCTCTATGAACTTATGGCATTTTTCATGATCCATTGCAACCTTGGAATATAATATAACGTGGGTCAGACTTTCATATGTATGACTCTATTATGAGCCATATGATTCATGTTCTCCTCACATGATTCATTGTTTAACATGTCATCATTAATCTCCATTAAACATGTAAAAAGTGTTTTAAAAATATATAAAATTCTAAATTTTTGACAATTTTTTCATTTTAGGTCATTGGGATAATCATTTTTGTTGAAATAATAATTCTATAAACACTTAATTTTATTTTCTTAACAAAAAAGTGTAAAGAATAAAATGACAAATAACATATTATTTATCTTGGCAGTGTGTACCCCATCTAAGTCTAACATAGCATATTTAATTGTATGTCTTTAAGAACTATATGCATTTATTTTCACAATTTCAATGTCCCTCTTAATTAGAAAATTAAATTGATTTATGTCCCAACATTTTTGTTGCAAGGCCTCTCCTATGATATATGGCATCGTGCAGGTGAAGTGATGTCTTACATGGGACATGAATATTTGGAGATTGAGTATCCATGCATGTCATTTTTATGCCCCTTAATTTTGAGGAGGTGGATATTCCCTCCCATCTATAATTTGGATTACAGGTCGCGCTCCGTGAGGTCGCCTATCACAAGCTCATTTTTGATAATTTGAATTATTTATTTTATTAGACATTTTATATATATCATTCATACAAAAAATAAAATTAAGTCGATCCAATAATTATAACTTATTCAATTTATCATGTTTATCACCAAAAAAAATAAATTGTCTATTTTAAAAATTACAATTGTCGTTTTTTTTCTTCTTCTTTTTTTGTGTGTGTGACAAATGCAAAAAATTGAATAGCAGATCAACTTAACAAAATGAACAATTCAAATCATCAAAATTGACCCATAGTGAATCTCACAAATCCAGACAACGCCCTCCAGTCCAGAAGAGGGAAATCTACCTCCTAATTTTGATAAGGATAATGTTATACAAGATAATATGTGACATCTACATTTATTCATTGAATTTAAAAATAAAATTAAAAAAAATCATCACTATGAGTCATATCATAATTGTATAATTGTAGAAAGGTCATTGTTGTATCAATTTGCATTAATTTTTTTGTATAAAAATTTTACATGTTTAGCATCTTTTTTTCAATAATGTTTACAATGATCCCATTTATATATATATATATATATATCATATTTTTGTTGATTATCTTATATGTTATAATTGCATTAGTTAAATAAAAGTTTGATCACCCATATTTGTTATTAATGTAATGGCAACACATCATATAATAAATCAAATACGATATAGAAAAGTGAATTGTTATGTATCACTTATTTTTTTCATCATTTTCTATCATCCGAATATGTGCCAACATATTATAATTCTTTAATAATTCTCTTCAAACGAGAAAACCAGCTATTAACATTTATATAGACAGCAGTAGAAAACAGTGACAAAAATATTAGGGAGATGTCTCCAATCTACTGTATGTGGACTGAACCTGTTTCGACAATTTGAATTATTTATTTTGTTAGATAGTCATAACTATATAATTTTATTTTATATATATATATTTCTATAAAAGAAATGATATATAATCTCACTTTCTAAATATATTTTCTAGATTTAATGATGTACAAGTGAGATGATTGATTAATAATTAAAGAGGATATAAAAGGGAGAGAATTATTTTATATATTCTAATTTTTTTTTTTTTTTTTTTTTGATCGGCAATCTTATATATTCTAATTGATTGTCGCATCATTAAGTTTTAAAAATAGGTCTAATTTTTTTACTTGAATAGCAATGCTTTAACTATAATTATGATAAGTTCTACACTATTGTATTGTTTTATTTCCATAAAATATTACAGGACCAAGTCATTGTATTGTTTTATTTACATAAAATTTTACAGGACCAAGTCATTATTTAAAAAACAAACATTATTAATCAGCACCGACAAATAAAACCTTTAAAAGTCTTCTCTATTTACCATCCCAACTGCTACCGGTAAGTAGACACCTCAACCAAACAAAACACATACTATATATACACAGCCCTGTTGATTTTCATGTCTTAAAAACCATATATCATACAACCCTTCTTTTTCATTGACAAAACAAACCATACATACCACACAAAAAATGGTCCGACTAACTCCGATACACTCCGGCGATCACTCAGGTTCGATGCCATTACTAGCAATTGGCTTGTTCATCTCTGTATCAGTTCTTGTAGCTCTCTGTGCCAAACATTCAAGAAAAATCTCGAGAAAGAACGAAACCGAGACGTTTGATTCGAAAGTCCTTCCTCCTAAGTCACCCTTACGGTCTCCGAAGCAGCTTATTCCATTCATCAACCACCGGAAAACTGAGGCCGAGGCTGAGATTGGTGGCGAAGCTGACGTTGAAGGGTTCGGAGAAGGCGGTTTGTGGCAAAAGGCGATTTTGATGGGGGAGAAGTGTCAACCACCAGAGTTTTCGGGTGTGATTTATTATGATTGTGGTGGGAATCCGATTTCAGAGATGCCAAGGTCTCCAAGAAGAGCAAATATTGGATATAACGGTGATACTGCTTGGGATAGTACTTTGCCAAATTTTTCTTTTCCGGTGCCAAAAGAAGGGGACTAGCTCAACTTTTGTTATGTACAAAATGGTTGGCGAATTGGGGACAATACATAGTAGTCCCCAACTTGAAACGGGTCGTGTTCTGAATTATCAAACAAAAAAAAAACAATATAGTGTAGCCATATGTACTTTTTAGCACGGGTTTTTGTGGAAAATAGTTTGTACCTTTGTGCTAGTTAACCTTGTTGCGACACTAGAACCATGATCAGAACTTTTTCATTCTTTTTTATGTTCTTGCTTCTTCTTTTTTTTGGAATCGGACAACGAGTATGTCCAATGAAGAAATTTTTTAATTTCCTTCATTAAATGAGGTGTGATCTTATCAGAAATAAAATTTAAAAGTAGAGGCATGAGTGTAAGACATAGATTGAAAAAAAAAAATGAAAAATAAGTTAATTATGGAGATGATAAGAAAAATTGCAGAGTTGGAAGCTTGAAATGATTCAGTGATTAAAAAAAATGGAGCAATCAGCAGAGAGTAAGAGGTTTCTTTTTCTTTTCTTTTTTCCCCCTGGAATTGGGGATTTGAATTTTTCATTTTTTATTTTGATTTAATAATTTTATCATGAAATGTAAGGAATATTGCAAGAAAGGAGAAGATCTGACCGGCTTAGCTAATTTAGTTTGGATTGCAGACATAAGTTAACAAATTTGCTCTGTCCAGTTGTTGGATTTGTTGTTTATTTTTATAATTGATTACATTTAACACCCTTGCAACTGCAGTATAATCTAAGGGTTCATTTGGGATATGGGTTAGTTTTTTTATGTTTTGATTAT
The DNA here is from genome assembly GCA_036172215.1 of Camellia granthamiana. Classification (NCBI taxonomy): domain Eukaryota; kingdom Viridiplantae; phylum Streptophyta; class Magnoliopsida; order Ericales; family Theaceae; genus Camellia; species Camellia granthamiana. The sequence continues at coordinate 103,855,481 of CM069912.1, forward strand.
TTTATTCTAGGACTAAAAAACCTCGTTTGTGATAGGCTTTTTAGTTTTTTTGACTTTTGTAAGAGAAAAAATGAAATGATTACGGATTAGATGTGACATTTTATTCTATTTGGCTAAAACAACATATTTTGTCCTATATTACTATTCTAGCCCAAATCCTCATCCCAAACGGGGCCTAATTTTGTTTCATGACAATCAACTTTTTATGTTTTAAGCTAAATTTCAATGGCACTCTTCCGTCCATTTACAATTAATAAAGCCGAAGAAACTTGTCATTTAAACTAAAATTGACAATTTTTTTGTCTTATTATTGTTTCTAAATTTTTATCAAAATTTCACTGAAGTTATTGTATTTTTACTAAAATTTCAATTTAATCCTTTCATTATTAATTTTCATCAATCTCATTAATAGTAGGTGGAGGGAATAATGACGTTGCAATTTGACTTAAAGTATAAGAAGTTGATTGTCATAATTAAAAGTGAAGAGATCAAAATAAAATTTCAATTAAAAATATAGGAATGCTAAATGTAATTAACTCTTTTTTTTTTTTCCCCCTTTTTTTGTCTATATTAGGGAGGATGTTGTTGGTTTAAAGTATTTTATGTAAGGTCATTGTTATTTTAACTCAAAAATTATATTCATTTTTTAAACTCAATGATATGAAAATCAATTAAAATATTTAAGGTAATTCTTTTTTTTATATATATTTTTTAATCATTAATCATTAATCAATTATCTTTCTTATACATCATTAAATTTAGAAAGTGGGGTTACAATGGTTGTTTTCTTAAGATCAAGGTGTTTGTTGTTGGTAATTTGCCAATGTAATCTTATTGGGTTTTGGTGTGGTATTTGATTGGCTTAAGCATGTATATCAATTTAGTTGGGGATATTTGTCTTTAAGTAATTGTGTTCCACTTCTATACTTTTGCTGTACTCATTTTGTACCTATTTTGTAGTTATGTATTGCCTCGATAAATTTTATTTTACTATTAAAAAATAAATAAATAATTGGTAGTCTTGGCAGACTTAAGATTTTGGTACTATCAAATCATTTTTTTTTTAATCCACAAAAGAAAGTTTATTGATATATCAACTGTGCTATAATAATGAGAGATACATCAAGCGGTGAAGGGAGGATAGCATTGGAAAAGAGGATCCTAATGAGGTTGGCATCCAAAACAACTAGAGTCATATGCTGGCCCAATGGCGAAGGAGCAAAGAAGAATGAAAAATAGAAGGCAAGATGCCAAATTATAGAACAGATAATCATAGAGAGAGATAAGAAGATTTTTTTTGATCAGTAGAAAAGTTCATTAATGAATGCAAACGCGGCATTTACAGGAATCCATTCAAATCAAAATTTACGCCAAACAAAATAAAAAATTTGTAAGAAACACAAAGGAGAGAAACTAAGAAAATATTCGAACGCACCTCTTGTACACCATTACAACAAAAAGCATCTTTAGCGACTAAAAATGCACCTTTGGTCGCTGAAAGTATAAGTTTTGGCGACTAAAAAAGCATTAGTAGCCAAAAGTGATGATTTTTGGCGACTAAAAAAATTTAGTAGCCAAACGTATAGGTTTTAGCGACTAAAAATCTATTTAGTCGCCGATATATGGCTTTTAGCGACTAAAAAAATTTTAGTAGCCAAAAGTAAGGCTTTTTGGCCACTAAAAAAAATTTGGTAGCCAAAAGTGAGGCATTGGGCGACTAAAAAGATGTTTGGTGGTCAAAAGTGAGGCTTTTTGGCGACTAAAAATAATTTAGTAGCCAAAAGTGAGGCATTAGGTGACTAATAAGATGTTTAGTAGCCAAAAGTGAGGCTTTTTGGCGACTAAAAAGAAGTTTAGTCGCCAAAAGTGGTAATTTTAGCGCGGGAATTAATTTCTTAACAACTAAAAAAAACTAGTAGCCAAAAGTATAGAATTTGTGACTAAAATTATGTTTAGTCGCCAAAAGTGGTCTCTTTTTTTTTTTCCTAGTAAATAATTTATTTTCTCATAAATTATGTTCAATAAAAAATAATTATCTTTATATATATACATTTATATTAATACGGGTCTATGTACTATATAAATAATACATGTTGCATATATAATCATGTGGTGTTATAGAGGCATAGTGGAAAGAATGTGTTGTATAAGGTTTATGGTGTGAGAGGTTAATGGTTTGAATCTCCACAAGAGCAAATGAGAAGCTAGTGAGTGTAATTTTTTTTTTTTTTTCACGAATGAACTTTTGGCAACTAAAAGGTTTGGTCGCCGATTCCTTGAGTATTGGCGACTAAAACATTGGTCGGTAAATATATAATTTAAAAAAATATAATTGACTATTGGCGACTAAAAATTTAGTTGCCAAATGTATAATTTAAAAAATATAATTGACTATTGGCGACCAAAGTTTTGGTCGCTAAAGACTTGCTTTTTGGCGACTAAAAGTTTTTTAGTCGCCAATACCTTTCTCGACTGTTTTCCAGCGACCAAACCGGCGACTAAAAATTTAGTCTGGGAAACTTAAAAACTGACTTTTGGCGACTAAAAATTTAGTCGCCAAATGTGTTTTTTCTTGTAGTGCACGTGCTCATACTACAAAACAGAACCGATCATAAGAGTCGGAAATAAAGCATGTCTGGGATAAATTATAGATCTCAACCACATAGTGGGTAAGCTTAATAAGCACTCACTAATGGATTCCCAATAAACCAAACAAACAAACAGAGCAAAGCACAAAGGAAATCAAAAACACAACACAAAAAACATAAACCCACACACCAACCAACTTCCAATAACGATGGCTGTAGCAGATCTGGCGAGGATGAAGGCAGCTGATAAGGTCCTAAACCCTGAATTTTATCCTTTGATTGGGGATCGGCCACCAACAATCCTTTGAATTAGGGATTAGCTACCTAAACTCTTAATATTATTTAATTTCCTCCAAACCATTACAATAAGCATCTTTGTATAAGAAAAATAACATAGACTTGCTAATATAATTAGACTTCCTAAATTGATTAGACTACCTAAATTGATTAGATAGTAATTAAAAAGAAATAGAGTTCCTAATATAATTGGTTTCCTAACATTCGACCGCCCTAGAATCACAGCTTGTCCTCAAGCTGAAAAATCGAGATAACGAGCACAAAATGCAGTATGGTCTTTCCAAGTAACTTCATTAACAGAATGACCCTTCCGCTGAATGAGCCAACGTGTGACAACTTGATCGTTCTACTAATTTAACGTGTGACAAGTCGAGTTGACCACATAAGAGCATGTAACGAAATTTCAAAAGTTGGGGGTTCTGGGACACCACCAACTACGGTTTCAGATTCAAAGTCTTCAACTTTGACCTCCGGTTCACCTTCCAAGAGAGATAATTGTAGCTTTTGGCATCGATGACCAGGCTTATAAATCTCATCGCAATTAAAACAAAGTCCCATCTCACAGAGTTCCTTCTGTTCAGTCCATGACAAAGGTTTAACACCAATAGGTAAGGATGTTAATTTGTTAACAGGCTTAGGTACATAAGATATATCAGAAGGCCGTGAAGAAGATGGACAAGAAATAGTCACTATAAGAAATAACACTTTTAGCAACAGCATAGCAACAATGACGCATGTATCTATCTATTAAAAAAAATGGGAGAAAGAATACGAGAAGAGCAAGAAGGGTGGATTCTAGTACTGAAACAGAGAGCAAGATCAAGGAACCAAGGAGTAAGGATTGATGGAAGAAGATCAGGTCTTTTCACTCTATTTGTGGACAATATACCTAAAGCAATGAATCCAAAAGGTTTGTATGAGCTATTCAGTAAGTTTGGATTGGTTAGGGATGTATTCATTCCTCAGAAGTGAAGGAGATCATCTAATTCAAGATTTGCTTTTGTGCGGTATGATTGCCATGTTGCAGCCAATGTGGCAGCACAAAAAGCAAATGGGCTATGGGTAGATGATAGAAAATTGAATGTAAAAACTGCAGAGTATGGGAAGAACAATGGAGAAAACAAATGGTTAAAGCCTGCAATAAGGAGGACGATTGAGGGGCAAAATGTAACAGTAGGCTCTATGCCGAAAAGTTGGAACCAAGGCATTGATCAAAGATCGTTTGCAGAGGTCCTAAAGGGAGCGAACTCAGTCGACAAGCATAAGATTACTATCAATGTGGAGGAGATAGGCAATGGATGGCTGTATGAAGCATCATTCTAAGGCTCAAACCAATATTTTCTATTCTGGCAATCAAAGAAGAGCTCAAACGAAAAGAAATGACTGGTATGTTAGTAGGAGATGGTGGAGGTCGTGATGTTGTGATAACTTTCAAGTCAAAGGAGGATATGAGAATCAATAGAAGCAAGCTTGTTGCCTGGTTTCAGAAATGGTGTGAATACATAAAGGAATGGTTAACAAATATAGACCTTGAGCAAGAGAGGTTTGTATGGTTGAGTTGCTACGGAATACCACTCAATGTCTAGAATATAGATACCTTTAGAAAGATTGAAAGATTATGAGGGGAGGTGATTTATTTTGATGGTGATACCTATGAGGCAACATCTTTTCGTTGTGGAAAGATAAAGATTGCCACAAAAGTCATGGAGCCGATAAATACAAATGTAAATCTGGATTGCAAAGGAAGAGTGTACCTTATAAGAGTTTGTGAAGAGCAGATTGTGAAGGAGGTAAAGGCAACTTGCACATGCAACAGATTAGAAGGTGTTAACGAATATGTCAGCTCTAATGTTAATGGCGAGGTGCAACCCATGGATGTTCCCAAAGGAGAGGAAGATGAAAATGACCTGGCAGATGTGGTGGATGATGATATGGACGATAACATTGAGCTAGCTGAAGGGGATTTGCTAACTAGGAGGGAGGAAGGAAGTGAGGTGAAAGCAGCTGATAGCTTAATGGAGATCTCAATAGTTGAGGAGCCTAAAGATTGCATTGGGAAATTAACTAAGGTTGACAAAAGTAAGATTGCAGAGAGTCTTGGGAAAGAAATACAGGATGGCACACGTGAGGCAGAGATAATGATGAAGGAAATAGAAGGCCTGCAGCAGGGGTGTAATGATAAGACTCTAAAAGTAGGTGATCAGACCCATATATCAGGTTTTGTGAGAAGCTTGAGTGGGTCTTCAAGGGCCAGATCAGGTATTAATTTGGAAGTTTTCTTGGGCCATAAGCATAGTAATCCTCAGACCAATGGGCGAGGTACAATCCAACATTATGGTCCTGATATTAGCCAACCCAATGAGTGGGCTGAGCATGGGCCTATTGTGCTGGACTCTAAGTCTGGTGATGGTGATTCTTTTAGTGTATCCATTAGTGAATCTATTTCTAATAAGATAAAACCTAGAAATAATAAAGGGAAAAGGAAAGTGGGTGCTAGAAATTCCATGCTAGTTGGTGGATTTTCTGGGTTCACTAGAAGATTAGGGCAGAGGGGGGCTGGTTCTTGTAAAAATAACCACAAAGGGGTCGTAGTTAGATCTGCAGCTGCTGCTGTGTTGAAGTCTGCCGCAGGTAAATCTAATCGTATTTGTTTCAAAGGCAAACTTCATGAGGCTCAACTCACACTTCTTCTGGGTAACAGTTTGGGGATTGACTGCATGGGACAAGATGAGGAAGTGCTTAAAAAACTTGTTCAGATGGAAGAGCTAGATGAAGAAAGAATTGGAGTTGGAGCTGATAGGGCAGCTTAATTAGCTCCCATTGGGTGAGTTTGAAGAGCATTAGACTTGTTGTTATGAAGTGGTTAAGCTGGAATATCAGAGGCTTTGGAAGGCCTGAGAAGATGAGAAAAATTAGGAAGCTCTTATTAGAAAGGAAAATTGAGTTGGCTCTATTTTAAGAAACAAAAAAAACAAGCCTTTCAAGTGTGGATGTCAAAAGAGTGTGGCCTAGAGATAAAATGAAGTATATGGTTGTTGATGCTAAGGGTCAGGCAGGGGGGTTGCTCTGCATTTGGGATCCTGAGGTGTTTTAGCTCTCAAATTGTTGCAGTAATAGAAGCTTCATTTTGCTTGCAGGTACTGTTCTCTCCTCTTTTGAATGTGTTGTTATCAATGTGTATGCTCCTAATGATACTATGAGGAGAGGCAGATTATGGGAAAGTCTAGTAAATTTGAAAGCTTCTTTCCCTACACCTTGGTGTGTCGGTGGTGATTTTAATGAAATTAGAAATTTGGAAGATAGAGTGGACTGTTCAAGAAGGGATAGGGGTATGAAAGACTTCAATGATTTCATAGATAGGTGTGAGTTGACTGAGATACAAATGATGGGTAGGAAATTCACTTGGTGCAATGCAATTAATGGCAACAAATGGAGTAAAATTGATAGATTTCTGCTTAGTCCTGAGTGGTTAGAAAGATTCGAGCTCAAACTTTGGGGACTACCTAGATTCATTTCTGATCATTGCCCTCTAGTACTTTAGAAGGATGATAGGGACTGGGGTCCCAAACCTTTTAAGTTCACAAATGTGTGGCTGCTACATCCTAATTTTGCATCCTTTCTAGTGAAAGTTTAGCAAGAGACACAAATAAATGGCAGAGCAAGTTTCATATTGCATAGGAAATTACATGCTTTGAAGTTAGCATTAAAGAATTGGAGCAAAAAGGTGTTTGGTAATGTCTTAGAAAAATTTAAAGAAGCTGAGAGGCAGCTGCATTTTTTGGATCTATTGGCTGAAGATAGACCCTTGTTGGAAGCAGAGTTGAAGTTAAAAAGAGAGGTAAGAAGTGAAATGTGGAGGCTCAGCAAAATGTTGGAATGGGAATGGCTGCAAAAGTCAAGATTGGAGTGGACTTTAAAAGGGGACAGAAACACAAGGTTTTTTCATATGATGGCCAGCAATAGGCAGAATAGAAACGCATTAAATTCTATTTTAGTTTAAGAGAGGGTGGTTGAGGATCTAGAACAAGTGAAGCAAGAGGTATGGGCTCATTTTAACAAGCACTTTTCAGAGGATTGGAGGACGAGACCTGTTTTGATTGGTGACTTTAAGAGTGTCAGCTGTAGTGCTGGTTTCTAGCAGTTGGAAGCAAAATTCTCGGAGGAAGAGATATGGGCAACAGTAAAAGAATGCAATGGGAACAAAGCGCCAGGTCCAGATGGATTCAACTTCATGTGTTTTCAAAAGAACTGGAAGGTGTTTAAAGAAGAGGTGATGCTTTTCATGAAACAGTTTTACAGTGTGGGTAGATTGGCTTATGGAATGAATAGCTCTTTCATCACTTTAATTCCTAAGAAGGTTAATGCTCTTCATCTAAATGATTATAGGCCAATAAGTTTGATTGGGTCAATGTACAAGCTGTTGTCTAAGGTTCTTACAAGTAAACTAAAACTAGTTTTGCCAGAAGTAATTAGTGAAACTCAATCAGCTTTTTTGGGTGGAAGGAATATCTTGGATGGGGTTTTGATTGTGAATGAAGTTGTGGATCGATGGAAGAAAGCCAAGAAGGATGGTCTGTTGTTTAAACTTGATTTTGAGAAAGCTTATGACTCCATCAATTAGGGTTTTTTGTTTTCCATGTTAGCAAATTTTGGTTTTGGTTCTAAATGGATTTCTTGGATGAAAGAGTGTATCTCAACTGTTAGAATTCCAGTACTTGTGAATGGGTCACCAACTAAAGAGTTTAGTCCTCAAAAAGGTCTTAGATAGGGTGATCCATTATCGCCTTTTCTGTTTAATTTGGCAGTTGAAGACCTTAATATTCTACTGCTCAGAGCTAGGGAGTTGGACTTGATTAAATGGATTCATATTGGAGTCAATGGGGTGGTCGTTTCACATCTACAATTTGCTGATGATTCACTACTCTTTTGTGAAGCTGATATGCAGGAGGTGATGAATTTGAAAACAATCTTAAGATGTTTTGAAATGGTATCAAGGCTTAAGATTAACTTCCCACAAGAGTGTGGTTTGTGGGGTAGGAATTTCTGATAGTTGTCTCAAGGATTTTGCTAGTTTGCTTAATTGTAAAACTCAGAGTTTACCACTGAAATTCCTTGGCCTACCTTTGGGTGCTTCTCCAACCAGAAAGAAGGTATGGAAACCTGTCATTGACAAAATCAAAAGCAGATTGTTGGGTGGAAAATAAGGCTTTTGTCCTTTGCTGGCAGACTGACACTAATTAAGTCAGTGCTGTCCAGTCTGCCTGTGTATTATCTATCACTTTTCAAGATGCCAGAAGGTGTTGCAAAGGAAATAGATCGATTACAAGCTGCGTTCTTATGGGGAGGGCACAAAATTGAAAAGAAAGATTCATCTAGTGCAATGGAAAGAGGTGACCAAAAGCATTAGTCAAGGTGGGTTGGGAATTAGGAGAATTAGAGAGGTTAATGCTTGCCTATTAATAAAGTGGTGGCGAAGATTTTGCCAATAAAGAGGAGGCACTATGGAAAAAAGTGGTTTGCGATAAATATAAAATTCAAGTGGGAGCTTGGCTTCCAAATCAAACAGTTGGCATAAGATGATCTAAGATTTAGGGTGATATACTAGCTGTGGCAGAGCAAAAAAACACCCTCCTATAATTTTTTTCTTGATAATCTTCATATTAAAGTGGGTAATGGGTGCAGAGTCAGATTTTGGCAGGACAAATGGTGTGGTGATTATTGTTTAAAAGAGGGTTTTCCTAGACTTTATTCCTTATCCATTATTAAGAATGGTTCCCTCAAGTTCTTTGTTGATAATAAAGGATCATTTGAGATGTGGGATCTCAGTTTAAGAAGGCCTTTGTTACAGTGGGAGGGTGAGGAGGCATCCAGACTCACTGAATTGTTGAGAGCAGCACCTGCACTTTGTTTAGGTGAAAAAGATAAACCAAGGTGGCGCCCATGCCAAACAGGGTCAGTCCTTTGTTGCTTCTTTATATAGGCACTGTGAATTGGGTTTTGGTGTACTTGAGAGTTCTAATAGATTGGTGTGGATTAACTACATTCCCCCCAAAGTTCAATTTTTTGGGTGGCTAGCATGGAAACATAAACTTAAAACTTCTTTTTTTTCCTTCAAAGGGTGGGAGTTCTGGGTGAGGGAGCATCCACTCTGTGTTTTTTGTAAATCTGAGGCAGAATCTATTGAACATGTTCTAATTTCTTACCCATAAGGTCTGGAAGGTCTAGACTGGACTATTGCAGTGGTGGGGAATATTATGGGATGTGCCTGGATCTGTTGACTGCTTACTGCATTGGTAGGCTAGGAACTGCCTCTTGAAAACTAAAAGGAGGATATGGAAAGCTATCCCCTTTGGTTACTCTCTGGTCCATTTGGAAACATCAGAATGATTGCTTGTTCAATAATATTCAACCAGATATGGAGGAGTTATAGGAGGCAATTATTATTAGATTAGCCATTTGGTTGAAAACATCTTCTAAGGATTGTCAAATCACTATTTTTTGACTTATCTATAACATCTGGCAGATTAGAGCTTGTTTAGGTGGCAGGGTTCGTTGTAATTTACATTGACATCCATGTCTTTTGGTGTGCAGCAGCAGGTGTTTATGGTCTTGCTCTGTATCTGTTCTGTTTGCAGATTAGAGTTGGGTTTGCAGTTATGTGGGTCTATGGGATTGGCAGCTCTGTGGGTTTGGTATCTGGTCTGTCTGTAGCTTTTGTGCTCTTGTTTTGTTGTTTTGGTATGCAGTGATGTGGGCATCTGGGCTCTTTGCAAATTTTGGCATGAGGATTTGGTCATGTAGGACTGCTGTTTTGGGCTATTCCTAGTGAAGTTTTGTAGCAGAAATGGGGGTTCAATGAAATGGGGGTTTCAATGATTTGGTTATTGATTACACTACTGTGTCATTTTGCTGGGTGAAGAATAGGGTGAAGTTTTGTGATGAAGTTTGTTGTTCTGTTGTGTTGTTCTGTATCAGTTTGTGTTGTCATGTGCTATATTGTTGTGTTGTGTTATTGTCTTCAAGTTGGTTCCTGTGTTTATTGAGCTTGTTGAGCTCATTGGTGTTGTGTCTCAAGTAGTGGTCGGATTGTTGAGCTTGGCTGGTTGGTTGAGCCTGTATCTTGACTGAGGGTGCCCTGAGAATAGCTGTTGCTGGTGATATGAGATTGGCTGCTGCTGGTGATCTATCCTATTTTGTTGTTTGGTTTTGATCTGAGAAAGGCTTGCTGCTGGTGATCTGCTCTAATGGCTGCTGTTAATCTGTTCTAATTTGATGGTTGCTGCTGGGGTTGCTTTGATCTGAGTATGCATGCTGCTGTGGAGTTCTGTCCTAATTTGTTGATCTGTTTTGATCTAGCAGTATTAGTTTGGTGTTTGGGTCTGTTCCTTTCGTTGGTTCCTCACCAACTCGAGGGTGCCTAGCAAATGATAGGATAGGCTTGGCTTTTTGGTGCCAACCTCGTTGGGATAATTTAGCTCATTGTGATGCTCTTTGCACTCTCACTTTTCTTTTCTTTATTGGTGTAATTTGTTTTGTACCTTGTACTAGATTTTTACATCAATAAAGTCTCTCTTTTTGCTGATCAAAAAAAAAAGAAATAACACTTTTAGCAACCAACTTTTTGGTCGCCGAAAGATAATATATGGTTGCTAATAGTATTTAGTGACCAACAAAATTTGGTCCGCCATGTAGTCGCAAAAAGCCCATCAGAGAAGGTTTTTGTCGACCAAGAATTAAGTTGGCCGCTAAAAGTTAACATTAGCGACCATATAGTTTGGTCATGAAAAGGATTTAAATTTGTTGAAGATTGGGCATTTGCGACAAAGAAATATTGGTCGCGAAAAAGAAGGTTTTTGGTGACCAAGAATTAAGTTGGTTGCGGAAATTTACCATTAGCGACCATATAGTTTCATCGCTAAAAATTTGTTAAGAATGTTCATTTGCAACACAAATAGTGGTCGCAGAAATATAAGGTTTTTTGGCGACCAAGAATTAAGTTGGTCGCAGAAAGTTTATGTTTTAGTGACTACATTAGTGGTCGCCAATAGTTATTCCTAGAACCTGACTGCGACTAAAATTTTATTGGTCGAAAAAAAGCTTTTAATTTCAAAATTGAATTTTTTAAATACAATACTAAACTTTTTTAATACCTGTAATACATTTGCAATTAATACATAATTCATGTTCATCAAATCAATTTCAATATACCAATCCATCAACAATCCAATCTAAAAAACAAAAAATCATCAATTATAAAATCAAAATAGTAGTTAATGTATGTAATTACAACCACCAATCAACATGAACACATTACACATCCAAAATAACCATCCATCCTTACAACAAATTCACCACATTAAAAAATATTTACAAAACCATCAAAGATTTCAAATGCATGTCATATTTGTCCGATGCGAAGTATCTCAAAAACTCTACGTATAAGCACAACTTAGAATTAATGCACCGGCAAACTCAGGTCCATAAACACGCATGACTATGCCTCTAGCTACCTATAATAAAAAAATTGAAGAAAGCATTGTAAATAATAATATTTTTGTTTACATTTCTATTTTAATTTTGTCAAAATCTATGGATCTAACTCCACTCCCAAAGCTAAAAATCACACACAGGACCCTTATTGTCCAGTTCAAAAAAAAAAAAAAACACACACACACACACACACTAGTTTGTTGTGTATGATAGGGATGTCACTATAATCCTGAAGAGAGAGTTTTCAACTGTTAAGCATATGTTAATAAATTAATGAAGTGCTACAGAATGCGCAAAGGAATAGCGTCCATGGACATATTCATTTTCCAACGCATTAGTTTGTTAGCATTGGGTTTTGCTTGACCTTTCTTTAAATACTAAGGAAGTTGACAAGATTACATAATAGGGACTTAAAGCCCCGAGTTAAAACATATTTTTCCATTGAAAAGCAGTTGGTTGAATATATGTCATGGTTATAAAGTGACACCCATATCACAATGTTAAAAGTGTTGCCTTATGGTCTAGTGTGCATCATCTCTGGTTGACAAGATTACCTTAATAGGGACTTCAAATTTCAATATAAATTCAACGTAATAACTAATATCGTCTAGCCTGCATCATCTCTATGTCTCATGTATAATTGTATATATCAACAGCCATTCTTTGAATTTCAAAGAAACTTGTGAACTTTGAGTTATTCATATTCAAACATCCATGGATTTGTAGTGCAATTAGAAGAAACGTCCATGACTATTAAGTTAATTACCTTGTGTGTGTCACCAAGAAACACTTCATCAATCATGTACCTCCAATCTTCTTGGCTCACCCCAACAAATGGCTTACTATAAGGATATATACCTTCTTTCACCAACTCTTTGTAATGTTGATTCATATGATATCACCAGCCTTTAAACAAATGTGTGGACTTTGTGTCAATAATTTCTTATCATGTCCCAATTAAACACAAAATGAAAATTAAATATCATATATATTAACTATTTCAATCTCAACAACTATAAAAATTAAATTACCCGCAAGGATTATACGATAACTGCTCAAATGGCTGGTGGAACGTCCTCTCCAATTTTATGTTCCTTGCAATCAAATTTGTGCCCCCAATTCATTAGCCGCCTTAGTGGCATTAAGCCCGACAAATGTTCTCCGCTCAATAGAAACTCCAACAAAAAGCTTCTTGCCACTATGTTGGGTGATAAGTCTACTAGTGTTCTTACCCCTTGTTGAACCTCGTACTCACTTCACTGGTGAACCTATATTATAAACACAAAATGAAACACTATTATTTCTTTCAATCCATATGTTATAAACAATGTAATGTCCACACTCTACAAGAATAAGGACAATTAAAGAACTGTTTATAGGCTGCTGCTATATAGGTTGCTGCTGTATATACACTTTGATGCCTGTTGCTTTATAGGCTGTTTATATAGGCTGCTACTATATAGGTTGTTGCTGCTGTATATATAGATAGTAGATTTTAAGAACTCTCTTTAAATAGCTTATGTGAATGAAGAAGTCAATAAACAAAATGAATTATGAAGACTGATTAACTAGAACACAACCATACATAAGCTATTCTATATCTATCTTGCCAATCAAGTGGAGTCTTGTTCTTGCCTTCATGTCCTAGTTAAAATGGGGGGAAAAATTATATATTTAAAAAAAATAAAAAAAAGAGGATTATATCATGTCTATGCCTCTCAAGTTTAATGCATCATGGAATGTATATGCCTTTATTCAAGCTTGCAATTATTTCATGTTCATGATTATAAGATTTCTATGTCTAGGATAATATAATTTCTTCTATCTTTTTAAAGAAGCCAACCTTCAATTCAATTCACCATGCATACTTCACTAACATTATAAATTTTTGTTTGTACCCCCACTGAGTTGAAAAAAGATAAGCTTTTAAAGAAGATAAGCTTTTAACCTATAGTTTGTTTTTTAAATTATTTTGAATATGTCACTCCACTATTTTTTTTTTTTTTAATTATTTGTTCTTCAATTTTAACCATTGATTTTTATTCTCCGCATCCTCTTTTGTCTATGATCTCTGTCGTCAAATAAATTTTTTTTTTTTTTTTGTGATATATAAATACATAAACTGGATGGAAAGAATATATAAATACATAAGCTAGATGGAAAGAATATAGTACAAGTTGATAACCAATTAATTTTACATTAAACCGTCGTTGGACCTCGTACTCGCTTCACTAATGAACCTATATTATAAACACAAAATGAAGAACTATTATTTCTTTCAATCCATATGTTATAAACAATGCAATGTCCACACTCTACAAGAATAAGGACAATTAAAGAATTGTTTTATAGGTTGCTGCTATATAAATAGCTGCTGTATATACACTTTGATGGTTGCTGCTATATAGGAAATTTGTTAGTATTGTTTATAGGCTATTGCTATATAGGTTGCTGCTGCTGTTATATACAGATAGTAGATTTTAAGAACTCTCTTTAAATAACATATGTAAATGAAGAAGTCAATAAACAAAACAACAATGATAGAGACCACTAATTTTGGAGCTCTAAAAAGATCACTAATGACATGACACTCAATAAAAAAAGAAAAAAAATACAACACCAAGGCCAAAACATCAAATCATTCATGGTGGGACCCACTGCCACATCATTAGTGGTAGCACTAATTAGTGCTCTCACTCATTTTCCATAAACAAAATGAATTACGAAGTCTAATTGACTAGAACATAACCACATATAATAGGGTCATACTTCAATACTAACAAAGTTTCAATCATAATCACTCCAAAAAGAGTAAGCATGTAGTAACTACTCAACATTGATTACAATTTCAGGAGCAAGAATCAAATTGTTTCTATACAAAGGATGAAACACTTACCAATATCAGTTGTTTACAAAGATGGAGATGCATTCACAAGAAATGGATCTGCAAATGCATCCACAAGGAGATGGAGCTGTTGACATGTGAGCTGGGACCTTCAATCGGGGTTGCCTCTGACACTGAAGTCTTCGAACCTCTTTTTTATTGGCTTGCCCAAGTGGCATATGTGTAGTCTTTGTATATAACAAATGAATTGCAAGCAATGCATTAATAAAGATTTAAAATGCATGACAATTCATGAAATTATAAGATAAGCTAATAGTCTAATATTAGAACTACATTATAAGTATTGAAATTATCAACAAAAAAAATTCATTACAATTTGAATCATAACTAAACATGACTTCATTAACAAGTGCATGCCATTACAATCAAGGAATACATTACAATCAAAAATGACTTCATAATGATCTGTTTTGAAGATCTATTGGAGGACACATCACTGTCCTCTAGTTTAAATATTCTAGAAAAGGATTATGTTGATCCAACTTGTAACAAGGGTGAACTGCATAAGAGGGTGTTTTGTAATGTTTTGGTTTATTGGAATGAGATGAGAATTAAAAATATCATTCCATTATGCAGCCTAAATTGAAAATAAAATTGTAAAGTTCAATACTTTTCCTATATTTTAACTTAATTTTCTTAGCAAACAAACATAGGTATTGTAATGCCTGCTTACAAAAATAATGATTTTTAGAGTATATCACATTAATTGATGACTATAATAATTTAATAAATAAACAAACAAAACAATTGACTATGTCCTATTGTAAACCCTGAGAAAAATTTACAAAAATCTCATAGAAGAAACATATAACATTAAATTCAACCCTTTAAACTCCTCTAATCAATAATTATGCAAATAGATCCAATTTCTAGAATTTAAAACATACAAACACAAATAAATAAACATACATACACGATTCAATTACAACACTTTTTTTTTATGGTTTCCATTCTCTGTCCTCCTTCTACATTCATTGATGTTATAGTTAGAATGTTTAGATACATAATCTGTTGTATAGGTATAGCTATAGATATAAAATATGAACATTTTGTAAGATTCAAGAAATGGAATAATAGTTTCATCTTTTTCTTCAGTATATATGAGTGTGAGAGATACGAGGCAAATTATCTTTTTTTATTATAGAGAAATGAGAGAATGTGAGAGAAATTACTTTCCTTTTTTCTTTTTCTTTTTTTAATTATAAGAAAGGAAAAATTTTAGAAGAGAAATGTGGGCTAATAGATTATTTATTTATTTTTAAAGTTGACAAATCAACAAATTTAAGTTGAGGACATAGAGCTCTAATAGCTCTCCTTATTGAAAAGACCTTTTGCTATAATATGCATAAAGATATAGATATAGACATAGATATGGATTCTTCACTGGAAATAGAAATTAGGGTAGTGAGTAAATGGTCATATCATAGAGAGGGAAAAGAAATCTAACAGACAGTGTGGTGATGGAAGAAAACTAGAGTAGAGTTGAAAAATTAGAGAGAGCATTCGATGAAACGTGACTTATTAGAGGGATCTAAAAAAAAACGTTATATATATATATATTGAGAGAGAGAGAGAGAGAGAAGAGAGAGAGAGAGAGAGAGAGAGAGACTAACTTGGTAAGCAACAAATGGCGGAGCTGAAGATGAAGAGGCAGCAAAACAAGAGGGATGAAGTGAACGGAGATTGTGGCTAGGGTTTTCGAGTGAACCGATTGGAAGTGTAGAGAGTGAGGAGTTGCAGGATAATAACTAATCTGACATGGGGAGTTGAAAGAGGGCAACAATAAAAAAGGAAGGTCAATCAATTATATATATATAACACGAACAGAGAGAGAGGGAGAGAGAAAAGAGAGAGAGCCATTGACCTGGTAAAGTATAATGTGCGGAGGCAAAGATGAAAAAGCAACAAAAAAATGGGACGAAGTGAGGAGATGGTGGCTAGGCTTTCGATGAACCGATCGGTAAGTGTAGAGAGTGATAAGAGAGGGAAACGTGCTTTTGATTAAGGAAAGAGGACAACAATGAAAGAAACTCAAGATTAAGGAAACGTGTTTTTTGATTTAAGAATTTCAAAACTACGTAGTTTTGTTTACAAAGTATATTTCTTTTTCCTTTTTGTGACCACAATCTATTGGTCACCAGAGGGTTTTGACGTCTTTGTCTTTTTTTTTTCGCACTCTTGCCATTACTTTCTGCGACCAACATTTTGTATTTGGTAGCAAAAAAATTACCTATTAGGCTACCAAAAAAATGTTGGTCACGAAAACACAATCATCCATGACCAAAATAAATGTTGGTCGCAGATTAGTGTACTTTTTTTGCGACCATCTCAAAAAACGGTGGTCGCGAAAGGTGTTTTTTCTTGTAGTGAGTCTTGGTCATATAATGTGTGATGGTTGCTATAATTGCATCCTCTTGGCCAAGTGCTAATTCAAAAGGTCTCGGTTAGACTCATTGGACGAAGCAAACGAACACCAGCCCTTATGTTGGCACGAAATCTAGAAAGAAAAAATACTAATTTGATGCGACTTAAGCAAACCTAGAATCATATTAGCAAGTCGCTCAAACTCTGTAAATAAATTCATGAACAATGCCAATCAGAGACAATTTGGCTAATGAACTACAAGGATCAACGTATTGTCGAGAACCAAAACGATTACATATGGCTCGAGAAAATTGCGGCCAAGTCAAAACCCCAAGGGACTGTTTAATCCAGCGATACCAAGAAATAACATCGCCTTGAAAGTGCACTGCAGCCAAAGGAACTATCTATGCATCTAAAAACACCATTAAGTTCTTGATATTGTTCAGCCTGAAATAACCACACCTTCAGGATCAATACCGTTAAATTTTTGGAAAATCAATTATGAGAATTCAACCCTAAAATTTTGGGACCAGCACGCCGATCGATCGTCGTCGCGCTTATATAGGTGGATTAAGATTGATGCCAAGTTTGGGGAAGGCGAGCTTCACATTGCGTATCCTATAACAGCGCTTGGATATTTTGAAGAATGGTATTATTGGTTTGTCTATCACGTATCAACTCTTGCATATTGGTAGACATCACGTCTATCCTAGGGAGTAAGAGCAGCAACTTGTTCTTCAAGTTCCCTTAATAGTCATGTTGATGATGATGAATGGCAGAGTAGGAAGAGATGAAAGCTCAAAGATCGAATACTTTGATACCAGATGATAGGGTCCTCTAGACCCTAAATTTGATCATTTGATTGGGGATCAGCCACCAACAATCCTTTGAATTGGGGATTAGCCACCTAAACTCTTAATATTATTTAATCTCCTTCAAACCATTACAATTAGCATCTTTATATAAGAAAAATAATAGAGACTTCCTAATATAATTAGACTTCCTAAATTGATTGGACTACCTAAATTGATTACATAGTAATTGAAAAGAAATAGACTTCCTAATATAATTGGTTTCCTAACAGCAGCAGATCCAGTGAGGCCGCGACCGGAGTTAAAGCAGAGGAAAGAAACACCCCACAAAAAAAGGAAATGATGGAAGTACAGAGCTTCCAGGTTATTAGCAGCTAAACAAGAAAATGAAAGAGAAAATTGAGGTAAGAGGAGGGGAGAGAAAGCCAGAAGCCGCCAGAATCTCCTCCCCCCTCCTCACCCCACCCTTCCTCCGACTGCCGCAGCCCTCAAAAACCCTAAGAGAAGAAAAGTGTAGAGTGAGAAGCTCTCAAACTAGAGAGAGAAAGTCAGGACGTATATTGAGATAAGAAGATTAATACATAAAAGGATGTATACTATATACAAGTTAGGATATTTGTAGTGTTGATTATCATAACTAAAAAAATGAGTCATAATTAAACACCACATAAGTTATAATCAGCATCACATTAATTGTAGTTGTGTTTTTCTCAGCTTGTTCTGTATTTGGCTGGCCTTTTTAGGCTGTTTTAGGTTGCTTGTATAGTTGGGGTTAGGGCTTGGGGCATGCCCCTTGTATTTGTGTATATCTTCTATTTTTATTTTATGACTTATTCACCCCAAAAAAATCACAATGGGACTGTTTATTATAACTACGGTTGTGCAAAATACTGCTCAATTTGCTAAAATGGCACAAATTCGCACCAATCCATCCACTAATAACGGATTAAATTTTAAAATTTATAATTTACTTTCGAAACCGCTCCGCTCCAGTATAGTTAATATATACATTTTTTTAACCTTTAATGAAGTATTAAAGTAAAAATGAGTGTGAGAGAGATTTAAGATATGAAATTTATTGTAAATTAGTAGTTATATATATATAATATTAAGTAAATTAGTGTTATATATTATGCAAATGTTTGATAATTGTTTAAGAATATTTTTCAATCAACTAACAAATTGAAACCACCCCAAATCACCCAAACTGCTGTTTGGTTATTTGTCAATCCGCCATTTACGGTTTGGTTTATAATTTTACTCTCAAATCATTTGAACCATACCACAAACACCTCCTGATACAGTCTAACAGAGTTGATTATAACTTGTTTTAATTTAGGAGTCTGTCAGACTAGTTCGCATAACCAAGTTATAACTAATAGCAAAATAGGTTATAATCAAATATCATAACAGTTGAAATTGAGACATATGTTACACACCCAGATATAATTTTTCAAAAACTAATAACAATTAGTTTTAGGGGTGTTTAAAAAAAATAATAGGACCATTCAAATTGTTGGTTTGGTTTGGTATAATTTTATTAGTTTCAATTCTGGTTATAGTTTTGAAAATAGTAAAATTGTTCAATCGATTCGGTTTCCAATTTTAAGGGTTTGAGTATGATTGCAAACCAAATGGAACCGTGATATATTTGTTTATTATTTTTTTATATTTGTAATTTACAAGATATTTTTATTTTATAAGATTTGAAATCTAATTTTGATGGTGTAATTAACAAACTCTAATCAATTTAAACAAACTAATTTTTATTAGCTTATTACTAACATAAAATTTATATCATACATATTTTTATTATAAAAAAAAAAACAATAATCGTAGAATCGAACTGCTTCTAGTCCACTTTCACAATGGTTCGATTATGATTTTAATTTTTCTAAAACAGTAAAAATCATTTTAATTTCTTATTTACTTTTAAAATGATCGATCCGATCGGTAAATACTCTAATTAATTAATTATTTGTTTATTTATTTATATTTTTGCTAGGTACCCTTAATTAATTTAATTGAGTTAGTTAAAGCATATCAATTTTGCGGTAAGTATTAAAGTTTAAAAGGTCGCATTGGGAAATAAGTTAAAAATTAATTTTTTAATTTTTTTTTAACTTTTAAAAAATTATGTAAAAAAATAAAGAGATCATATCACAAAAAAAAAAAACTAACAAGCCAAAAAATTGACTTTTTCAATAAAATAGGCCTAAATAAAGGTTCATTTGGAATGTGAGTTGACTTTTTGATTATTTTAGTCTGGAGTTAAAAAATCTCGTTTGAGATAAGTTTTTTGGTTTTTTTTGAATTTTGTGAAAGAAAAAATTAAATGATTATGGGTTAGATGTGACATTTTGTTTTATTTAGCTAAAATAACTTATTTTGTCTTATATGACTATTTTAATCCCAACTTTTATTCTAAACGGAGCCTAAACATATTTTTTGATTTTTTACGAATAATAAAAAAGCTAAAAAAAAAAAAATTTAAAAATATACTAATATATTGCCTAAATCTTACCAGCAACCCTACAAACCGATTTAGCGGTTGCACACCGAACCTACCCCAAGTAGACTCCCATCTCCCGATTCCGTTTCGCCGCTCTTCGCGTTTCTCATTCTCTGGTTACGTTACATATAAAATATTTATATGTAGCTAACACTAGTTTCTCGTCTAAATCGCAACCACTTAGGTTGGGAGGTTTGAGATCGCATCATCGTCATCCAATCTGCAGAAAATGGCTTCTTTGACTCCATCACTACTCTTTCCTCCTCCTCCTTCTCCTCCTTCTTATTCATATTCAAATTCAAATTCATATTCATTACCCACCAGACACAAGTCTATCCTGCGAAATCTTCCCAGAGTGACTCGAAGAAGAGCTCTTCGTGTTTTGGTCATGGCAGCGAATAATGAAGCCCCTTCTTCTCCTCAGAAATTAACCAAATTGGTCACATTTTTAGGCAAAGGCGGCTCTGGCAAGACCACTTCCTCCATCTTCGCCGCTCAGGTTACTAATTCACATCTTATATTATTGTTTGTGATTTCTGTTTTGGGGGCACAAATTGTTTCTGACTTACCTTTTTTCTGTGTATGAATGGAAATGCTTTCAATTTGTTCATTCAATTGGGCTTCAATTATAATTAATTGGACTGTAATATTAGTTCATAGTGATGGGTTTTTGCTAGTTTTCTGAATGCTAATGGAAATGTACCTTTGTTTCTTTGATGATTTTCAAATTAGTGTTCATCTACGTAGTAATTATTGGGAAAGAAGTGACCAGTTGGGTTGATTGACAAAATAATTATAAAAAAAATAAAAATAAAAAAGATGAGTTGTTTTTAGAGCTTAATAGTTGAGGAAGGGATATTTCAAGACATCTAATTGAGATACTTCAAGGCTAAGGCTGTGTTTGGATTATGAATTTGGGTAGAGATTTGAAAAGGGAAAGGAAAAAAGTGGGTAAATTGTAGGTGAAAATGTAGTTATATTTCTTTCACATTTCACCTAACTTTGTCTTTTCCCTTTCCAAATTCACGATCCAAACATTTTATGAAACCTATGGTAAGCATAAATTAATCTGGGTATTTCGCATATCTAACCAAGTACGAAATGAAAACTGACAATTTTTAGATTCTACAATTGAAAAGGCCTTAACTTGTAGTCTTTGCATATCATACCTAGCTAAATAAACACAAGAAACATTCAGGGAGAATGATGCTAAACTTTCTTCCTCAAAGCACATGACCTTTAGGAAAACTCTTCAACACCATTATTGTTTGTTTCTTAATTGGAATTATTTGTTATATTTTGTTTTCTTATTCAGAGAAAGAGAAAAAAAAAAAAAAAAAAAAAAAAAAAAAAAAAAAAAAAAAAAATAGCACGTCGGTAGTGTCAGTCTGTCATGTAGATTTAGATGATATATTTTGTTTACTCTGTCATAATGAATTTGATTATCATGTTTTGGGAATCTTCCTTCACTTTGTATATAATTCCATTGGGTTTATTCTAAAATTTTCTCAAAATTTAACTCATCAATTTTTGTTGATCAGCATTATGCAATGGCTGGGCTTAAAACATGCTTGGTGATACAATCCCAAGATCCTACTGCTGACTATCTTCTAAATTGTAAGATTGGAACTTCTCCAATCACATGCAACAACAACCTTTCAGCTGTTAGGCTGGAAACTACTAAAGTGTGTTTTTCTATCTTCCTATACATTTCCCTATATCTGATACTGCTGTTTAAATTTAAGTAATTTTGACTCTAGATAAGTTATTCCCAATAATTGCAGATGCTGCTTGAACCTCTCAATCGGCTGAAGCAAGCAGATGCTCGTCTTAATATGACCCAAGGAGTGCTCGAAGGGGTGGCTATGTAACAATCATTTTGATTATATGGATTTCTTGTGTCTGAAAGACATTGTTTCCTCAATTATGCTTTTATCCATGGGCGGTTCTCATGTTTTTTTTTTTTTTTTGGTGATATGGTAGGTGGTTGGAGAAGAGCTTGGGGTTCTCCCTGGCATGGATTCTATATTTTCAGCCTTAGCACTTCAGAGGCTTGTAGGATTCTCCAGGAATGTTGCTCAAAGAAACCGGCAGGAAGATAAATTTGATGTAATTGTATATGATGGTATTAGTACTGCAGAAACTATACGGATGATTGGTGCAACTAGCAAAGCAAGGTTAGGAAGAACTCTCTCTCTCTCTCTCTCTCTCTCTCTCTCTCTCTCTTCATGTGATTCTCTCAATCTTCATGTAATCACATGTTTCTGTACAGATTGTACTTGAAGTATTTTCGAAACTTGGCTGAAAAGACTGACCTTGGGAGGTTGGCTGGTCCATCTCTCTTGAGATTTGCAGATGAAGCTATTAGTTCAAGCACTAGAGGGACCCAGCTCAATGGGAAAATGAGTGCAGAAATATGGGACGATCTAGAACAAACTCTGGAGGTATTTTGATACCCATTTCATGTTGTTATCCGCTGTTAATGCAAGTCAATTTAGATTTGGATTGGTTATGTTATGTGCACTGTAGAAAGGATCTTCCATCTTTGCGGAACCAAGTAGATTTGGCTGCTACCTTGTGATGGACCCAAACAGCCCAACTTCCGTGAACTCTGCATTACGTTATTGGGGTTGTACAATCCAAGCTGGTGCACAGGTTTCTGGTGCATTTGGTATTGCGTCTCCAAGTTCTTGTGTAGAATCAATGGAAACAGTTGAGAAGAACTTTTCACCATTACCTTATTCTCTCATTCCGACTATCTCAATGGAACCCTCTCGAAATTGGAATGAAATATTGCTGAACGAAATCAGTAAAGATGCACAAGAACTTCTCTCTGTGCAAACAAGCCTGAACATCCCTATTGTCCCTTCAGTCAGGTTTGATCCTGCGAAGAAATCAGTCACCCTCTTTATGCCAGGTTTCGACAAGTCAGAAATCAAGCTATACCAAGTATGCTCTCATTCTCTTACATTTTTCTGTTCAATTTCTTTTTATTGTATTTAAATGGATCTTGCTAGTACAGATCCTTTCTAGATATCTCAATCAAAGGAAGGTGAAATGATTTGAAGAACACTTTCCACAGAGCAAAACTAAAAGAAAGGAAACTCTAAATGTTTTAGGTCATTAAAAAGTAATAGAGAAAGAACTTGTATACTTATTTTTGTGATATATCATGATTTAGAAGGGCAAAATAAGGAAAGATGGGAATATAAGAATATACTTTTAGAGCCTATTGGGAGATATACTTTTGTTTTGATTTGATTTGTAGGGCATAAGACATTCTATGTTTCGGCATCCAGTGACAACAGTAAATGAGCTACTTGTAAAAATATGTGGTTTTTTGCAGTGTGGAATTTTGCAAAGCTTGTTTCTGTAGCTGATGATTCAACTCGTTGAAACCATGAATTACATTGTGCATGTCTCTGTGTGTGTGCTATTGTTGTTTGATTTTAACAGAAAATGATGATTATTTTTCAAATTTGAACAAAATTGCAGTTCAGGGGAGGATCAGAGTTGCTTGTGGAAGCAGGGGATCAAAGACGTGTCATCCATCTGCCATCTCAAATTCAAGGAAAGGTGGGAGGTGCCAAGTTTACCGACAGAAGTCTCATCATCACAATGCGGTAGTGTATGCATTATTTCTCACTCCAGAGAAAGACAGATCATAGTTCTCCTCTGTGCTATCAGACCTAAAAAGTTGGAAATTTACTTGGAATACTGACCCTTGTAATTGATAACTGTATAAGATTCTTCTTTCTTGTTTTTTGGATTGAACTGAACTATTGATTGTACAATGTTCAATATAATTGATGTTTTCCACACCTACATACATGGAGATGATGATGAAGTATACAACTGAAAATTGAATTATATAAATAAGAGAGAAGAAGAAAACAAAATAAAAACCCTCCTGTTTCCAACTTATTTGTTTTCTCCTGTTTGTGTGCCAACACGGCCCCTCAGGTCTTCAAAAGCTTTCATGCTCTCTGCATCAAAGCCTCCAGCAAACTGCAACACAAACAAAAACACTTACTCGCTATTTGTCATGTATATTATATTGAATGTTTGGTTGCGCTTTTGTTTTCTGTTTACTATTTTGTTAAAAAAATATAAAAAAATTGTAAACAAAAACACATTTGATAGCTGTTTTGGTTTTTAAAATTATGGTAATAGTTTCTAAATTATCCACAATTTTAGGAAACAAAAAAATGTGCTTTCGCTTGTTTTGAATACAAATTTGTATTCCCTCCTCTCTTTCCCACCCCTTCTCTGACAATCAACTCTGGCCACTTCCCTTTTTGGCAACTCACTAAACATGTCTTTTTATTTTTGTATTTGTGTCTTGAAATGTACTAAATATGTGGACTTTTTTCTCTTTTTTTCAAAAACATGTTTTCTAAATTTATATAAACCAAAAACAATGAATTAGCAGAGTTACCAAACATGACCTTAATGTTTAAGAAGAAAATGAATTTTGTACAAAATGGGATTTGGAAACCACTGCTTTAGCAACTTCTATTTTTTGGTTCCTAATTTCTATCTAAATTCAATTAAGTTTTCTGACTGAAAACCGACTTTACATAATTGAGAGAGAGAGATTCAACACTGAACTTTCTCAAAAGTGGTTCATATGCTTTTAGTTGTTCTCTCCAACTTCAGAATGGTTACATCCATAGCAAAGTAGACATTTACATGAATGATATTGTTCTCTGAACTCTCAGAACCTTCAAACTAACAAAAATTAGCTGAAGTTGGGATATTATTACCTGATGAACACGGAAAGCAAAACGCACGCCTTGCAGAAGCAAAAATTCTCTGTTTGGTTCCTTCTCAGGTCCACTCATTGCATCTAGCTCTGTCGCTACACGTTTCATGTATTTCCTTGCCAGTTGTACAGACGAGAGCTTGATCTGCAACAGGAAAACATGTTCATTTTAAGCATTAAACGTTTATGATATTGCTTATGATTTTGTTGTTTTGAGGTAACATGATGGTCGAGCCAACCATCATTAACCATAACAGTAAGAGCTTGTTCATCATTGGAAAGTTCAAGTTACATTTGCCAATTAGCACAAGATATTCAAAATACCCAAAAATAAACAGTACCAATGTTGCATTTAAGCATCGTGGAAGTTTGTATCATCTAGTTTTAGAAGTATACCTTGCCTACGATACCAGAATCCAGCAACCAATCAACTGGAATTCCAAATTCTCTATATCGTGAAATAGCCATGTCCCGTGTACGCAAGAGAGCATAAACACTCTGTTCCACCCTGGAAATCAGCAAAAAATTTATGTTTACCGACAATATAGAATAATTTCGAAAAGAAGTTTAAGATCATGCAAGAGAAGAAGACATACTTTTCAAGCAACTTGTACATTTTCTTCAAAGCACTTTCGCAAGAGAGTTTGGGATCATCATCAAAAGAGGTCACTCGCTGCTCTAGCTTCAACAGGTCCTGGTATTCAAACGCTGCTTCTCTCAACGCATCTGCTTTCCCTTCAGGCCAATCAAAGTGCTTGAGGACTGCGCGTTCATCAACCTTAACGAAACGCAGATGATTGAGACGATTTTGAATATTTAGTACTTGCTTAATGAGAATGTTAAACAAGAAGTGAGCTAATTCGAACTTTGTCAGAGTAAACATTTTTGTATTCTCCAAAAAAGAAAAAAAGGTCGCATTGTGATTTTAGATATTGAAGTCTTTGTATAATATGAGAATGGCTAATCCCTTTCAATCTAGAACTATAATTGTCAATGGCATATGAATGAACCCATTTCAACAAGTGAAGTCTAATGAGTATACCAAGAAAGAGAGCTCCTCATCAAGCCAGTTCACGAATGCGACCAAATCATTTATGTTGGTAAAGGATGCTGCTCGGACTTCAGTTGCCAAGGACTGCACGAAATCTCCTTGAGATTCCACATCAGCTTTCACCTGGATCAAGAGAAAAACTGTGTTAATCTTTGTCATAATTTGTGAATAGCTAACTGAAAGTAGAGAAATCATTCATACAGCTAAGAGGAACGACGATCTGTTCTCAATCTCCCCGATCATGTTGCTCCTAGCATCGGCTGTTGTACTAGATGTTGGAGATATCAAAGACGATGTGTCCTTCTTAGCTTCGCGTTTCATCAATGACTGGTAAAATTCAACTAGTTCAGGAGCCCGGTGAACTTTGTCACCACTCCCTCCCCCTCTTGGTAAGCTTCCTGGTGGAGGAGGTGGGCGAGGCGGTCCACCACCAGGTGGTGGTGGTGGTGGTGGTGGCGGTGGTGGGACACCTGGCGGAGGAGCTGGTACCCCACTCGTAGGATTAGTATTTGCACCACCAGATGATTTAGGAGGTGGCCGAGGAACTCTAGGAGCTCTCTTCTCAATATGTGCAAATTGAATCTTGCTCACCATTTGAGGATCTGCTGTCTTGCCATCATTGGATTGATCAATCGAGTCACCAGAGGCAACTACTTTCTCCTTTACTTGAGCAAGTTTTGGTGGCAAACTCATGGATTTGGCTTTAGACTCAAAGCTAGAATTTAATTTTGAATTGTCGCTAAACCTCGCTGCTCTTGCCTGCCCGGCTTTTTCCTTGATTTGTTTTTCCCTCTCCAAAGCTAATTTATGCCGGTCTTTATATGCAGGGTACTTTTCATCTAAAACCCCTTCAACCGATTTAGACATCAATTGGAACGATGATGCAACCTTGTTCAGTGAATCACCACCAGGAGAAGAAACCTTTGGAGTTTCCGGAGATTCAGGAGCTTCACCAAATGTAGTGATGGCTACACTATCACTAGCATTTCTCAACATTAGGGATTCCAATGGACCCTTTGGTCTATGGCTAATGCTATTCCTAGGAGAGCTTCCCCCAAATGATCTGGATGGTGATGAAACAGTGCTTGAATCGTCTTTGCTTTTGCCCCATTTCTTAAGCTTTTGAATTATGCCAGGCCTTTTACTGAAACTACTATACCTACTTGTGGAACTATCTATTGAAGCGTTGTCAAAATCCTCGCTTCCTGGGGACGATGGGTGAGAAAAGTTGCTTTCAAGATCCGTGTCCCCTCCTTGGCCACGTTCTGATCCTGCGTACTCTAACATAAGCTGTTTAGCCTTCTCTTGTGATCTCGGACTCAAACTCTTGTTGAGATCACGAGCTGATGTTTTGCCTGCAGGTGTTTGGTAGTTTCGTAGCTCATATCTCAAGCATGCGTTGACCCAACGAAGGTACACTAGCTCTTCCACTTCACTGAACCGGTTTACTTGAAGCCCTTCAACTTGCTTTGAAAGGTCTTCATTTGTGTGCCTCAATTTATTCACCTCCTCTCTGGCCTTGGCAACCATTTCAGTCTGCAAGCAGCATAAACAAAAGCATCCTAGGATTGAATTTAATCTGATTACAAGCTCATTCTTAAATCCAAATAGTTCTGATTCATCAATTTCTTTGATTTCAAGTCCACACTAAATTTCTCAGAGAATCCTGAGTACTCTAGATGTTACACAAACAAAACAAAGAGCGAAATTCAGAACCAAGCATGAAGTGTAAAGTAATTGTAGTTCAAACCAGGGGGGGCACGCTATAAGAAATGGTGTCAGCTGACCCCATCAATCAGATCTAAAAAAATTATAATAAAAAAAATATTTAGTTTTTTATGTTAGCACCGCAGCCTTGTTTGTTGCAATTGCAACCTTAACTTTGTTTGCTGCACTCGATCTCCTGCTCTCTCTCTCTTCAAAGTATAAACATTCACGTATGACCATCTCTCTCCACTTCAAACTCAATGTTCATACAAAATACGCATTACATATACAAATATATATAATATTTACTAGAAGTTTTAAAAAAGTTCGACCAAATACACCAAACCAAGTAAGCTATATATCTAAAAAATTGTAAGATGAAACCTACCACAAAACACGAACTCTTCTCACTTACTCTAATCAAAAGCATTACAAAGCCCATTAATCCCTTTCTTGACCATGATTTTGCTTATAAATTTGAGAGCAGTTTTTCATTCTTCGAAACTTATTCAATGTTATCTATGCTATTTGTAGCGAGTTTGTGGATTAGTCATGAATTTTATATCTTCTTCTTCATGGATACCATAGAATTATGGTTTAAATTATACCAATAACGGTTTAGATTTTTTGAAATCTGATAAACCATTTGCATTGAATTGGAAAAACAAAAATGAATGATCCCATAGGATACAAATATGCAAGAGGGAACTTTAGACTTTTACCTCTGTCATATTAGAAAGGGCTGTAACTCTGGCCTCAGCAGCATCAAGTTTAATGATCAACTCTCTCTTTTCATGTTGAAGCTCTCTGTTCTTCCTCTTGAGCTCCACAACCTCCACTTCTAATTCCTTCAAAGCCTTAAGATTCTTTTCGACTTCCATGTCTTTATTGAATGCTTCTCCCTCCTTAGCTTGAAGGCCGCTCACTTGTTGTTTGAGCAACAATAACTGACCTTTCGTTTGATTCGCTTCGAGCTGAATCTGCCTCTGAAGCTCCTTTATCTTATTCCTAGCCGCCTCAAGCTCTTTCTTCACAGAAACTCCATGAGAGACCTCCTCATGAAGCTTTTTCCTCTCAGCTTGCAGAGAATTGATGGTGATGTTGAGCATGTCTATCTCTACTGTCTTAATCTGGAGCTGTCTTTGCAATTCAACAATGTCCGATTCTTGCTCTTTCAAACCATAATACTCGAGCAATTCACCTTCTAGCTTTACTTCCCTCTCTTCCAATTCCTTAACTAAATTGCGCAAACGTTCTAGTTCACTTGCATTGTTTGCCATCTCAGTCTCATAAACTCTGTCTCTCTCTACCTTGGAATCACTCTCCGTATCATACTTGTCATTGGGAAATGGAAAATCAATCTCTCCGGAGAAAAGATCTTCAAATTCAGGTAAAATCTCATCCTCAATATTGGGTGAATTACTCGAACCATGGTTTATTATCCCACTTATTAATTTAACCTCTTCTTTCTCCTCTTCTTCCTCGCCCTACAATATATATAAATTACCATATTAAAATTCAAAAACAACAACAAATACAAAGATTTATATCTAATCTTCACTACACAATACCACAAATAAAAAATATAATCAAAGAAGAAACTTGGTTTTGATCAAGGTTTGCAGTAATACTCACATCCTGTTCTTTGAGGCCATCAATAGAACATATGAAGTGCTCTCTATCTTCCCCATCAATCTGAGGTTGTTTTTCGGATAATTCGCCATTTTCTGAGTCCCAGATTCAGAAAAAAGCAATTATACAAGATAAATATAAACAATATGACGTCCCCAAAAAAGAGAATAAAAACACAATTTAGTCTCTGATGTACAAATAAGCCATCAACATACTCATAAACAGAACTCTAAAGTATCTCAATTTTGTTAATACTGATACCAAGCAAAAAAACTGAATGAAATATGAAACAAGTGATTGGATTAAGTACCAGAAGGCTTGACTAGAGTGGCCGATGAACTCGAGGTTTTGATATTGAGCTGCTTAACTGCATAGGCTGCAATAGAAGCAGCAACAAGAAAACCTACCCTTAATATCATGTAGATTATTATGATAGGAAATACTTCTCCTTCCTATCATCCACAGAGAAAACCCAGTTCCCAAACACTCCTCAACCCATCTCTCCCCAACCCCGTAGCTCAGAATTCAAACCATATCAGACCACTTGAAAATGAAAACAAGAACAACCCAGAAAAATTCTAGATTAGGAAAGTAATAACTGTGAAGAATATTCCCCCCAAAAAAAATAACTGTGAAGATTTAATAGCCATTATTGAAGTTAAAAGGATCTCCACATAATCAGCATTATCATTATCTGTGAAATTTGATAGGAGAAGACTTGCTTGTGTGGAAAGAGTGTCCGATAAATGGAAAATCTATTCACAACTGTCATGCTAAGAGGTACAGAAGCCACCAAAAAAACTAGTGGCTAGTCTTTCTCCAGAAGGATTGAAATTCTCCATATGGGTTGTGGAAGTGGGTCTCAGATGTTAACTCATTTCTTCAGAAGAATGTGTGTATAGTTAAAAAGAACCATTTATACAGATTGACAAAGACTCCTGCAACTGTAAATTTGAACATAGAGTTGGCTACAGACAACAACTAAATCACCCAATTTTTTACTCTTTATAAAGGTTGGGTTTGCTTGCGGATCGGGTTAGGTCGGGTGGCCTCTCATTTACTATCTGTCTAAATTTAGACGGATTGAAAAAAATCAATCCGCATCTATTTCTTAGTTAGCGGATGCGGATTGAACGAGCTATGCAGACTGGCAGGTGAATGCAGATTAATTTGACAGTTTGAGCTTCACTGGTGCTGTTTGGTGTAGCTGTTAAAACAGATTATAGCTTATAGCTTAACAGATTATAGATTATGACTTTAATCAGAAGCTGTTAATCTGTTTGGTATAGCTGTTAGATTATAGATTTAAGTTGCTGAGTAGTGTTTGTTAAATAAGCTGTGAAGTAGCTTTTTCAATTAATTTTTATTTTTTATTATTCACTATTTGTCTACATTTTTCATAAAAAATAATAATAATATTTTATAGTCCATTTGGGTCTTTTTCTATTTTTAAAAAAATAAAAAATAAAAAAATTTAAGAGTATAACCATGAATTAACATGTCCACAGCAGAAGCTGATAATCAGAAGCAGGGGGTGAGCAGCTTCTCAGAATCAGCTTTTTTGACTTAAAATAAGCTGTTAGAATCAGAAGCTGTTTGAAATAAGTTTAACCAAACAGTCCAAAATAACTTTTTAAAAGCCAGAAGCCATAAGCAGGCTCAAAAAAGCTGCACCAAACACCCCCACTGTTTTGGGCTTATTTTCAAACTATTTTTCAATAATTTTTTTATTATTTTGGGCTCAAATTTTTTATTCCTCATTTTTTATAATAAAAATAAAAGCTCAATTTTTATATTTCATAAATAGCAAATATAATTACTAAATAAAATGTCATTTTTTTGACACACAAAATAACATCATTTTCTTGGTGGTGTTAGCGGGGTCGGTTTAGGTCGGGTGGTATCTCATCTACCATTCATCCAAACT
This sequence comes from Camellia granthamiana, assembly GCA_036172215.1. Lineage (NCBI taxonomy): Eukaryota > Viridiplantae > Streptophyta > Magnoliopsida > Ericales > Theaceae > Camellia > Camellia granthamiana. Next base: position 103,886,531 of record CM069912.1, read on the forward strand.
TTGACGGATTAGAAAAAATATATCTACATCAATCTACTCAAACCATTGAAACCATCCAGTCTATGGTAGATTGGTTCGGGCCATTCGATTTTAACGAGTTGGGTGGATGTTTGTCCCAACCCTAATCAAGGTTATCAAGGTCTTTAAGATCTTTCAAAATGTCAATTTATTCTCTCTATTTTTTATACATCTTTTTATTAAAAAAAATTAAAAAATCACAGGCCAATTCTCAAACCAACCCTTACTCTTGTGTAGTAAATTTTGAATACTAGTAGTAGTGATTTGTAAATTTCAGTTATATTTGTTTGAAGAACTAGACTGATGAGGATAAGAGGGATAAGTAATCTTGAGGAGATTATGTACACTGAGATTCTATTTATAAAATAAAATTATTTTAAAATTGTCTTATTTATTTATAATTTGTTTTTCTAATTATATGGGATTTTAAGGTCTATTTTATTATAAGGTGGGCTGTTGGGGACGAAAAGGTAGGAGAAGATAATAGTCTTGTCTTTAATGCCATGCAACGAACACGTGTCTCTCTCTATCTGTTAGCTCCCACTGTTTATCCACTAGTTTGATTGGTGTTTGTCCACTCATTTTCAGACTCACAGAACTCATATCCTCGGATTGATAGAATAGCCAAAAAGTCAAAACTACCCACCAATCCTAACGGTCTGATCAATCTCTCTTTGAATGATCTTGGAAAGGCAACTCTCATTATGATTTGATTAGAGAGAGAGTTCAAATCTCTTATTAATATCATAAGATGAGGATTATGGACCCACATGGAGGAGGTGGTGAGGTCAAAAAAGTCAATAGAAATACAGAAAATTCAAAACACATGTACAGATATAACATGGGTTTTGATTTGTGGCACTAATTTGTTGAGCACTAATGGCACTAATTTCTATATCAGGTAAAGAAGAAAAAAAAAAAAAAAACAAAGTTATCAAAACAGGAAATTAATGCTATTAGTGCCAACAGTTTTAGTGTCACAAATCATTTATATATATATATTCACTTCTATATATGAATATGCTTGTAATTATAAATACAAATATTTTTTATCTCACATCTATATATTCTATACTTAAAATCTTCTATGTTCCTAACACTGCTCAGTAGGGTCCCTTTAAGAGGCCCAAACAAAGAAAGAGGGGGGCATGCATGTTTCTTTTTGTTGTTTGGTTTCACCCAAAGTTGAGAAAAGGAAAGTTTGCTTGGAAAAGGTTTGTGCTGGAATTTTAATTGTTTGCCATTTGGTTAATGGAATGAAGTATATGGAATATGTTAGCCAAAGGGAAATGTAGCCAAACTTTTATCCTTGTAAGATTTGACCCCTCTGCTCTGCCCACCTTAATTTTCTTCTTTTTTTTGGCTTTTCTCTGAGTTTTATTTTTATTTTTTTTAACCCATTAGGTGGTTCTACTTTTTTGAAAAAAAAAAAAATTAGTTGAACAATCAAAACATAATCTTATTTTCATATAAATATTTTATTTATTCGTACGTTTAAAATCTGATTTTGTATTAAGTTTTTGGGCAAATTACACAAATAGTCCCTATAGTTTGGGGCTTGTGTCACTTTGGTCCCTGACTTTTCAATTGTGACACATTTGACCCTGAATTTTGAATCTTGTTTCAAATAAGGACAATTGAATATATAATTAGATTTTTCAAGGGTAAAATTGTCAATTTGATAAAATATAAACTAATTTGACAAAAATAAATGTCAAGCAAATATTTTTGAATTTTTAAAAATTATTTCTACCTACTAAAAATAAAATTATGTAAAATTGATAAATCTTTTGAACATTTATTTATTCTTTTTTTACCAAATTAATTTTTATTATGTGTTTGGATGATGATCATGTAAAATTAATTTTAAAAAATTAATCATGTAATTTTTATTAATTTTAAATAATTTTATTATTGGTGGATAAAAATAATTTTAAAAAAATTAAAAATATTTTTTTGACATTTATTTTTGTCAAATTAGTTTATATTTTATCAAATTGACGATTTTACCCTTGAAAAATCTAATAATATTTTCAATTGTCCTTATTTAGAACAAGATTCAAACTTCAGAGTCAAATGTGTCACAATTGAAAAGTCAGGAACCAAAGTGACACAAGTCCCAAACTATAGGGGCTATTAGTGTAATTAACCCTAAGTTTTTATATTCTTAGACTTGCTATTACAAAAAAATCGCTCTTTGTTTACAAAAATTTACCCATCATTTTAATCTAACAAAATTTTGGGAAAGATAAATAGGAAAATTAGAATTTTTGGACAAGTCCAGGAAAAATGGATGCATTGTGAATGATGAGTACATTGGAATATTATTATTATTATTATTATTATTTAGTTTTGGAGGGTGGAGTTCATGGATCTCTATTTCGGATTAAAGAGCACGACTTGATTTGAACTTCAGGTACTTTCATTGCTATACCAGCTATATTATTCAGATTTAAAAAAACACATCCACAACTATAATTCACTCAAATTATTCTTTCATGAACATAAACATTTAAAATCCAAATTAGGAGTCTGACCACTTGGAAAAAATGCCAACTAGCCCATAAATTCCTTGATTGTCCTCCAAGCATGTAGGCACTCACCATCCCCTGCTACTTCTGGGCCAGGGAACAAGTTCGGGCTTAGACAAAACTCTCTGATCGTATAGTAAAAAGGAGTTTGAGACAGATAAAGAGAATTCGAACAAATATATGTCCCTAATTATGCGATAAAGAAAGAATTTAAGACAAGAAAATAAGAATAATCCAGACAAAGGATTCAGTCTCCTCTCTCTCTCTCTCTCATAGACAAGTACTAAATCTTCACCAGTAACATAAATGACAAGAAACTCAAGCAATTGAGATCTCATAAGATGATTGGGTACTCAAGCCTCCTTACCCCACCACCCTTTCCCTCTTGGGTTTAGTTTAAATGATATCAACTACAATTTGTACTTTAATGTATGTGTGACAACACAGAATTTATGTCCTCTTGCACATAAGAACTTGGTGAGAGAACAAGACAAAACTACTTCTGAAAACATCACAAAATCCGTTCAGTTTGCTCTCTGTGATTCATTAACTCAAAACAAATCACAAAATACATGATAGGCAGGATATGCTGCCATTTATAAATACACAAACAAATGCCCAGAGACAAACTCTCAATAATGATAGGGTCTAAGAAGCAGCTTGATGCACGACAATTATTGAAGATTTCTGGCATATCCCTTGACCAAGGGTTTCTTCGAGTAATTTATCAGCAAATCTCTACTTCATATGGGAAAAGAAAACATTAATCTCAGTCGTCCCATTTCCATCTTCGGCCTACCTCCTCAAGAACCTTGGCACGCGCTTGGCTTTTCCTAGCTTCATCCTCAATCCAAGATCTGCATCCAATAGCTTCTATTAGTAACAACTACGTTTGTTGACAGTCTAGGACTAAACTAAAACATTATAATATTCTTGTCCTAACTCACAAGAATCCTCAACTATAAAATTAGGGCAATAACTGCATTGTCTCACCAGACACTAGCTAGAATTCCCAACTATTAAATTAGGGCAATAACTGTCTTGTCTAACCAGATACTAAAACAGTAGGCTTAAATCATGATGGGAGAAATACAAGGAACAAATCTTAACACCAAGTATTGCCCGGCAAAGCAAACCAACTTTTATTTCAGGTGAGCCAACCCGATAGTCCTCTTAAAGCATAATAGTTTATTTTGTAACAAAACAGGAATAGTATGGTATGGATACTGGAAATAGCTAAAAACAAAATCATTATGGCTTTAAATTTTTTGGAATAGGAATTTTTTTTTTTACATTACATCCACTCAAAAATCAACTGACAGAATATACGCAGGTAGCACATTTTATATCACAATGTCATGGGCTATGCTATAGACTTCAATAGAAGATCGAAGAGTTCATCACAAACCAAACCATACTTAAGCCTTGTGTCAGGTGAGGTCGGTTACATGAATTCTTCCTAACAAATGACCGATACTCTGTCCAACAATCCCTCCCTTCTTCCATAACCCACTTCCCTTCTCCCCACTCTTCCCTCCTAATAAACCAATCCTGATCATTGATCTTATTTTTTTACCACATCTACTGGAGCCCACTAATCACTAATCACTAATCACAGTTCTATACATAATTTAGAGATATATACATATATATATAAACATGAGACTTTGTGCATAAAAGAAAAGAGAAAAATAGAAAGTCATATAGAAATTTCAAGAAGAAAAAAAATCAGAAAATACATGCAGCTTTAATTCTTGCCTGAGTATCCGCAGAGCTTCTATCTCTGCTTGAAGTATTGATTTTGCATCAAGCGTTCCTTCCAGCTTGACCTGTAAATCACTGAGCATGTCCTGCAAATTACGTTGCTCATCTGCATGTTTAGCGTTCTCACATGCAAGCCTCTCTGACATCTCAGTGACTTCTTCCTTCAGACTTGAAAGCAGCTGCTTCTGGCAGTCCATGGCAGCCTTCTCCTTCAAATACTTGGCTAGAGTGTCCTCTTGAACAATCTTCTCCTGTTCCAAGTCATGAATTCTAGCAAGGTAACCCTTGTGCACTTCAAAACCACGACGTCTCTCTTCTTCTACCTTCCCATCCCAATATCTCTGTATATCTCCTCGGTTCAGAAGCTCAAACCTAATTTCTTCCATTGCATTTTGCCTCGAAGAATTTTCAGCTTCTAGTCTCAACAGTTCAGCATGAATTACTTCTGTCATCCTGCCAGTTGTCAGCGCCACTGCCGCTTGTGCCTTTGTTGAAGGTTTACTTGGTTGAAACCGCTTTCCCTGTCCTGTAAAACAAAATGCAACAGTTATAATCCAAGAAACATGAACATGGACACGCAAACACGGAGATTGGCAAAAAAATGTAGAACACAACATATGGGGGTCACGTGCCAAATATATAATCTTATATTTTTATTATGAGGCATATATAAGTCTTGAATCTAAAGGATTCCAAATAAGCAGAAGTAAGACAAAATACATGGAGTATAAATTTGGTAACAGTAACAATGAAAGCAGAGGAGAAGTGAAGATTGAGAACCAAGAACTGTCTAAGAGTGAACATTTTCATTATTTAGGGTCGATTATCACAACGGCGGAGGAGATTGATGCGGATGTGGCCCATAGAATTAAGGCGGGATGGCTTAAGTGGAGAAGTGCGTCTGAGGTACTGCGCAATAAACGAATACCCACTAGACTAAAAGGAAAGTTCTATAGAATAACTATTAGACCGGCGATATTGTATGGGATGGAGTGTTAGGCAACCAAAAAACATATAGATAAGATGAGTGTTGCTGAGATGAAAATGCTAAGATTGATGTGTGGTAAGACTAAACAAGACAGAATTAGGAATTAGTGTGTTCAGAAATGGGTAGGAGTAGTACCGATAGAAAATAAGTTGGGAGAGAATCGATTGAGATGGTTTGGTCATATTCAACAGAGACCAACAAAGACAGTAGTGAAGAGATGCGATACAATGACGGTAGATGGAAGTGTGAGAGGACCGGGTAAGCCTAGATTAATATTAGCTAGCGTTGTAAATAGAGATTTGGATCTACTTAATTTGACTAACGAAATGGCTTTTGATATAGTCGCATAGAAAAGAAGGATTCATGTAACCGACTCCATTTGATGGGATTCAAGGCTTGGTTTGGTTTGGCATATATAAGTCAATGATGATAATTTTTAAAGTCTAAAGGAGAAGAATATGTATACATTTATATTGTTTTTTGTCTTATCATTGGATTCCAAGTCATTTTATTCAAACTTGTAATGTGATTCATGTGGGTCTACGTATTGGGAAGTCTCCGACAAGTGTCGTGTTGTATTGTGTTGTGTTGTGTAATATCAAGTCAGTGTCGAACACAACACATTACTTGCTTAGAAGTGTCCATGCTTCTTAGGTTATAATCTTCTTATATGAGAAAATGAAACTGCATATATTACATCTTTGCACACATTGATGGGCACCTTGAAGAGAAGCCTGGCAGCACTGCCATTTAAAAGACTACAGCTTATCACTTAAGTGGCCATTTCCCCATATACATGCTTTCTATAGCATAAAAAATAGGGAACCTCAACACACATACACACACCAGGAGGAATGAAAGAACCTCACTTGAGTCGCATTGCATCTCCCATTGGAAACTAATTACTCCATATCTTCCATCACTACTAGGCCTCGTTTGGCAAGAGGCTATTTTAGCCAAAAAGTCAAAAAGTTACTAAAAAAGCCAAAAAGCCAACAACCCATACCAAAAAGTCAAAGATTCCCTTTTCTCTCTACTTTTTGCACATCTTTTCGTAAAAAGCCAAAAAGTCATCCCAAACATACTAGTTTTTTTTACATCACATTTTAGCCAAATAGCCAAAAAGTTACTAAATTAGCCTGTTCCCAAACGAGGCCTAAATCAACACCTTTCCTTAAGATGCAAGGTTTACTAGAATGAAGTGGAATGGAATGATCATTCCATCGAAATATCCATTCCCATGTTTGGTTGATTAAAAAAATAATGAAAAATGCATTGCAAATATAATCATCACCTATGAAGCACAAACATGGCAGAACTAGTGCCGTAGCCTATGAAGCACGGGTGCGGGTACGAGTACGGTACGGGTACGAGTACGGGTACGCCGATACGGCAAAATCCCAAAAAAGTAGGGTACGGGTACGGTTACGGTACGCCGATATTTTTTTTATTTTTTTTTATTATGGTTAAAAGATCCAACCTACAAATTGAAGTTACATATCAAAACTAAAATATCGGTTAAAAGATCAAAACTAAAAGACATTTTCAGTATTAATAATAATATTTATGATTATTACCATTTATGATTAATATTATTATTACCATTTTCAGTATTAATAAAAATAATATTAATAATAATAACTAAAAATAATATTAATAATAATAACTAAAAATATTAATATTCATAATAATAAATAAAGATGAAGCATTTTCAGTATTAATAATAATAACTAAAGATAAAACAAGAAAAAAAATAAATAAATAAATACGAAGAGAAGAGAAAAGAGATACGTGTATACCTCTGATCGAAGAGCAAAACAGTGATGAGGGTCGAAGTCGAAGACGAGACGAGACGAGGGTCGAAGTCGAAGTCGAAGCCGAGGGTTGAAATCGAAGACGAGACGAGGGTCGAATCTCTGGGTCGAAGTCGAAGACGAGGGTGAGTGAGGGTCGAAGTCGATCTGTTTCGAAGTCGATCGATCTGTTTCCAAGTCGCAAACGAGAGTGAGGATTGAAGATGAGGGTGTGGGTCGAAGCCGAGATCAGTCTTTGAAGTCGCAGAACATGGTCGAAGGAGTACCCATTTTGCTTCAATGAGATTAGGGCAGATTTGGGCATTCGAAGGAGTACCCATACGGTATACTCATTTTTTTATTTTTTTTATTTTTTAATTTTTGTTAATATTGCTCCGGTACCCCTAAATTTTTCAAAAATTTGATTTCTGCCCCCGACGTACCCGAAACGTACCGAAGGAGTACCTATGCCGTACCCGAGCCGTACCCATTCCGTACCCAACTGAGGCAGACGTACCCGAGTGATTTTTGCCGTACCCGGTACACGTGCAGCCGTACCGATACGCGTACCCGCACCCAGTAAGTACCCGGTGCGTGTACGGCACTATTTTTGGAGTACCCGTGCTTCATAGGCCGTAGCGGTGTCGAACACAAAGACACCCTGACACGCCGACACGCCGGGGACACGTCCATTTGATTTTATTATTATTTTTGTAAGGGACACGTCGGGGACACGGCAAGAGGAGAAACCTAAACCCTAAATCAAAAGAAGAAAAAAAGAGAGGAGAACTTGTTCAATTGATCGATCTTCAGTCGCGAGCTCCATCTCCATCGAGGCTCCTGTTCCAATCAATCTCCATCTCATCTCGACCTGGTAAGTCTTGCCTCGTCTCTCTCTCTCTCTCTTTTCTTTCTTTCTTTTCTTATTTTAGTTTTTTCATTTTATTTGCTGATTAGATATTTATATACTTGTATATTTTAGTTTAATTTTTTTTCTTTATAAATTTATATATGCAAATTTATTTTTTATTATTTATTTAATTTTTTCTTTATATAATGTTTATAATTTATAAAAAATATATTTATAATGTTTAAATGTAATGATTTTTATATAATACATTGAATTAATGTTAAATTTTATTAATTTTGATTGTTTGGTATTGGTAACATAATATTAATCTATATAACAAATAGGTAATATATATATATCTTCACAAAAAAATTGCCGTGTCTCCCGCCATGTCCGTGTCTCCTTTTTTTTGAAATCGCCGTGTCTCATATCCGTATCCGTGTCTATGCTTCATAGATCATCATTGACCATTGTGAGGGAATTATCAATCCATAGGGGAGCCTAAGGAATAACCATTCCATCTCGTTCCAAATAGAGCATAACAGAACCATTTTGCCCATAAGAGTGGAAGTTCATTATTAGTCTAAATCAACACACAGATTAAGTGATCAAAAGAAGCCAACTACACTCAACAAGGACCAGACACATTTTAAAATTTGTTTCCATTGCTTTGAAAGCAAGTCAGTTGTGTCTCTCACATCTACTTAGCTAAATCAACATAAAAAAAGAATATGATCAAATGTTAGGTCTTGATCAACATGCTGCCAACTACTAAATGGTAATGGCAGATGAGATGCATTCAAATATGTAAACTTGTGCAATCTGTAGCCTGTTTTCAGAGAGAAGAGAGAGAGAGATACCAAAAACTTTTTTGAGTATGCCTTCGTCACCGGCCAGCAGATCCATAAAAAGCTCAGGTGATGCATCTGAACTGATCTCCCTCATGTCCATAAAACCCATGTTGGTCCTTGATATCTGGACTGTAAATAAGTCAGGTTTTAAAAGCTATGAAAGGAGACAAAATGTCACTTACCAATAATGCCGTTCTGATATTTCAAGAACCATAGACATATATATACCCATCATGTATCAAATTTCTTGTACCTTTTCATTTATTCCTGGCATGGCTTCATACTCTAGCTGTGCTTTCCAATCTATCAGATCCTGGCGAGATATGAAACTAAGGTACCAAATATGTTATGTTTAAGTGAAAAGAATATCAATATTTGTGTGTTTGTGTGTTGTTTTATTTATTTATTTTATTTTTTTAAGCAGACAATTGAAAGAAGCATAGTTGGAGTACCTCTCAGGATAAAAATCGACACCTTGTAGGCCTTTTGAATCATCCTGATCCAAACTCGTGTTCTTTCCAGACAGCTTGCTAAGAATGATGCCAGCCTCAGCCAGGGCTGAATAACAAATCCAAGGGAAAAATTTAGAAATTTGTTACTTTATCCAAGGAACCTCACTACATGAATATCAACATCAAACCATCTCAGTTCTTACATTGAATTGACCCAAAATCAGGCTGTTCAATGTTCACATCATCAAAGGCAGCAACTATAGACCCAGAAAGTACAACAGATGGAACAATCCGATGCTTTGGATTCCTATTAAACCAAATAGCAAATCGCTAAGAGAGACCATCACAAGCTGGCACATTACATTTATATGATACTGACAAATCTTATCCATGGACCAAATCCTACCTTTCCAGTAAAGAATTAGCTCGAACTAACCATCTTGCATATTCTCTCCGAGTACACAATTCATCTGCCTTGACATCATCTTCAATGATCTGTATACCTTAATTACAATGGCGCAACATGCTTAGAACTGAACGTTAAGTTTCACTCAAAATAGCATAGGCTTCTATTCTAAAATATATAAAATTATTGCAGATGATGATGATTTTTTTTTTTTTTGAACGGCAATGATGATGAAATATTTCTACATTATAAGGAAGGGAGGGAGGAGGAGAGGAACTAATGGAAGAAATATATGATCTATGATTACTTCTATTTCAAGGTCTTAGATAAAGTCCAAACTTCACTACATCAATCCCTGGTTAATGTTGTAACATGTAAGGACCAAAGTTTCGAGGCCACAGACTCTCTTCTTTCATCACTTTTGGATCATAATGAATGGTACTATCGTGATTACACTTCACAATTATACCATCCACAAAATCAAACTTCTGATGTCTTAAGAGAACTAGAGGCAAAAGCTGGAACATTTGGACACAAAACTTCATAGTCATATGTTCTAGTGATTTAGGCACATCAATTTGATTCAAATACCATATGCAGTCAGTAGTAACAATTTTAGAAGTTCACTCACTCCCACATCCCTTCAGCCAAGAATAAGAAGTTGGCAGTTCATCTTCCAAGAAGTAGATTCAAGGGGAATGGCAAATACGAAAATAAAAACTTCTGTTCGTAAAATTTGTGAAAAATATTAACAAATCCGTAGGCGGGGGGGATGTAGTATAGTAATTTGGTCCAACCCCAAACACAAACAAAGACAAGGAAAAAGACAGTCTTAAAGAGACTCTCTAAATGACCCAATGTATAAATAAGGGGTCTGTTTTGACAGGAAATGGATATATCCATATATATGACTCCTATTTATGAGAATATGCTTCTAAGACATACCTTCAATTTCTTAAGCACCGATAAAGCTTCCTGCTGAGTAGAATCCACAGGGGCTGGAATTATCATCCGTCCAAGCTTTCTTTCTTGCCCCTTTAGATGGTTTGTCTCTTAACAAAGGTAAAATACAAAAGATTAGTACATAAAAAGTGGCCCACGATGCAATATAAACAACATTAAGAGCTAATCGAGTTCCAAAATCCAGCTATTATCACAACAATCATTTTATAAAACAAAAAGTTGGAGATGGAAACCATCAAGTTGAGAAAAAACGCAAAAAGCTAAAGAGATGCTCATAAAAGATGATTAATTTTTCAGGAGTATCAGTCATTTACTCCATATGACGAAACACATTAAGACAAAAAGGATAATGTAGGGAAAAAAATTCTTTTGCTCAGGAAGTTGTCTAGGGCTTCAGTCCGACTAATCCCCCAAGTAATGGAATCCCCCTGTCCGATATACCAAGTAATTACTGGGCCAAAGCCCCGGAGATAGCCTCAACGGGGAGTGGGGAATGTAACATTTAACCATTGGTCCACCCCTTGAGATGCAAACCCATGACTTCTCATATGAGAGTCATAAGCTCGGGCCAACTAAGACAACCTAGTCCGTTCATTCAAAATTACTTTCAACACACTAATAAAGTTTAAAGTTCAGTCAAGTTCAGGCTCAAAACGGAGAAAATGAATCAAGCCTGATGGAGCTTCCAATTACAACACTTAAGCAAATTGTTTGCCATGGTGGGAAACTTGATGCACAACACACAAAAACATTCAAATGCATCACTTTGTTACTTTGAACAGCAGTTAATTGCTTAATGGGGGGACACAATGGACAACCCATGGATAAGAAATCAACCTACTGCCTTGTACATTGCATTTGTAATCCACATCTCTCTCATATAAAAATGAGTTTTATTTGTTTTTCCATTAATAGTTTAACATTGAGGCATTCCAAAGCTTCAACAATTATCACACCTCTACCATGTATCTCAGTACTCAAGCGGAATTGCAGCTTCAACATCAATTAATATGCTCAGATAAGAAAGCAATTTAAAAGGAGAAAACAAAATCAAAACACCGTTCAAATTTGAGAACTTTTGAAATTGGAATGTACCTAATGCCACTTCTTCAACAACTGCATCGAATTCACTCTCCAAGGTTGCCTCAGGGACCACAGTGTCACTCGACCGTGAATCATAATCAATAGTTTTACTCTCAATGGCTTTATCAGATTCAGATGGCCCTAAAATCCCGTGCAAAGCATGCAGTGGACTCCTAAATTTTATCACAAGACCTAAAAAAAATAAACACAATGTTCTACAATTAAAACCCAATTCAAAAAAACCCCAAAATAGGTTAAATTTCCAAGAAACAAACCTCTTCTGAATAGACTAAAGTAAGCAATGGCAGCTAGTAAAGCAGTGATTGAAGTTCCAATACCCACCAACAGAAATGTAGGCAAACCTGCAGAGCCAGAACAAACACTCAACAACAATTTATAACAGAAATTACATAGAAAACATGTAGATTTAAGCCCATATATACATATATATATATATATATATGAACAAACGAGACCTTTGTTTTTGCTCTGAATTGGGGATTCAACGATTGCCCAACCACCGTACTCGTCGGTTGAGCTTAGGTCTGGGGCGAACCACGAGAGCTGGAGGCTACTCGAGGCGATTGGTGCAGAGAGACATGATCTAGGGTTTATGGATCTGCGAGTGATGAAAATTGGGTGTGGAGAATTTTGAAACGAGAAATTACAGGGACGATAGAGAAGGCGAGTGCATGTGGGGAGGATGAAAGAGGATGGTGATGAAAAAGACCACATTTTTGTAGTATCTGCAATTGCCAGTTTGCAGAAAATTAGGGTTTGGATTCAGGGTTTGTGTACTGAGATGAGATCAGACATGGTTGCCAAGGTTTGGGTATATCACTTGTAGTTGCAGAGGTCATTTAAACTATTTTTTTTTTTTGTTTAAAAAACAAAATTTGAATTTTGATTAAAAAAAAACCAAACATTTGAATAGTTGGGAGTGAGGCTAAAAAAAATCTTATGATTTTGTGCTATTAAATTTGGATGAATAAAAGAAAAGATATGATTTTTTATTTATATTGTTTAGATAGAGTAAGGCACCGTTTGGGAAGTGGTTTTGTGGGTTTTTTTAACTATTTTAGCCACAAAAGACAAAATTGGTTATTTTAGTCACAACAAATAAAATATCACATCCAACCCATAATCATTACACTCTTCTCTCACAAAAAAAAGTCAAAAAATCCTTTCCAAACTAAGTTTTTTAGCACAGGCTAAAATAGTCAAAAAAACCAAAAAATTAAAAAGTCACCCCACTTCCCAAACCAACCCTAAATAAGAGGGAAGTAAAGAAAGGATTGTATTTTATTTTGTCAAAATCACCTTCTTTATTCGATAAAAAAAAAAATAACTAACTTTTCATATTAATAAGTTATGTTGTTTTATAAGAGTAATTTTAGTATTTTAAAATTTTTTCATTAAATTGAATTTTTTTTCCTCACCAAATCTCGTTATTTTTTGTGGGAAACAAAACATAAGTTTAGTAAGAATCTTTTTCTCTTCATCTATCATCATTTTTCACTTATTTTATCATCCAAATAAGTGAAGGGTATCCTATTCTTACCATTTCTTTTCTTTTCTCACCAAACCCCTCCATCCAAACAAAGTGTAAAAAATGAGTTCATGCATAATTTCATCTCTCCATACTTATTCAAACCTTATTATGATTCTTAATTCGGACTCACATCGATGGTTCGAACTATTTATCTCGTAAGTCTTATAGTAAAGATCATCTATGTGAAAAATTAATTTTATCAAATATTTATAAACACATAAACAAATCACATTTTCTTTTATAAAATGCTGCCAAATATAATTATAAATTTAAACTATCAATTTTATAAAACAAAATACAATTTGTTTGTAAAACTAAATTTTTTATATAAATAACTTTTATTGCAATATCTAAAAAATAGACGGTTTGGATTAAAAGCTACAAAAACAAAAGAGATGTGAAAGAGTACGAAGGAATGAAATATAGATGGGAGCTCATCCCAATGCGAAAAGGCATTTCGCCCGTTTAGTGTAAGTTATTATAAACTAAAAATTGATGATCAAAGTGAGAAAGTGTTAAAAGCATTCTTTCCTTAGTTTTTAGATAAATTAAGTGATAAGTGGCGTGATATGATATCCAATATTTTTTATTAGAAATAACTATCAAGTGATAAGTGGGGTGAAATGACACTCTAATACCACCAAAAAATTATTTTTAAAAATAAATAAAAATATTAAAAAGTGTATTAATTTTAATAAAAAAAAATGTATTGAATTCAATAAAAAGGTAATCTTGTGGTGCTCTTTAATTTTTGAGTAAATTACACTGACACCTCTTGAAATTTATATTTATTACAGTTTCTCCTTTACCTTTTAGAAATTACATCTCCTCCCTGAGGTTTAAAGTTTCATTACAGATTCCCCTCTTCAGGAATTTAATTTTTTTAAATACCAATTTTACCCTCATTTGGTAAATTACATTGACACCCCTCACATTTTAAAAATTACAATCCCCTCCCTAAGGTTTAAAGTAGCATTACTAATTGCTCCCTCAATTAGTATTAGTGGGAAAAAAAATTAATTGGAAAAAAAATTATTTGAAACAAAAATTAATTGAAAAAAAATTTGTTTGTAAAAATTTCTGTTTAAAAACTAACGTAAGCTCATTTTTTGAATTTATATTTTTTCCTCAAATTTACAAACTGAGACAACCTTTTATAAATCAAAAAAATTATTAAACAAGTTTTTCTGACAGTTTTTAAAATTTTTGTAAATATAAATTGAAAACTAAAAACGAAATGGTTACCAAACAGGCTTGATGGTAAAAATGTCGTAAAATTAACAAATAGTTAAATAAGTTACCAACGTAAGAAACGACTTATCAAAAATTTTTAGGCTATATATGGCTTGATTTTTAGAAAAAAAAAATTAAAAAATTAAAAATTAATTTGGTTAAGAAATAAAAAATAAAAAATAATTATCAAACCATATATAACCTAAGAATACTAAATTCTTAGGCTATGTACCACCAAACACATAGGGCTTGTTTGGTTTGTTTTTGGGAGAGTTGTTTTGAAAAAAATTTGGGAGAGTTGTTTTAGAAATTTTTTTGATTTGTTTGGTTGTATATTTTGAAAGTAGTTTTGGAGTTTGGGATGATTTGATATTTTGTTGTAATTGAGTAGATGTGTGTGAGAGAAAAAGTGATTGAGAAAGAGAAAGGAGAGAGAGAAAAAGTGATTGATTGATTGTTGTGCAAGAAAGAGAAAGTGATTTTGGAAATTTTTTGAAAAAAATCTCAAAGCACACAATTTTTTAGAAATTTTTTTTCTAAAACTCATCTCTAAAACTCAAACCAAACATACCCATAATATTTTTTACTTTTTTATTTTTTATTTCTTAACCAAATTAATTTTTAATTTTTTTAAAAAAATGCTAAAAATCAAACTATACATAGCTTAAGATTTTTTGATAAGTCATTTCTTACATTGGTAACTTATTGAATTATTTATTAATTTTACGACATTTTTACCATCAAACCTGTTTGGTTACCATTTCGTTTTCAGTTTTCAATTTATATTTACAAAAATTTTAAAAAATGTCATAAAAACTTATTCGATAATTTTTTTGGTTTATAAATGGTTGTCTCAGTTTGTAAATTTGAGGAAAAAACGTAAATTCAAAAAATGAGCTTACGTTGGTTTTTAAACAGAAATTTAAAAACTTTACTAACAAAAAAAAATTTCATTTAATTTTTTTTTCAAATTAATTTTTTTTCAATGAATTTTTTTTCCAACTAATACTAACCGATGCGGCAATTGGTAATGCTATTTTAAACCTTAGGGAGGGGATTGTAATTTCTAAAATGCGAGGGGTGTCAATGTAATTTACCCAATGACGGTAAAATTGGTATTTCAAAAAATTAAATTGCTGAAGGGGGGAATCTATAATTAAACTTTAAACCTCAAGGAGGGAGATGTAATTTCTAAAAGGTGAGAGAAAAAACTGTAATAAATATAAACCTCAGGAGATGTCAGTGTAATTTATCCTTAATTTTTTAATTTTTAAACTTTTTTAGCTTGAGCAACATTTGTTGGCAAGACACTATACAAAATAAGTGTCTTTTTTTATGTTCAATTTATTGGAAATTAAAATGTTCATTTTCTGGTAGTTCATAATTATAAAAATATAACCAGCATACTATTTTTATTTTTATTTTTAAATAAAAATTTTGAATATCCTTTTTCTCAAACAAATGAAATATGAAGATAGGTTTTATTTATAAAAATGAAGATAGGTTTTATTTGAATATCATTTTTTATGATAGTGTACGGGGGAAAAATATCCGATACCGCCCGTACTCCTCGCGTCCAAGCTCCGCTTCAATTCGACTAACCTATGAACACAACGGCGGTGAGCTACCTTGCGGTGTATTGCCGGAAAACCACTCCGACGATCAAGTTAGCACACACTCAAATAGAGAGAGAGAGAGGAGCAGGCTGAGTGCCAGAGTTTCTCTCACTAATTGATGTTTCATCCTCTACATGGGGGCGCAGTCTTACTTATATACTTTCTGCGCTCACGTCTACATCCATTTGCCTTCTGACACGTGGGCTTGCTCTCCTACGTGTCAGCGCAAATTCAGCAAAACACTGCCTAATCAAACCGCCAAACAGCATTGGCGCGAACGGACAGCCCGGCGACTGTACCCCGGCCCCCTGCGACTATATCACTTTCCGAGACATACAGTGTTATTAGCCGAGCTCTATTGCGACCGAGCTTAACAGCCCTCCGCTGTAACCGAGCTACTGCTCGGTTGAGCTGGTCTGTGGAGGATCCCACTCGCCGAGCTAAATGAGCGAACAACAGCAACCAGGCTGGCAGAGCATCATCTCGGCCAAATCTGGTCTAAACTTCAACCGAGCAAACTCCACCTGGAACGGCCCAGCCCAACTCGACCCAAACACGCTCAGACTACTTTTAGCCTGGCCAATACCACGGCCCAAGGCCAGATTATGAAATCTCCCTCTCAATTGTCCCTTAATTCCGTCCACGCTAGTGTGACTGGGATTACATGCTCCGACTATGGTCGTTCATCTGCCCGGCCGTACGCCGCAAGACATTAACCATGTTAAGCCCCATGCTCGGTCTCCTGACTTGTTCGGTCGGCGCCTCGACTTACCAACCCGTCTTTTCAATACTGACGCCGCTGTCATTATGGACACGCGTCATTTACTCATTGGCCTCGAACAACCAACCCCGCCGCCTCTTCACATTTGAATTTTGGCGCTTCTTTTTCCCTTCTTATAGTCGTCATCCCTCATCTTCTTCCCCTTCTTGTTCTATTCGTCTTCACCTGCAAAACCACCCTGTGATCGAGAGCTTTAACTCGCACTCATCCTATTGAGATCAAAGCATCCACGCAAGCACATTCCACACCTTCGCCGTCGCCGAGGGCCCCCGTCCCACTACTTCAAGCCACCGTCTGAGCCCCAGCATGTAAGTCTTCGACTCTCCTCCGCTTTTCCTCTGTAACTCATGTTCTTACTATACAACTAGGCTTGTGATTGTCGTAGTTGAGTCTAGGGCATGGCAACAGTAGGTTTTAGGACTTCGAATAAAGTAAACTTAGGACGTAGCCCCCACAAACCACCTCTGCCCCTTCTTCCTCAACTGTTCATCATTTTCTGTGATGAACACGTGAGGATCTGGGACAGACCGGGCTCCAAGTCCTCATTTGATCCCAAAAAATACCAAAACCGAGCAAGTTGTAAGTTTGTGAGATTTGGGTTGGAACCGAGCTAACAGAAGGCTAGACCGCTCGACCGGGCTAATATCTGGTCCGCTCGAGCGACCGGGCTTCTGGGCATACCAATGTGACCAAGGTGCTGCTGCACTTCTTGTGTTCGAGCTAAAACCGAGCTTGTTTGCGCGACTGCGCTGCCACTTACACTTGACTTTCACTGCAGAGTCCTAGGGGACCAGACACCAACACCAAGGCTCTCAAAGGCCGAGCAGCCATCGCACGAAACTCCGCCAAACTATCACCGCCGTGCTGAAACAGGCTGGCTTCACATGGGGCATTATCGATTCCTCGTTAACACGCCGGCCACGCTAGCCGTGTTCCGGGAAGAGTATGGCGTCACTGAAGACGTCCACCTCGAGCTCGGTGTAGGGGACACCACACCTTGGGGTAAACTAGATCAATGCCCCTTCACCGTACTGTCCATAATCAAGGGAGGTCTACGTTTCCCGGTTCAGCCTTTAATGTGTGAATTCTTGAGGCGGACTGAATTAGCGCCGACACAAGTTTCGACAAACACCTTCAGAATAATAAACGGAGTAGCTGAGCTAAACAACCGGCTTGGCCTGAACCTAGGATTAGCCGAGATACTGCGCCAATACACCCTCGGGCACACAGCTGATGGGTTCAGCTATTATCTGAAAATTAGACCAAGCAAGGAAAAACTAGTAACCGGCACCCCTGATAAGGATTTGCACGACGACTACTTCTTCTGGGTATCTGGGAATTATGAGACGGCTGATGTGCCCGGTTGGTACATCAGCAATAACTTTAGTTCAACATGTAAGCCGCACTCTCTAACCGGTCAAATTATTTTCCTTTATTGTTTTGTACTAATTACTCTTTTCCTTGCAGCTATCGAAGCCTTGCAAGTGAACTACTTCAATCCAAACGAGGTTGCCATCAGAGCAGTGCTGCGGTATTGTCACTGAGATTGCCACGACCTTCTCGGATACGTACCGAGCTATAGATACTCGGCTCCCCGCAGAAGTAAAGTCACAAACTTTCTGCGAGCCCCATCCCCTCCGCCTGATCCAACACTACCGGACGTGCCACTAATCCGGCTAACAAAGGAAGAGGAAATGGCCAAAAGGAGCCGTATCAAGAATCTCATCACCGCTACGTCAACCGAGTTACTGAGCATCCCTCCCCACGCCTCAACTGCTGGTCAAACATCTGGGACCGTGATTGCTCTAGCGTCAACCACTGCGGCTGCCGAGCTTGTAGCCAAGTTAAACACCGAGTAACCGGTGGAGGGCTCTGAGCCAACACCCCCATGGCAGCCACAATTAAAACACCGCGGTAAGGAGATCTCGGCCAACGCCTCGGTCAAAGGCGATGACGCAGCGGAATACACAGGGACTAGATATCGTTCTAGTAGACAAAAGGGGGCTCTCGAATCCACGAGAAAAATAGAACCTTGAATCCACAAGAAAAAGAAAATATCTTGATATTATTTATTGAATGAATAAAAATTGTCTTTGTCATGAGGCTTACATAGCTATTTATAATAAACTAAACCTAATACTTGTAGGAAAAGTAATTCTAAAATAAATTAGAAAACTTAAATCAACACAAATTAGGAAACCTAAGAGAATAGGAAACTAAAATTCTAAACTATTTAAAATCCTAGTCAAAATCTAATTCCAAAAATAATAAAATTAAGAAACCTAATAATTCTAAATTATTTATACTAAATTACAAGAATCCTAATAAAATAATATATCAAAAATATTAAAACTAAAAATATAAAAATTCTTATAATATTGTCCTACATCAGACAATAAAGAACATCTTCTTGCTTTTGACCTGACAAAAGCACTACTTATACCGAGCGACGTGACCGGCAGTGACCACGTGCCGACACCCTGCTCGTGAAGTCCTCGTTTAAATCTATAACCCGAGTAAGAGCTCTGCACGCTTAATCAAATTTGCCTAAGTCTTTGCACGGTTAATTTTCTTATTTGAACTCTAACACGCCCTCTTACAGGCCATCCAGAAACAACATCTCGTGATGGACCGGATTTATAAGCTCCGGCAGAAGGTGACCGATGCCTCCAATCAGGTCAAGAATTTGGAGACTGAGCTGGGGAGGTCTCAAGCTTCACTCGAAATAGCCAATGCTGACAACGCAAGACTACTTGGCCAGCTCGGCAGGGCCGAGCAAGAGAGAGACGAGCTGAAAGCCCAACTTGCAGCCAAAAAGAAACGAGGAAGGCCGTTGTGGACGAGGCCAACAATCTCGGTTTCCAGGAGGTTGAGGACAACTACACCAAGCAAGTCGAAGCCACCGAGGACATATATTTCAAGTCCGGCTGGAAGGCCGCTTGCGAAAAACTCGGCCAAGGAACGGAGACCGAGGTGTTTGCTTCTCCTTCCCCGGCCTTCTTGTCGGTTTACTTGATTCCTTACGCCAATGAAGTCTTCAATGCATTACAAAAGGAGGCAGAAAAAGAAGCTGAGGACGAGGATAGCCAATAAGAGCTCGGCGAAAAGGAGAAGGCTGCTGTTGTTAACCTAGAGGTCCCGACAGAAGGAGCTGGGGATGAGTTTGCCGACCTTTCCCTGTTAGCGTAGTTTAGACTTGTTGCTTTTGATTTCTGTTTGAGTGTTTGTAACTGGGCTACAAGGCCCACTTCATGTACCAAATTTTCCAATCAATGAAAAGTTCTCGTTTTGCTTGCAATGTTTGCCGTAGTTTTCCATTTATGCTATTCTTGCCCGGCATATTACAATTTGATTGAACCGAGAAGATTATCTCGGTCTTTAAAGACACGAAAATTAGCTAGAATTGAACAAATCATTCTCTCTTCTAGCCAAGATAAAACAGCTTGGCTAAACCTTCAGGGTTGAGCAAATCGTCAACCCTTTAGCCGGGGTAAATCATCTCGGCTTTACCTTCAGAGCTAAGGAAATTGTCAACTCTTTTAGTCGGGACAAATCATCTCGGCTAAAACATCAAAGTTGAGCAAATCATCAACTCTTTTAGCTAGGGTAAATCATCTCGGCTTTACCTTTAGAGTTGAGGAAATCGTCAACTCATTTAGCTGGGGTAAATCATCTCGGCTAAAACACTAGAGTTGAGCAAATCATCAATTCTTTTAGCCGGGGTAAATCATCTCGGCTAACACCTCAGAATTGAGCAAACCATCAACTCCTTTAGCTGGGGTAAATCATCTCGGCTAAAACATCAGAGTTGAGAAAATCATCAACTCTATCAGCCGGGGTAAATCATCTTGGCTAAAACCTCAGAGTTGAGCAAATCATCAACTCCATCAGCCGAGGCAAATCATCTCGGCTAACACCTCAGGGTTGAGCAAACCATCAACTCTTTTTAGCCGGGGTAAATCATCTCGGCTTCTTGGAAGCGTATGCCCCTCATTCCCTATAGTACTTCAAACACCACAAACTTCCTAAACAGAAATAATTCATTTCTATTACATTCAGAAGTAAAGGGGCACAAGTCCTTCCACACAAAAAAAAAAAAAAAAAAAAAAAATTACATATAAAAGACAAATACTAAAAATAGTACAGTTTGAGGTTAGCCACATTCCATGGCTGGGGTATACTTTTGCCATCCAAGTCCTCTAAGTGGCATGCCCCCTTGCCTGCCAGACCGATTATCCTGTAAGGCCCTTCCCAGTTTGCCCCTAGCTTGCCTTCGCTCAGGACCAATGTGTTGCCCATCACCTTCCTTAAAACCCAGTCCCCGACTTTAAACGGTCTGGGGTGCACCGTTTTGTTGTACTTTCTGGACAATTCTTGTTGGTATGCAGCCACGTGGATTAACGCTTCTTCACAGCGCTTGTCAGCTAGGTCCAATTCCAAGGTGATGGCTTCAAAGTTCAACTCGGGCTCAAAATTTTCGCTGCGGATGATGGGCATGCTGATTTCCAATGGAATGACCGCCTCCATGCCATATGCTAGGGCAAAAGGGGTTTCCCCGGTCGACCGTCTCGAGGTTGTCCGATATGCCTAGAGGACACTAGGAAGTTCCTCGACCCATTTTCCTTTGGCTTTCTCTAGCCTTTTCTTCAACCCATCAAGAATGGTCTTGTTTGATACTTTGGCTTGGCCGTTTTACTACGAGTAGGCCGAGGTGGAATTGTAGAATTTTATCTTCAATTACTCACAAAATCCTTTGAACAAGTGCCCGTCAAATTGGGTGCCATTATCAGAAATCAAAGCCTGGGAGACGTCAAACCGTGTTATCACGTTCTGCCAAACAAACTGTTTGACATCCTTTTCCTTGATGGTCGTTAAGGGCTCAGCTTCAACCCATTTGGTGAAGTAATCTGTCGTCGCAATGAAGAACTTCTAGTTGCCTGGCGCTGTGGGGAGTGGTCCCATTGTGTCCAGCCTTCACATTGCGAAAGGCCAAGGACTTATGAGGGGAAGAAGTTCTCTAGCCGGCTGGTGAATTTGGTGGCGAACTTTTTGCACTTTTCACATTTTCTAACATATTTCTGAGCGTCTGCTTGTAAGCACGGCCACCAATATCCTTGCAAAATAGCTCGGTAGGCCAAAGATCTCCCCCCGATGTGACTTCTGCACATGCCTTCATAGATCTCGTACAGGAAAGCTTCCACGCTGTTTGGATGAACACACTTGAGGTACGGACCGGTGAATGACTTCTTATATGGAGCGCCAGATAAAGAGAGCCAAAACCGCTCTGACTTCACCCGGACTTTATGTGCTTCCTTCTTATGGCCGGAAGGGTCCGTTCTTTTAGGAAAATGATGATAAGGTCCATCCAAGAGGGACCAAGCTCGGTGCAGAATACTTCCGTCTATTCTGAGTCCTCAATACACTCGATCAGAAGAGGATTGGGAGTTGAACTATCGATCATGGAAACTAGATTGGCCGGCCAATTTGTTGGACCCTTATCGCTTGGAATGCCTTGATGTGTTCTCTCACTAGAGCCTGGTACTTGGCCATTCTATCATCTTTGGCCTCGTACACTCCAGACACTTGGTTGATAACGAGTTGGGAGTCGCTGTAGACCATTAGCTCAGATGCGCGCAACTGGAGTGCGCTTTTAAGTCCGGCCAGCAGAGCTTCGTACTCAGCCTTGTTGTTTGACGCTAGGAATCCGAGTGCGATAGAGTGTTCGATGGTTAGACCGTCTGGCGAGATCAAAACTATGCCCAGTCCGACGCCATGCCGATATGAGGCGCCATCTACAAAAAGTTTGCACATTTCACCAATGAAAAGTTTTCAACATTCTGAGGGATCCTGGGAGGCTTGAAGGTTTATGGGATCAAGATCGCTCGGCTGCTCGGCTATGTCTGCTACAAGCTCGCCGCTGATTATCTTAACAGACAGGTCTTCATCCCCCATCGGCGATGTTGCGCCGAACCCAACAGGTTGACCAGTTATTCTCAAGTCCATCGTCGCATCGCCGGTCTGAAGTACACTTCTGATCGAAATTTTTGTGGACGGGTGCACAAGTTTCGCGTCGCCGATATCACTCCGTTGTGCAATTTCCATTGCGCTTACACTCGCCACCCCGACTGCCGCAGTAAGATCCACCGGGCATACTGGGTGAATTCCATGCGAGAATTCAACAACAAAGTCGGCCAACGCTTTGGGCTTTGATAGCAGTGCGGGGTTAAAACATGACGTCAAATTGCCCCAGTTCGACTGCCCACCTTAGAATTCGGCCGGAGAAGTCTGCCCACTCAAATAAGGCTTTCAGAGGGAATTCGATCAATACCACGATTGTGTGAGCATGAAAGTAGTGCACCAATTTCCTGGAGGCCATCATTAGTGCCAAAGCAAGTTTCTCTAGCGGCAAGTACCTCGACTCTACCGGCAGCAGGGTTTTGCTCACATAAAAGATAGAGAGATGCTGGATGCCTTCTACCCGGACAAGAACCGCACTAATTGCATGTTAAGAGACAGCCAGATAAAGGTAGAGCTCTTCGCCGGGCTTGGGTGTTACCAAGAGTGGGGTGGAAGACAAATACGTCTTGAGCTCGGCCAAGGCCCTATCACACTCTTCGTTCCATGAAAACTTGGACCTTAAGGCTCGAAAGAAAGGGCGGCAACAATCTGATGACCGGCTTATGAATCGGTTAAGCGCGGCTGCCATACCGGCAAGATGTTGCACGTTCTTTGCCGAGTTAGGCTGCTTCAATTCTTGTATGGCTTTGATTTGTGAGGAGTCTGCTTCGATGCATTGGTTTGTGACTAGGAAGCTAAGGAATTTCCCTGATCCCACGCCGAAGGCACACTTTGACGCATTCAGGCGAAGCTTGTATTGTTTAAGAATGACGAACATCTCAGCTTGGTCGGATAAGTGGTCGGCCTGCTGCTTGCTTTTGACCACCATGTCATCAATGTAAGCCTCCATCGTTCGGCCTAGCAGAGGGACAAACATTTTAGTCACCATCCTCTAGAAAGTGGCCCCGGCGTTCTTCAAACCAAAAGGCATGACTCTGTAGCAAAACAACCCCCTTGGGGTCGTGAAAGAGGTTATCTCGCGGTCAGGTTCATACATGGCGATCTGGTGATAACCGCGATAGGCGTCCAAGAAACTGAGCTGGCTGTGTCCGGTTGTAAGATCCACTAGCTGGTCTATTTTGGGCAGAGGAAAACTATCTTTAGGGCAAGCTCGGTTGACCGTCTTGTAATCAACGCAGACTCGCCATTTCCCATTCTTCTTGGGTACTATGATCGTGTTCGAAACCCGCTAAGGGTAGTGCACTTCCTGGATTGCCCTAGCTTCCAGTAGGTTCTTGACTTCCTTTGCGACTACCTCGGCGTGGTGAATGGCGAATCTCCTCGTTCTTTAAATAACAGGACGCGCATCTGGGAAGACATTGAGTTGGTGGCAAATAAAGCTTGGATCAATGCCAGGCATATCATATGGCGTCCATGCAAAGACTTCGATATTCGCCACCAAGAACTCCACCGTCTCGCCTTTCTTGGGCGGTCAGGCTAGATCCCAGCAAAAAGAACTTGTCAGGACTTTCCGTGTCAAACCGCACCTCCACCAACTCTTCAACAGCCTTTTCCTTGGCCCTAGTGCCCACGTCATCAAGGACACTTTGGTCTTCCAGACCTTCGATCATTTGCACGAAGCCTTTGGCAGCTCGGCTCCCATTCACTGCCACGAAACACTGCTTCGACATGACTTGATCGCTCCAAATCTCCTCAACTTCCCCTGTAGCCGAGGGGAACCTCATGACCTAGTGGTAGGTTGACGTTACCGCTTGCATGACGTGAAGCCATCCCCTACTTAGGATCAAGTTATACGTGGACGGCACCTTCAATACCCAGAACTCCACCTGCTTGACCACGGATCCGACTTTGACCGGCAAGATTATCTTTCTCATTAGCCACTCCGATTGTGAGTTAAAACCAACCAGTGGCGAAGTTGCCGGAGCCAAGTCTGTATCTCGGAGTTTGAGCTGCTTGAAGGCATCGTAGTACATGATCTCGACCGAGCTACCTTAATCGATCAAGATGCACTTAACATCGAAGTCCCTGATGCGAAGGGTGACCACTAGGATCGTTGTGCGGCGTTTGAATGCGCTCAAGGTCCCTGCTTAAGAAGCTAATCACATTTTTCTCATCGGTCTTGCCCCTTTTGATCGCGGGTTGGACTGACAAAACTTCCCTCATCTGTTTTGTCTTTTTTTATCATCCCTCGAAGCTCGCATACCTGCGCCGACTCCACTATACCGTGGATCACATTGACCACTCCTTGGGGGGGCGCCTTTAGGTCATCCGAACTACTCGGCTCAGCCGGGGTGTAGTGCGCGGCCCTAATGCCCCTATCGATGTAACGGCTTAAGTGACCGGCTGCGATTAACTCCTCCAAGTGTTGCTTCAAGGGCAAACAGTCCTCCGTCTGGTGCCCTCGCTCCCTATGAAATGTGCAGCGGTACCGCGGATTAATGCCCTTTTGCGCATCGCCTAATTTAGCGGGAAACCGGACGTAATCCTCGTCGCGGATTTCACTAAGTATGCCATAGATTGGAATCTTAAAGATCGTAGTGATGCTCGTTCGAGCGTTTAACTTTCTGTTCGCATCTGCTGTATCATCGCGGGGATATTCAGCTCGGTCATTGCAGCGACCTTTACCCCGGTTTCCACGATCTGATTCTCTTGCGCGGTCACTTGGACGGTTTGTCTCCTGTCTGACTGCGTGCACTTTTCCAGCCAACCTTTTGTCCGTTGCCATCGAATTTGTCTTCACGGTGGATACCGCCGCATCATCCTCCACTAGGATGTGCTCATTGATGCGTTGCATCAATTGCCCTATGGAAGTTGGTTGATTCATCGTGAGCGAGTCCCTTAGTCTATGTCCGACCAATAGACCGCGATTATATTGGGTGATTGCCAAGTTGGTCAGGCAATCTAGGATCTCGTTGAAGGTTTCTCAATACTTGGCGTTATATGCTTTGAGGGAGTTGCTTGACTCCATTTTGACGCTCAGGAGGTGGTCCACTTCCTTTGGTGTTTTGGTGTTGGTTTTGAATCGAGTCATAAATGCTTGCGCCAATTGCTGGCACCTTTCGATGCTTTCCTCCGGAAGCCTCTCCAACCATTTCAAGCCCAACTCGCCCAAACTCGATGGGAAAATAAGGTACATGAGAGCATCATTACACCGGTGTCCAGCCATGACCTGCCGGAAGTGGCTTACATACATGTACAGATCGTTTTTCCTATCATAAAGCGTAAACTTGGGCTGGTGAAAGCCTGCTGAGAGCGGTGTGGTCTCTATCTCAAGGGAGAAGGGGGTAACGCTCAACCTTACCAAATCTTTATCCAAAGGGATAGGCACGGCTGAGCGTGGTGGCGGCATTATGACTTCTTCGCTAGCATGACCTCCGTAGGATAACCGTTGGAGCGCCGGCACCCTTTGGACCTCCCGTTGGCGTGCTCGTTCCTTCCAGACGTCCCTCAGGTCCTCCGAATAAGCGGAGTAGGAATACCTCGGTGTCGTCGGCGGATGCGAGGGATGGTAGCTACTATCTTGCGCGCTAGACTTCTCAGTAGGCGGGTCTTTGTCTCCAACCCCATAGCTTCTAGTGATGGAAAAGGAATGCGTGTGTCGCTGGTTTTGGCTGCCTGAGCGACGGGGTTGGATGCGCTCACTATGGTCACCCACTCCAGCAGTACCCTTCCATTTGACTTGCCGTTTAAGAGCTTCCATCTCTGTCGACATTCTCTGGATGACGGCGTCTTGGTCCCTCAACTTGTGCTCCAGGCATTGGGCATGCGACTCTCTTCGCCGCCGGTGTCCGTCCGAACTCCGCGAGTGACCAAAGCTTCTGGCGCGCTTATCTCGTACATCTCTAGGAAGTCCTCCTGGGGAAGTCTCCAGGCTCGCCATGTTCGGAACGGCGGGAAGTCTGTTTCTTCGGCGGACTGACTCTGGGGTAATACCGTCGATGGCAGATAACGGTATTTCGTTGTTGTTTGCCATGGAAGGCGATCCGATGAGCTTGGAAGGCAAAGTTGTGTCTGCAAAGATTTCCCACAGACGGCGCCAATTGTACGGGGGAAAAATATCCGATACCGCCCGTACTCCTTGCGTCCAAGCTTTGCTTCGATCCGACTAACCTGTGAACACAACGGCGGTGAGCTACCCGGCGGTGTGTTGCCGGAAAACCCCTCCGACGGTTTGCGGAGGATCCCACTTGTCGAGCTAAATGAGTGAACAACAGCAACCGGGCTGGCAGAGAATCATCTCGGCCAAATCTGGTCTAAACTTCAACCGAGCAAACTCCACCTGGAATGGCCTGGCCCAACCCAGCTCGGTCCAAACACGCTCGGACCATTTTCAGTCCAGCCAATACCGCGGCCGAAGGCCAGATTATGAAATCTCCTTCTCAGATAGTTTATGTATAAATTTTTTATGGGTTTGTTAATGACCACCTTTAGTCAATGAAAATTACGAACTGTAAAAATATTCATAATTTTAATACATTTTTCAAATACCTCAAAATAGTTTTACTTACTTTTATACAAATTTTACACAATTTTTTTACAATAATTATAATTTTAAACACTGTTATTTTTTATATCAGCATTTGGTTTTTTAATTATGTATAACTTTTTTTTGTCTGTAATAGCATATCATTTTTTATATCATCATTTTTTATTTTATTTTTTATGGTCTCCAGTAACCTATACAAGTTATACCATAGTCTGCTCAACTCTGATTTAGGCCTGGTTTGGTACTCCATAAAATGTTAAAAAGTCAAAAAATTACTTAAAAAATTAAAAGTTATTATTATTCACCCAAAAAAAATATTAAAAAATTAATTTTACTACTTTTTGATTTTCAAACAATCATAACGGCAGAGCAGACGAAGCATTGTTGTGGAAAAAATTACACTTATTTAGGTGTATACATAACACGGTGTTGTTTGGCCTGTGGGGGCCATCACGAGTCCTGTTTTAATAATCTGAACTGTTAATGTGTAGAACTCGTCGAGTATTATATACCTGTCAAAAATCACGTTGATTGGATATCGGTAACTATATGATCAAGGCAGTTAAAATTTATAAAATGGATGGTGTTATAGTTAACGGTTGAAAAAAAACTAATCCGATCAGATAGCTATCGATATCCGATCAATGTGATTTTTTATAAGAATATAGTACTCGACGAGTTCTACATATCGAACGGTTTTGATTAGCAAAATGGGACCCGTGGTGGGCCTTCACTGCCCGAACAACACTTTCAATTCACTGCCCGAAAAGTAGGGAATCATCTCCCCTCCCTCCGCTCTGCCCACATTGTCCCTCACCATACAACTATTCCATCACTTCCATCACAATCTTCTCCTATACACTAATTTATATAATTTCTAATACATATTTTTTCATAAAAAGTTAAAAAGTTAATCTAAATATTCATATTTTTTTCTCAATTTTTTAGTCTAAAAAAATAAAAAGTACACTTATTTAGGACGCCCCAAACAACCCCTTAAATTTGTTTGGAATTAACTTTAAAAAATTAGGTCAAATGGTCAAAATTACATAATTTGTTATTCACTTCAACTTGACTAGTTTATAACTTAGTAATTCGTGCACATAAATATCAAGATTAAAAATTATTTAAAATGTCATATAAATAAAAATTAAAAACTTAATTTTAAATTAATAAAATGCAATCGAGACGTGTGCTCGGCATCTTGAGTAATGAGTACACAATTGGAGTGCTGATTTGTAGGGTTCAACGACCATCTAATTAATGAATGAGTTAGGGATTTTCCTATTATCTCTATTTTTTACATATTTTTTTATAAAAATTAAAAAAATCCTTTTAAAATGCTTTATGCATATTTTTCTATAAAAATTTTAAAAATTATTTTCAAATAGTTCAGTTTTTTTCACTTCATATTTTTTAAATTAATTTTTTATTTAAAGTTAAATAATCAATGTACAAATAAACTTATTTTTTATTGGGTGCTTGGGTGAAAAATCCAATATTGAATTTCTTATGTCCAAAGGGCCCATTTGTTTTCAGAAGTAAAATAGAAGGGATTGTTAATGAAGGAACTGCTAATGAAAGGATTAAGAAAAATTATATTTGTTTAATAACTAGTGGACTACTAATAGTTCATGTTAGTTCGGAGAGATAGAAGTGGGATTAACCATGAAAAATTTCACAAATACTCTTTGCATTATTGTCAAATTTAGGCTTATACCAACTAAAGAATAAATAAATTTCTACTCAATGTTATTCTTCTTCTTTTTTTTTTATATTTTTTAAATATTAAAGAATCCAATTATCAAAAAAAAAATTTACTAAATGTTATTTATATATATATATATATTAATGAATCCAACTATCAACAAATTTTTGCTCAATGTTATTCTTTTTTCTTTTTCTTTTTTAACAAATATTAAAGAATCCAACTATCAATAAAATTTTACTTAATTATTTGTATTTAATATTACATGAGTCATATTATGAGCCTTATTTCAAGTATTATAACAAATTAGCAATAAACACAATGCTAAAATAGTCAATTAACCCATAGTCCCAAGGGATTCATTTTTTAATACCACCTCCCCTAGGCCACTACTAGTCTCTTCATCCAAGGTCTTTATAGTCCTATGGGCCTCTTAATCCCATGGCTACTTTCCAAAACAAACACAATTTTTTGAATCCCATCTCATTATTAGTTCCAATCCCATCGTCCACCTCTAAAAACAAACGGGGGTCCAGGTCTACACGCCACTTTGTTATGTCCATAAGGACAAGCTTTTGTAAATTGACAAAAATACCCACGTATATATATACACGATTCTCAAAAGAGTAGTGCTAGAGACCCCAAAATTTATACCAAATGTCTCATATGGTGTGGGACCCACACCATGTAAGTTCTACACCCATGTGAGACATTTGATAAAAATTTTGGTGAAATTTTTGGGATCTCTAGCATTTTTGTTCTCAAAATCAAACCTAAGCAAATCATACTCTCTCTCTCTCTCTCTCTCTCCTCCTGTCCTCTTCCACCGAAATCAATACTGGAGGAGGTCCTCTCCAATCGATCTCCGTCGGTGAATCACACAGATCTACATCAACAACCACCATATCACTAATTCCTCACCACCGATCTCATTCCTTTCTTTCTTTCGCCATCGTCTACTCATCGTCAAATTCTTTACTACCAACGCCAAACTCAGCGGGGCCACCGACTCTCCGATCTACCTCACGTGGCTTGGATCTCATCATGCCGCCAGATCCTCGCTGCAACTTGGTGTCGAAAGTACGGTGGCTCGGTGTCGATTGTTGAGAGCCTCAAGTGATGTTAGAGAGAGGGAGAGAGAGTTAATCTTTACTTCCTAGTCACTTTCTCACACTCTCTGTTTTCCTAAGCTCAGGTAGCTATGTTTTCCTAATACAAAAATGAAGAACAAGTACCTGTAACGCTAGGGTTTGTGGAAAAGCCCAAGAATCGATGGTCGCTTCTTCGTTAATTATTTCCAAGCAAGGCTGGGGGAGTTCTTATACGTCTAAAGTCCTCTCTTGAATCTTCCATTCTATTTTTGTTGAATTTTAGAAATCTAATTCATGTTTTTTTTTTTAAAATTTAATTTAATTTAGGCTTGGTTGGATCCGATTAATTTGCCGTCTAGAAGATCTTGTCACTGTGAAATTTGCGGCAAGCCTTTGTAGTTTTTGCTTTAGGTGTATATCTTTTCATAATTTTAACTATTTAAACAAAGAGAAATGTCAATATGTTATTATTGCATTTACAATGTCCACTGTTTAGGGTTTCCATAATTTTAATCTCTGTGAAGTAAGGTTTAGATGATCATCTATGATGATGATGTTGTTGATGACGTAGATCTGTGGTAAATTTATATAGGTTATGGCTTCTGTCCAGTTTGGGATCGAACTGGACCGTGCTGTTGGGCCCGTGGGGGCCACCACGGGTTTCGTTTTGATAATCTGAACCGTTCAATATGTAAAAATCGTCGAGTACTATATGCTTGTAAAAAATCACGTTGATCGAATATCAATAGCTATGTGATCAAAACAGTTTTTTGTCAACCGTTAATTTGTTCACCGTCCAATTTTTTTAATACAAAACTGATTTGATCATATAGCTATCGATATCCGATCAACATGATTTTTTACAGGCATATAGTACTTGACGAGTTCTACACATTGAAAACGGTTCAAATTATCAAAACGGGACCCGTGGTAGGCACCCCACGGGCCCAACAGCACGGTCCAATCCGATCCCAGACTGGACAGAAGCCATACCCATTTATATATGTGGTAGATCTAGATATGTGGTAAATTTGATGATGATTTGCAATGATGATGATGTTGATGATTTTTTTTATTTTTTGTGATCTAGGTTGATAAGATGATAAAGATATATTGAATTGAATAATATCTATATGTATGGAGAGAGAGAGAGAGAGAGAGAGAGAGAGAGAGAGAAAATTGAATTTCAACAGATAGATTTAATGGCTTCTAGGTTTTGGATCTGCTTGTTCTTGTTTATTTTCTCTCAAATCGATTCTTTATTTGCCTTTAAAAGTGACCACGCACAATCGGTTCGTGTACAGATAAAAATTATATAGATATAAAAATTTATGCAGATAAAATTTGGATAAAAAAATTGAATAGATAAAAAAATTGGATAGATAAAATTTAGACAGATAGAAACTTTATACATAAAAAATTAAACAGATAGACAAAATAATTTGAACAGATAGATGAAATTTTAGAACAGATAGAAAATAATTTGAACAAATAGTCAAAAAAGTCAACAGATAAATTAAGGGGTAAAATTAAAAACAAAATGTCCTTTTTTTTAAACAAAGTGTCCTTCAAAACAAATAAAAGCACATCTCACCAAACTATTTCACAAATGGTCGGCTTCTCACCAAACTATTTCACAAATGGTAGACATCTCACCAATAAAAAAAATTACACTAGACCTAATGACTTAGACACCTTCTAAATTGAATTTATCACTAATTTTTTTTATTAGTTTATATTAAAAGCGTAATTAGAAATCATTTTTTTTTTCATAAAAATGTAGTTATTATTCACATTTTTTAAATACAGAAAACCAAACAACACTATCTAAACTAGGATTGTGCAAAATACCACTCAATCCACTAAAATCATACCGATCCGCATCAATCTGCACCACTTTATCCGCTAACTACAGTTTAAACTTTAAAATTTATAATCCGCCTTCGAAATCGCTCCACTCTGCTATAATTAATCCATATATATTTTTTAACCTATAATGAAATATCAAAGTAAAAATAAGTGTGAGAGAGATTTAAGATATGAAATTTATTACAAATTAGTAGTTATATATATATGAAAAATATTATGTAAAATTACTTTGTATTATATAAATTAAAAATATTATGCAAATTAGTGTTATATATTTTATAAAGGCTTAATAATTTGTTAGAATATTATCCAATCTGTTCAAAACCGCTCAAACCATAATTTGCTAATCTACCATTCAATTTATAATTTTATTCTCAAACCGCCTAAATCACACCACACACACCTTTGGTCTAAACTACTATATTTACACTCAAGTAAAAAATGTTATTAACCATAATTCTTTTTAAGAAAAATGTGATTTCTAATCACGCTCTAATGTAAAATGAGATGCATGTTGATTTATTTGTAGGCCTCGTTTGGTAAGTGACTTTTTTAGTCAAAAAATCAAAAAGTTATTAAAAAAAAAATCAACAATCTATACCAAAAAGTCAAAAATTTATTTTTCTCTCTACTTTTTGCACATCTTTTCATAAAAAGTCAAAAAATCATCCCAAACATACTATTTTTTTTTACATAATATTTTAGTTAAAAAATCAAAAAGTTACTAAAAAAGCCAGTTCGCAAACGAGACCTTAATTATTTAATTTTGAATAAAAAAATTTAGGTCAAAAAGCCATGCTTCTTTGTGCCAACAGTCTCTCTCCGATTTTGTCCACCACATGATCAAATCCAAACTCCTCCTTGTAGTTCTTTAATTCTTCTAAACTACCATCTTCAAGCTAAAGCATTAAAAGATTCTACTAATCAAGAGACCCAAGAAAGTTCAAACCAATTTTTGTCATCAAATTGCTCAGAAAACAAGCATACAAGTAGATTATCAACAACAAAAACACTTTTTGCAAGCATGTATACACTAAAACTATAAAGATTGAATTCAACAAATCAAGAAGACAAACACTTTTTATTATTTGAGTATATGATCTTAGCAGCATCTGGAGTATGGTGCTTTGGTGAAACTGCGGCTAATATTACAATCCCACTTAGCAAAGCCAACCCAAGTCCCAAACCATTTACAACCATGGACTCTGTTGAATGCTTCAACACATTCCTCTTTGTTTGTAAGAATGTCAACTTCTCTAGCAGCCCCGTTTCAGCGGTCACCACTGCTAAACCATACGTGTAGAGACCAAGGAAGACGTGCCAAGGCAAGATTCGAAGCCTTATTGTCCTCGCCTCCCCTCTGTGCCAGAAGCTCAAGAACCCCATCAACCACTGCACCAAAACAGAGAAGAAATATAACATCAAACGCCCTCTTTTCTATATTAGTTTGACAGGTGCAGGTGCATGTCTAAGGGGTTGGACTCATCAAATTCTAAATTTTAGGATAAGCTAAGTAAGCAAAAAAGATCCAAAATTAGATACGGACACAGACAAAAATAATGTAAAGTTTGGAAATTATGCTTTCATTATTGTGCAACAATTGTTTTTTAACTTTTATTTTTTTTGGAAAACAATAATTGGAAATAATTCACCAAACAAATTTCATATATTTTCTAGAAAATAGAAATAAAAAACAAACAAAAAAACAAAAACAATACCAAACAAGCTTGGGGTCCCTTAAAAGAAAAATGCATATTATAAACTATACGAAATTCAAGCAATAATGTTTTTGTTGCTTGGCAATTGATAACTCATGTGGAGGAGCCTGAAGCAATAACGGCATTTGGATCGCTTTCCAATTAAATACTCAAAAGTGATCATGGTGTTAGGAATACCAAACTATATCAGTTAAACACAAAACACAAAAAAAAAATCAACACACAAGAAATATTCACTAAGACAAAAAAGATTATAAGAAATTAGAGAGATGGCCTTCTGCCCTCCAATATAAATACATAAAAAATAAAACAACTAGGATTAAGTGCGAAAATATTAAAACGGTTCCGATTCGTAGCTCGAAAGTTGTGGCTCGACTGTGGCTCGAGGGGTCAAAACAACGTCGTTTTGACCCCCCTTTTTTTTTTTTTTTTTTTTTTCTTTTCTTTTTCTTATTTTCAACTCCATCTTCTCTATATCTTTTTTTTTAGCAGAAGAAGAACGAAGACCAGGAAGAAGAAGGAAGAAAGGAGGAGAAGGAGGAGGAGGAGGACTGGAGGGGGCATAATATTCGGGGGAGGAGGAGGAGGAGGCGGAGGCGGGGCGACGGCGGTTGGAGGCTGCGGGGGGGGCGGGGCTGGGCTGGGCTGGGCAACGATCGGCGGCTGGGCGGGGCGACGATCGGCAGCTGGGCGATGATTGTCTTCTCTCTCCCTCTCTGCTTCTCTCTTTCTCTTCCTCTCCCTCTCTTTCTCTTTTCTCCTTCTCTCTCTCTTTTCTGTTTTGAGCCAAATTCGGGCTCCGAATTTCGAGCTACCGCTCATTTTCGATATTAAAAACATCCCTACACCTAAATATGGGTCGTGGGCAAACCCAAAGGGCGTAACTAGGACTGTTGTTTATGGGACCAAGGTGTCTGCATAAAAAAATTTGACACATTCTCACATGAATGCAGGACCACAAAAAAATAAATAATAACAATGATAAACCCATTTGAGAAAGGGTATCCGATTCTGTGATTTTTTCCCCCCGACAAATGGGTATGGAGTACATCATCTGAAAACAGAAGCATATTTTGATTTTTCACAGGCCAAAAACAGAAACATATTTTGATTTCTCACAGGCCAAAAACAATTGATTAGAGATTTTAAGAGAGATTTGAAAAGGAAAATGAAAAAAGTGCGTGAAATCAAGTGAAATATAATCATGTTTTATTCATATTTCACCACATTTTTCATTTTCATTTTCATTTTCAAATCCCTCCTCAAATCCTAACAAACAGCACTAATGCATTTTACTAGAAATATTTTGATTTTGGAGTGAAGAACAACAAACCAACCTGAGCCCCAAACAAGGAGACACAAATCAAACCCATCCATGAATGCAAACTGAAGAAATTAGCCACAATCCCATCTTCTCCATGAAACTTTGTCCAGATCCCAAAAATCCCACAAGCCAAAGCCACTCCTTGCAGGCACAAATGCACTGATTTCTTCAAATTTCTTGAACCTGGCAACCATCTGTGCACCAAAATCGCTGTAAAAACAAAAACAACAAAAACAATCAAAACCCATTTCTCAAAAACACTTTCTTGTTCCAATAAAACAACCCATTTCTTGAAGAAAAAAAAAATCTCTGCTTCACTACCTTCTCCACTGATGAGTATGAACCCAATCACCATTAGCAAGGGATGAAGCACCTGTTGAAAATAAAAAACAACATATAATGCCACAATCTTTTGCTCAAATACAAATGCATGTATTTAGAGAAGGAGAGAGAAGAAGGGTACAGCATAGATGGTGTCTTCTTGGGATTGAGAGTGAGAGAGGAAACTAGTCTTGAAGGCAAGAGCCCAAATGAGGACAAGAATTGCAACAATGAGACCTGACACTCTGGCAAACAAAAGCAGAGGGATTTGTGAAGGAGAGATTGTTGTGTCCATTGTTGATTTTGATTTTGTGGGTAGTCTTCTTCAAGCCCTCCCTCTCTCTCTCTCTCTCTCTCTCTCTCAGTAGAGGCTTGAGTTCAGTGAAGCTTCGGTACTCACCGACAATAGCTCTACAGTGAAGAGTAAAGCAAATGGATCAGCAAAAGAAATACAGTTAAAGCATCCTTTTCCACTATACTATATTGTGCCTGTTTGGCAGAAATTGGTCCCGTTTGGTGTAGCTGTTAAAACAGCTTATAGATTATAACTTAACAGATTATAGATTATGACTTTAATCAGAAGTTGTTAATCTGTTTGGTGTAGCTGTTGGATTATAGATTTAAGTTGCTGAGTAGTGTTTGTTAAATAAGCTGTGAAATAGCTTTTTCAATTAATTTTTATTTTTTGTTTGTCTACATTTCTCATAAAAAATAATAATAATAATCTATAGT
Organism: Camellia granthamiana; assembly: GCA_036172215.1. Lineage (NCBI taxonomy): Eukaryota > Viridiplantae > Streptophyta > Magnoliopsida > Ericales > Theaceae > Camellia > Camellia granthamiana. The sequence continues at coordinate 103,922,739 of CM069912.1, forward strand.
CCATTTGAGCCATTTTCTATTTTTAAAAAAATAAAAAATAAAAAAATTTAAGAGTATAACAATAAATTAACATGTCCACAGCAGAAGCTGATAATTAGAAGCAAGGGGTGAGCAGCTTCTCAGAATCAGCTTTTTTGAGTTAAAATAAGCTGTTAGAATCAGAAGCTGTTTGAAATAAGTTTAACCAAACAGTCCAAAATAACTTTTTCAAAGTTAAAAGCCATAAGTTGGCTCTGAAAAGCTGAAACAAACACCCCCATTATTTACAGCTTATTTCAGCTTTCAGCTTAATTTAAGTTATTTTGATATGTTTGGTTTAACTTATAGCTTATAGTTTATAGCTTTATGGAAGTCAGAAATCAGCTTATTCTTTGAGTGGGGCAGGAGATGCTTTAAGAATAAGCTGAAAATCAATTTAAGCTGAAAGTTATAAGCTATAAGCTGTTTAGACATAAACTATAAGCACTTTCCCACAGCTCTACCAAACAGGGCCATTATACTTTTTATATTTGTTTGGACTGTCCTATTATCTTTTCTTTTATTTATAAATTTATAAATAATAATAAAATTAATTGAGTTAACTTATAGCTTCAAGTGTCATTATAATATTTATGAGAATGTATATATCCTTTTCCACTATATTATACTTTTTGCCTCTGTTCGGAAAGTCTAGCTTACGGTTTTTTTTTTTTTTAGGTTAAAATAGTTATAAAAAAAATAAAATAATTTTTTTACTTTAATAAGATAAAATATTATATTTAACTCATAATTATTATATTTTTTTTCACAAAAAGTCAAAAAAATTAAAAAAATCATTCTTAAACGAAATTTTTTAACCCTAAACTAAAATAACTAAAAAATTACTTCCCAAACGAACCGTTTATATTTGTTTACACTGTACTATTATAATCTCTTTTATTTATAAATTTATAAATAATAATAAAATTAATTGAGTTAACTTAACTATAGCTCCAAGTGTCATTATATTATTTATGAGAATGTGCATTCAGTATGATTAAAATAATATGAATGGGTGATTATTGGGTGTGCAAAAGGTAAATCATGTTATGGTGTACACGATTTAAAAACCAATTGATTGTTGACCATGATTATGTTAAATATACTCGGCACGAATTCTGCTGTGTCAAAATATTAATGTTAAAGTATAATGTTTTGTGTTATCGACATTTTAATTTTTAAAATTTTATTCTTAATTTTTTTAATTAACTCAAATTAACCCAATTTTAAACAGGTGTCTAAAGTACTATTCGATAAAATTTAAGGTAAATCACAAACCCACTTCATCAGGTTTGCTAAAAATTTAGAATTATAGAAATTTTATTTTTTTAATTAATTATGTTAAATAAAAAAATTTGATAAGAAAATATTTATAATTTATAAAACTATAAAGGCAATTTGTATTTTAAATAAATCTCAAAATATATATTTATAATTTATCTTAAAATTTATAATTAAAATATAAAAATTAAAATTAAGTATTAAAAATTGAATGTTACACTTTTTAATTGAAAATTGTTTGATACCTATTAAAATTTAAGTGTTGAATTTAATCAAATTAGTTGATGTTTAAAATTTAAAGAAAAAAAATTAAAATTTTTCTCAAGCATTTTTTATACTATGGTAGTGGTCCGATAACCACCTGGCAGTGCTGGTGATGTGTTGGAGTGTGAGTAGCAGTGGCGGCAATGGCTTTCGCAATGGCGGTGAAACTGCCTATTTAACACCCACGGTTTGAGCGTGTTAACGGATCGAATTTAGGCTAAGTTTGGCTAACCTAAAAAAGTGCATCTATTTCATATTTTTATCGTTTTTGGGTCACATCAATCAACATCTTCTCTCTATTTTTTCTACACATAATACAATAAAAGTCAAAAAGTGCACTTATTTAGTCTTCCCAAACTTGGTATAGTTGAGATTTTTAACAAGAAAATTTATGAAGGTTTCAAAATCTTTGTTTGCGATATGGGTTGATTTTTTAATTTTTTTTAATTATTTTAATTTGAGACTAAAAAATCTTATTTTGAATGAATTTTTTGACTTTTGTAAGATAAAAAATAAAATAAATATGATTTAAATATAACATTTTATCTTATTAGTTTTTTTTTTTTTACCTATTTTGTTTTTTTTGATTAAAATAGCCAAAATAACCCATGCCAAACCTAGAAAGTCTCATTTCACAATTGTTAATTTTTGTAATTTTAAAAATATTTAAAAATAATTGTATTGGCTAACCAAGTAATTATAGATTAATGGGGAAAAAATCACCTAAAATTTTAAATTACAAGTTCCTAAAATCTCTTTCCTAAAATTTCTCTCTTTCTTAAATCTCATTGCATAACAAAGTAATTATACATTTGAAAAAAAACACAAATCTCATCTTATAACAAAAGTAATTATATATATATTAAAATATTATAGATTAAAAAGAATTAAAACCACAATTGCTAATTTTTGTATTTTTAAAAATGTTTAAAAATAGTACGATTAGCTAACAAAGTAACTATAGATTTAAAAAAAATAATAATTAAATTAAAAATTCCTAAAATCTCTCCTTTAATATTTGTCTCTTTCCTAAATCTCATAATCTATCTATCTCTACTATATATTATACAAAGTGATTTTTCATCTTAGAGACTCTAAGGGTATGTTTGGTAACCATTTTATTTTCAGTTTACAGTTTATATTTACAAAAATTTTAAAAACTGTGCTAAAAACTCGTTTGGTAAAAAAATTGGTTT
>CM069912.1:103925697-104249405 GCA_036172215.1 Camellia granthamiana
GTGTGGTCCATGAATTCACATAATTTGACCTCAATCTTGCATTTGATCATGTTTTGGAGCATTAGAATTCATAATAACTCATGCATGTTATGTTCTTGCATTGTTCTTCAAGTTTCTTTGAAATTAGTGTTCAATTGGCTTACCTTTGGCTTGATTTTACAAAATGATCTTCAAAACATGTTGTAGTATGAGTTTCCAAGTGTTTTCCAGAAAATTGGCCCAAAAGGTTGAGTTTTGATAAGTTTAATTCTTGGTTTGAGCTTTGGAGGCAAATTTGGAAAACCCAGATTTTGGCTTCCTCGCTCGAGTGAAGGATTCCAAGCTCGAGTGAGTACCTTTGTTTTCTGAATTCCACTCGAGCGACGGAATGCTGGCTCGAGCGTTAGATTGCAAACTCTCAGGTTTTTTGTGACGCAGAAGCACGCTCGAGCGACGAGACCTGCGCTTGAGCGAAGGACTGTGTCTCACACTCGAGCGAGCATCGAGCGGGAGAATTTCAACAACCAGTACTTTTTGCATTTTTACAGACTGCTCGAGCGAGGAAGTCTACGCTCGAGCGACCCTCTGTTTTGGTAAGCTCGCTCGAGCGTAGAAAGCCACGCTCGAGTGAGACCCCTGTTTTTAGCGAATTTTGAAAAGTGTTTTAAAGTGCATTTTTGCATCTCATTCCATCCTAGGCATTCCTAGGCCAAGTTTAAGGCATCTTAATGAGGATAATGTTATAGAACCACACCAAGTCAAGTCAAGGGGCTAAGTTTTTAATCCCAAGTGTGTAACTTAGTGTGTGTGTGTTCGTTCTGCAATTGTGTATGGTTGGCACCTGAGGACTCTGACTAGCCTGTCTATAGCCCAGTACTCTGTGAGTAACAATGTGTAAAGATACGTTCAATTATAATTATTCTGAACGATTGATTATACTGCTTTCTGAAATAACACTGTTTACTGAATGAATGTTTGTCCTATTTGTAAACTGTACTTGTGGCATCCATAGCAACTTACTGTTACTGTTACTGCTACTGCTACTGTTACAGAGATCTCTGTCAGTTCCAATGTTTGGAACTACTACTGTTTACTGTTTTGATGGCCATCAACTGACTGTTCGGTCTATTAAGACCTACTGTACTGTTTTGCTATTGGACGTACCACGTATGATTGTCATGATTTCTAAACGACTGATATGGCATGAAATATGAGCCACTAATTGAATAACTGATTTACTGATGCAAACGACTGTTTTAATTAATGAAAGGACATTCATTCTTAGCCCCTTTACGCATTTGTTATTCACTGGGTTTTAACTCTGTTGGCTACATATTTTGTAAAAGCCAGTTACAGTTCGACACGTGGCAGAATGGGGATATTATGGGAAGATGATTTTAACCTTCAATCTCAATCATACACGTGGCAATAAATTTTGGTTCTCAAGTGGTCTGAGCAACACTAGATCAGTAATCAGATACAAGGTGACGTGGCTTCAACGGTTACCTGTATTCAAATTCAAATACAGGAGGGAAGTTCAACTGCAAGAGATGGCGTAGTGGAACTATTTCTAAGGCAGCATGATCAGCGATCATGGAGGAGCAGTTCGACGGTTCGAAGTACAGTTCGAAGGCCATCCTTGACAAGTATAAATAGCAAGGAAGTCCCCAGAAAAGACCCCCAGACTCAGATCATACAAACCAGTCTTTATTTCATATTTATCTTTCCAGTTTTACCTTTCCTGTACTTTAAATACTTGTTCTTTAAATACCTGCACTGTACTTCAATTCATAGGAGTAGTTTCAAGTAGATTCAAGTAGACTGTTGCTGTAAACCTCCTCGAGGCTGAGTTTGGACTATTGTAAGTATTTATGTTAATGAAAATACTTCAATTGTTCCTCATATTAATTGTTGTTTCTTTTAATTTCTCCTAAAGTCAAGCCGCCAGTAAAAGTCCTCTTCATTGAGGCTGAAAGAACTGAAACATAGTCGCCTGATAATTGATTGGCAATTATAATTTCTGTAAGGACTGATTGATCCTTGCTGGCACGCTCGCATTTACAAATATATCCTTCGAAAAGCCAAAAAGCCAACAAACTCACTGTTTATATTTATATGTAGGTATCTAGGCACCGGACCGAAGCTAAGAGCGTCAAGTTAAACTCTCGTTTTGTCGAGCCAACCATTGTGTCTCACTTCGAGGTTTCGAGGTCGTTCAAGCTTAGGTTGTTTTGGGGTGTTTCAGATTCACCCTTTTGTCTCTATTTTGTATTAACTGAATAAGACTTGACTGTACAGTTATGGTGAAGGGATTTGGTCCCTAACCTGGATGTTTGTGTATATGATGTATGTATATATGTTTTGGTTATGAATGTGGCTTGTTCATAAAAGTCTTTTTCCTTTCAGATTTTCACAGCTCATTGGACATCTTTTACTTACTGTTTGGCTTCCGCCAGCCCCTTACTCTGTATTACTGTCACTACTGTTAAGCAGGCCTTCGGTAATCCCGGATTACTGGCCAATTGCAATGCTAAACCCATAGGGGCGGGTTTGGGTCGTGACAATTGCTCACATTAGTATAAGTTCAGTTTTTTTAAGGATAATTGTATGTTAATTGTAAACAGTGAATATTTACATTGTATTGTACTTTGATATGAGTTTTATTTTTTTGAAAGTTAGTTGTATATTTGTTATTTATTGTGAATATTCACATTGTACTTTGGTATATGTTTTGTTTTTTCGAAGATTAGTTGTATATTAGTAGTCATACTAACACAAACAAAATATGTTATTTTGATCACAAACATAGTCTGTATGTAGTAATGTGAATGTTCACAATAATTCTGTAATACAAATAGGTAGTCACACTCAATGTTAATATTCACGTTCACACACTCATGTAACATTGAGTGTGTGTATGGTTCCATAAAGAAATATTATTTATTAGGATACATTTGTAATGTGAAAGTTCATATCAACATTTAGTTAGAGATTTTCAAAAGACAGACAATTTATGATTTTGAAAATGTGAGATTTTTTCTGTGAAATAAGAGAGATTTTTTCCCGTAGAATGAAGGAGGGATTTTCTTCCTGGAATGAGGAGATTCTCCCTAGAATGAAGAGAGATTTTCTTCATAGAATAAGAGAGAGATTTTCTCCATAAAATAAAGAATTGTTGTTATTTTTTTTATTGTATGTTAATTTCAAAATAGAAATGGTGATTTGATCATATTACACCAAATAAGATCTAATAAAATATTCAAAAAGAATATAGGTTAGATGGAACATAAGTCTTAAAAATATGATTTACTTTAAAACCTCCCTAAACTTAATAGGACAATTCTATATAGGCCACATCATAAGAAATTATAATTTTTGTAATTACAAATATTTATAGTGTCTCATGTCAATTTAAGATAAAAAATACAAATCACGAATTTATTGTACACATTTTTTTTTTTTCAAGGAAATCCTCACATCCTCTTGTAGGTTCAAGGCAGCGCCCGTATCGAGATCAATGAAGTGTCCTGTTGTTCGTTCCGGACGAGAGACTATAACTTGAGAGTTTACGCTAACCCCTCAACACAAACTCTAATTAAGTCAGGACTTGCATAGTGGAGGAGAGTCAAACCCATGCCAAGTGCCATGTATAATAGCAACTTGAGGTCCTCCCCCAAGCCAACTGCGTTGCGCTCAGGGGGTTAATGTGGAAATTGTTCCTTTTGTATGTACACATGTTAATCTGAAAATCGTTCCTTCTGTGATAAGTAAAAACATACTTTCTGTGATAAAAAAAGAAGAAGGGAGAAATGATACAAAGCTCTAAATCTAGAGCTCTAATTTGAGCTCTAATGATGTGATAAAAAAAAAAAAAAGGCACAGACATCACATCATGGGTGGGGGCGAGCTCATTAGAGTTCCTCTAGAGTTTTATATTTAGAGCTCCTAATCTTTTTCCTAAAAAAATTAAGGTTAATTCGTTAAAAGTCGACGATTATGGAGCTATATGTTATTATACACCATACTTCCTCACTTAATCATTGTATACAAAATTTTAGATCCTACTTTCTTTATCAATCACAATAGTCTTGAAGTATTATGTAGTTATACTCTTGGAGCACCCAATAATTACTCTAATTCCTATGATAACGAAGGACACATGTTGAAAAGTCGTCCGTAACTAGTGGTGGTGACTGATGGTGGTGAGGTAGATAAATATTTTTTTTGTTGAGGAAAGAGGTAGATAAATATATGACATTGGATAAATAGATGAATATATAGGTGACACGTGTAAAAATTAGTTATATTTGGACAAATAGTTAGATAGATAGGTAACACGTATACAAATAGGTAACACTTGGACATATAAGTGACATTATGTCATTTTATAATTTATGTAAACAAAAATTTATAATATTATTATCAAATATATATCACACTAAAAAGACGTCTAAGAAGGAACAAACACAGAATGCACAAATATAAAATAAAAGTTCACGTCTATTCGCAACTACAAATATAAATATTTTTTTATCTCATATCTATATATTTTATATTTAATATATATATATATAACCCAATTTAAAAAAAGTGCACATAATAACGTTTCCTGACAATTAAACATGGCCAAAAGGTCCATTAAATGGACTGAAATAAATGGAGTTGATACAGAATCTGCTGCATATAGATTATGCATGCATTGACCAATACATACCTACTATTATTTGGATGAGTGAGTTAGGCTTTTCAATTCAAGACTCAACAGTCAAGTCTTCCATATTTTGATGGCTATTTGACATACGTAGATTTTAATCATGCTAGGACCACAAGAAAACCAAGTGAAATTTCACTAGTTTCTTGTCCGACCACCATCGCGAGCAGCTGCCAACCATTGTCGACTACCATCTCCATCTTTGGCATTCATTTTTAGACTCGATCAACATTTTTTGAGGAGAATCTGTCACGATCATGTTTTATACTGTTTCTACCGTTCTTTCCTTTTGACAACTCAATTTCATCATCACACTACCACCACAACCATTCAGAAAATCTCAAAAAATCTATAAAAAATGTGAAGATAGTAAAATATATCCTAAATCAATTTTGTATTATATAAATTTCTATTTGAAAATACAAAGTAATTTTGTTGTTAAAATATATATATATATTGTCAAATAATTTTGTCATTTTGTACACCTTAATTAGAGATTTTTATTTTGTCATTTTGTACCCTGTTAGGATTTTTAACCTTGAAATTATTGTCTTTCAATTTACATTTTTACCTGTTAGGATGAGAAGATGGGTGATATGGACAAAGAATCACCAAAATTAGGAGGGGAGAGTTGTTATGCAAAATTCTTTTGGGTGACCCAACCCTCATGTCAAGGCTTAGTTTTGGGTTATTTGATAGGTATTTCTATTGTATATGAATATATGAGATCAATTTGAGATTTTTGAGAGAAAAAGAGAGAATAGTTGTTGTTGTAAAAAAAAAGAGTTTAGGGTTTGTAATTGAGAACTCGTCGTCTATAGTGATCTTATCTCCATAGTGATATTCTTTGATTTCTTTGTCATGAACAAACCGATATGTTTCATCCTATGTACTTTTTTCCTTACTTTTTTTTGTTATAGTTTTCTCTGTAGAGAAATTAGATCCTCTATTCTAATGTCTATCTCACTCTTCGTGTAGTGTAACATGTAATAATATGAAATGAGTGAGACAAACATTGGGAGAGAGAGAGAGATGAGACAAGATCCACAATTAATTTTCACATTTTTAGTTCTTTTTACTGAAATGTTGATTTATTTACCTAAACAAAAAAATCATTTTTCACATACTTTGCTCAACTCTTAATGTTTTGTTTTTGTTGCAATCAGATCACCTACCTATTATATAAAGTTTCTTAAAACTCATTTCTCCCCTTATTCTACCACACAAAATTACTATTTTGGTGAATTGACAATGAATGAGTTGTTTGTTTTTGGCAATCTGAAAATGAGTTTTTATAATTTACTTGACATTGACATGTAGGTAAGTACCTGGAGCTTTTCACTTAATGTTTGGACTCGAATCTCCATAATTACTTGGTAATTTTAAGCTTATTTTTTAACACTTACAGAATGTTAGGAGTCTTAGTTTCGATTCCAATATAAGTGTAGTGATGTCTTTTACAGATTATTACGTGATATTAAAGGATAATACTTAATGAATGTAGAGCGATGGATATCCATTTTTGCCAAAAATAAAAAATAAATATTGATCTGTAATTTCGTGTTATTCTCTATACTAATCACAAAGTTGGTACGTTAAGGAACAAGATTGAAATGACTTGACGGAAATTAAGCAGTATAAATACTAGGTTAGTCCTAGGATGAATCTGTCAAATATTAAAGGCTGATATTACTCAAAAGGCTACACATGGGATGATGCTCACTTTTCAAAGCCCCTCAAATGCCCACTCTGTTTGGGTAGTCCTGTCTTTTCTTCAGCTATTTCAGAGAGAGAGAGAGAGAGAGAGCAGTTCTAGCATCTCAAAAAAGAAGGGACAAACCAGGCAAGTATAAAACCTAACTTTGCCTTTCATGCATTACATAACATGTACCCCCCCCCCCCCCCCCCAACACCCTTTTTTTTGCATGCAAAATGGTCCCCCAACCCCTAAACCTAACTCTAACTCTAACTCCATAAATCCCTCCAATTGCCAAACCCTTTAATTATTAGTTTTTATTTTATTTATTTTTTTTATTATAAAACTTAATTAGAAATTCATGTTATTGCTTTTTTAAAGTAATAATTTCAACACATGACTTTAGATAGAGGTTGAATAAAAAATTGCGTCTAGGGGAGTCAAGGTGTGAGTTTAAAAAAATAATAATTATTATTTTTTTTAACATAAGAGTTGTGAAAAAAGTAATTTATGAGGAGAAAAAAAAAAGTAATTTCTAAAGTTTTGAATTATTAATAAAGCCATTTTCTTGGTTGATAATATTTAGTAAAGGAAAGCTATTACATACCTCTTTGCTTTTTTTTTTTTAATAATAATAAAAAAAAACATAAAACAAAAAGATGTGGCATGCACATCTTCTCTAAATAAATCTATTATATTATATTGACACTAGCATGTGAAATAGTTGAAGATTATCTTGTTATATATTGTGAAAAATTAATGAAATATAGAGTTAGAAAATTATTTTTAAAAAATTAGTAGGCGATCCTATTATATATTTTACAAATATCAGAATGTATGAATGTAATTTTTGCCGTGAATAGCTCCACCCCTGACTTTAGGCTTGAAGTTGCATTTTTAAAATATGATTTGAATTTTTTTTACAGGAAATAATTGAAGTCATATTTGGAGAATAATACTTTAGTGAAATCATATTTTCAAAACATAGGTTTGGAAAACAAATTCGAAATTGCTTGAGTTTGAGTTTGAAAGATCTATTATTAAAATAATATGGTTTGGTAGAACAATCCTTTAACCAATTTTACTACTCTATTCATTGAAAATTAAATAAGCATAACAAGTAGTAGTAATAGTAAATGATAATAAATATGAAGAGAATCACAAATCTTTAAAATGCAGAGCTATATACAACTTCAGCCCCTATCTAGAGCCAAATGCAGTTTCAACTGTTCTTCTGACCTTATTATTGTTATTACTTTTTGAGCATTGAGAACTGTGCTATAGCTTTTAGCTGTACTTGATCTTGTATCCTCTGTTCTTTTCCCTCTCTACACTTCTTCGCCACATATATTTGGAAGCAATAGGCCTGAGTTTGGAACTGTGCTTCTCAGTTTTCTCAATGTCCTGTTTGATTCAATCCATTTGGACCTTTCTTTCTCAACTTCCCATCTGGGTTTTTGAGAAGATGAGTGATTTCAACAAACAACCATTTGGATTTTCTCATTCTATCTCACCTCCTCTATAGCTCTGCTTCTACTCCTCTGTTCTTTTTTACACTCTTATGTCTCTGTGTTTTTGTTTTTTGTTTTTTTTAATACAACTCTCATAATGAGGACTCCAAAACCATCTTGTTGTGTTCTTTAGCGAAGAACTAAGGGACTCATATGGATCACTGATAAGAAAGTTGACTTTGGTGTTGGAGCCAATCTTCTCCATTCTTGATTCCCCTGTTTTTGCTCTGTTTTAATCATTTTTGTTCTTGGGTTTGGTTTAGCTGTGGATTAAGTCATCCCCATGAAGATTTTCAACAACATCAGTGATTGTGTTTTGGTTGTTTTCATAATTTCTTTGGGTGTTTTGTGTAATGGAGAAGAAGAAATTTCAGTAGCACCAATGGAAAAAACAGAGAAAGAAGCTCTGTATTATACTATACAGGGTTTTGTGGGTAATTGGTGGAATGGCTCAGATCTCTATCCAGATCCTTGTGGTTGGACACCTATACAGGTACTTTCTAACCAATCCTAGTGTTCCATATTTTTTTGGAGTATCAATAATCTAAACCATTTATAGTTATACATCTGTCATTTATTTATTTACTTGTTTATTTTATGTTTCTTTGCATTCTATGGTATCTTTGCTGTTAATTCTGTTGAGCAATCACATCTTTTTTTATGATAGATATTCCATTTCTCTTTTACAACTTCGGACTTCATTAGAAATATTTTAGGAAACTGTGGATTTATTTTTTAACCTTAATCATTCAAGAATAATAACTCAAATTTAGATAGGATAGTTTACTTATAAATTTGGAGATCGAGTTAAATAGCTTGACTTTAATGGATTCGAAATCACCATATAGAACTAGTTATTTGAAATCATGCTAAAGATTTACTTTTTAACCATAAGGATCCTACTAAGATGTATAAATCTTCTATCTCAACTTTTCTTCTTTCATTGTTTTTCCATTTATTTAATCTTAAATCCTTTGATTTGAAATATAGTCAAAACTAGAAGACTTTTATGTACTCATTTTTCCATTTTTTTTTTTTTTTTAAATTTTATGTATGCCATGTCCATATTGGGAAGTTGAGATCTATAAAAATTTTACAAACCAATTTTCTGAGAACTTGTGATATTTCTTGTCTTTTTGTTTGATTTAAAAAAAAAAAAGAAAAAAAAAACAAAGCAGAAAAATAAAATGGATTCAAATCAACAGTTGTTACTGAACCCTGATCAATATTCTCTAGAAGTGACACATAACATATATCTGGTACCAAGAAGCAATAAGAATAAAAAAAAAAATTAGCTTGTTTGATTTTAGTTTTTTGAATTCACTTTTCAAAAAATTAATTTTTTTTATTTTCTGTATTTTTTTATTTTCACTGAATTTTTTTTAACATTTTAAGTATTTTTTTTTAATTTTTAGATATACTTAACATAAATACACTTAAAAAGTATAATATTTGTGCAAAAAAATTTTAAAAAATTCACTAAATATAAAAAATAAAAAAAAATGAAAATTTAATACATTTTTTGTATTCTTGTGTATTTATTGATTTTTTAAAATATTTTTTTACTAATATTTTATTTTTTAGATATATCTAAGTAAGATGCATCTAAAAAAAATAAAAAAATTATTTAAAATTTTTAAAATATTCATTAAAAATAAAAAATTTAATTTTTAAAAAATTGAAACCAAACAAGTCAATGCTTTTTTTTTGTTTTGTTTTTTTTGTGGGTACGTGTGTGGATCAGTTGGAAAAAGAACTTCCTCATTTTTTTTCAATACTGTCCAGTACAAGAGATATTAAAGTAATAATAAATGAAGTTTTGATTTTTTGAGTACATTGTTTAGCTGTCAATTCAGGATTTTTTAGTACCGTTCTTTTTTAATTTTTTTTTTCTCCCTTTCTACAGGGTGTATCTTGTGATCTCTATAATGGCTTTTGGTATGTCACTGCCTTAAACATTGGCCCTATTCAAGACAACTCTCTTCATTGTGCCCCAAATCCAGAATTTAAACCAGATTTATTTAGACTCAAACACTTAAAATCTCTATCAATCTTCGATTGCTTTGTTTCGCCCCACGACCATCCTATCCCAATCCCAACCGATAACTGGGAATTACTTGCTACTAACTTAGTATCACTAGAATTTCGATCCAACCCTAGTCTCATCGGTCAAATCCCCACTGCTTTTGGTGACCTAAGAAAGCTCCAATCTCTCGTGCTATTGGAAAATGGATTAACGGGCGAATTACCAACAAACATTGGAAATTTAATCAAATTGAGGAGGTTAGTCCTTGCCGGCAGCGAATTTAGAGGTCAAATCCCAGAAAATTTTGGTGCGCTATTTGACCTTTTAATCCTTGACTTGAGTAGAAATTCACTGTCAGGGACTTTTCCTTTGAATTTGGGAACATTGACTTCACTATTGAAGCTTGATTTGAGCAACAATCAATTAGAGGGACAAATTGGAAGTGAAATTGGAAATCTAAAGAATCTAATACTGTTGGATCTCAGCAAGAACAAGTTTTCAGGTGGGTTGACCAATTTACTCCAAGAATTGTCTTCTTTACAAGAGTTGGATTTATCAAACAACCCAATTGGTGGAGACTTAATGAGTGTGGAGTGGCATAGGCTACAAGGGTTAATCTTTTTGGATCTGTCCAATATGGGCTTGACAGGAGGAGTTCCAGAGTCCATGATAGGCTTGAAGAGGCTGAGGTTTTTGGGTCTTAATGAGAACCACCTCACAGGCAATCTCTCCCCAAAGCTTGAATCTTTGCCTAGTGTGAGTTCACTATACCTAAATGGGAACAATTTGACAGGTGAGCTTACATTCTCAGAATGGTTTTATGGGAAAATGGGGAGGAGTTTTAGGGCTTGGAACAACCCTGGTCTGTGTTGCCCAGATGGGTTGGTGTCACCAACAAATCATGGTCCAATTGGGGTAAGACCATGTCATCAAGAGGTCACAACACTACATGGGTTTGAATTTGATCCTAATTTGAAACCCAAATTGGGTAATGGGAATTTGAATCAGAAAACCCAATTCATGGCTTCTTTGGGACTTTCAAGGTATGGTGTTGATGGGTTTTGGTGTGTATTTGTGGTAGAGACATTGATGATTCTTCTTCTAGTCTTGAATTTTTCCCTGTAAGCTTTACTTGTAGGAGGATATTTGATGTTATGAAGATTAACCTTTTTCTTTATCCTTTTTTTTTGGATTGTTTTTTTTAATGTTTTCTGTAATATCGATTAGCATCAAGGTAATGTGTAGTAACGTAGTTATATTTTCTAATGGTTCATAATCATTTGCTAAGTCGTTTATTTAATGCGTTCTCTATTTTGTAGATATATATATTCTATTCTCTCTATCTTCTTGTAATCAATTTTTTAGGAGTGGTTTGAAATCGTCATTCCAAAAAATTAGTGATTTTGTGAAGTCATATTTTTTTATATTCGAACTTGTGACGCAAGTGTCCGAAGACTTGTCAATCGCCACTCACCTCTAGGCTATTCACATGGGTTTTAAGTTTTATATTTTGAAGACATTAAAACACTTTTTTGTTGCTTGATCTTGTAATTTTACTTCTTGTTGTTGGAACCTAGCTAGTAGTTCTTTTCGGTTTCTTTCTAGTGAACAAAGCAACTTAAAGCTAACTTGAACACTGGTGTATATTTGAAAGGAAAAGAACTGAATTAAATTGGGATCTGTGGAAATTAGGCATTTTGGCAGTTTGTATCTTTGATTGTTTTTTCAAAAGCATTTCGGCATTTGAATATATATATAAAAAAAAAAAAGAAAAAAAAAAAAGAAAAGTATTTTGCAAGGTATGACTTTATTACATTGAAAGTGAAGTGTAAGGGGCATAGACTTATAGTAAGTCAGTCTTCCCGTAATCTGGACATAATTTATATTGGACTCACCTAACATTTTAATTTATGTAACATTTAATTTAATTTAATTTTTATTAAAAATTTGTTAGTCATATGAATAAAAAATGAGGTTATTATCTATTTTTCATTGAAATATGAGAAATTTGGTCAAAACTCTATCATAATAAAATTTTAATGTATTAAGAATAAACACAATAAGTTTTTTTTTTAAAAGTCCAACACATATTACTATTATCAAAATATTAAACTTTAAAATAATATAACTGTTGTTGTAAATGTCGGTTTTCAATAAAATTAGTATTTTTAGAATCTTCTTATCAAGATTTATCAAATAAAATCTATGTTGACTATGAAAATCTTTTTTTAAAAAAAATATTATCGTCGAAATTGATGTAAATAGTAACAGTAACATGTTACTCTGACAATATTGTTCAAGAAAAAAAAAAGATATTTTATTTTGTCCTTACTCAATTATGTGTTTTATACCTAAGGGGTTTATAAAATAAAATAAATTGAGCTATCCTTTTTACCGAATAAGGATCAAATGGAAGAGTTTTGACTAAATTTCTCTTGAAATTATATATTTTACCATGTACATCATTGTATCTTCATACAATATGCATTAGTTTTGGTCTCTTTAACTTTACTAAAATGAAAATCAATGTAATTCTGTCCAAATTATGAGAGTTGTCATTTTTTTAAGGCCATGCTTCTCTCTAGTTCGAAATCAAATTGGAGTGTGCTATTGGGTTTTGTTGGCCCACTATGGAGTCTACATCGACGATTCGAATCGTTTAATGTTTAGGGTTTGTTGAGTACATCTCCGTAAAAAATCACGTTAATTGGATATCGATAACTACTTGATCAGATCAAATTTGTGTAACTACGATTTTAAAAATAAATTGTTGATACAAATGTGATATGATCAAGTGACTATTGATATCAAATCAACATGATGTCACGACCCCGTTCCGCCCCTAGTAGAATGGTGTCGTGATGGCCAGTAATCCGAGATTATCAAAGGCCAACTTACAAGGATACACACACAATCAGAGTATACATATGGGGCTTACATGTGCGGAAGCAATAAATTTAAATCTAACTAGTCCATAAGAGCTGTGCATAAGTCGAATGAAATGACATACATCTTTACATAGCTTTACGACTTAGACACAAACAAAATAAGGTACAAAATACATCTTGATCAAAAGGCTTCTCAAGCCGACATATATAAAAGAATTCAACTATAAACCAAGAAGCATGATCTTCAAGATGTCGTAAAATACGAATCCAAAACACATCGGCAAACACATCAGCAAAACACATCGGTAAAACACATCTAGGCGTCGCCGCCATCCTGCTCATCGCCAACATATATATAGAGATGGTGAGTTTGGATACTCAGTGAATGATATAAATAATAAAGGGGTTTGCATGACTGATATTCAAGATTTTGACAAAACAATACATAACATATATCCAGTACAAAGTCAAGGGATGAACCAAGTCCATCTATCAAATCTTTCAAAGCCTCAAGGGATGCTCACTAGCATCAATATAGTACAAGGGATGACATTTTGGACAAACAAACCCACGCGGTAAAACCGTCAGTGGCAAGGCAAGACAAGGGAGATATCTCAAACAATGGTGTCGTTGCATTATAGTCCCCGGACACTAAGGACTTGTGCTACAAATGCTTATAGTCCCTTAGCACGTACGGACTTCCAAAAGTTGTGCTACAAATGCTTATAGTCCCTTAGCACGTACGGACTGCCAAAATGTCATCAAAACAAGATAATATTTTGCAACTAGGAATAATCATTCATGCTTACAAATACTTTCCGAACGAGGCAAAACAAGGTTTTATCAAAGCTTTATAACATATCTTTATTAGAAATACCACTCACATAGTTCTTCAAACGTCGGGGTCGAAGCAAGTCCGAGCCCTACAAACACATGGCAAGTTTATTGAATGCACTATTAAACAAGCTTCACATGCATACAAATGATCTCGGCATTCTTCAAAACTAAGTCAAATCGAAACAAACACTGTTTCTCATCTCGGGAAACATGCTCGGCACTAACCAGGTCTTGGCCGAGGTCCCGCACCTCCTCGCCGAGGTGAGGTCCCGATGGCCACATTCAAGGAAATGAAGTCGGGAAAAATCTGGGTTTCCTTTGCTGAAGAACATGAAGAACATGAACATGAAGAACATGAAGAAGATGAATGCAAAGATCATAACTTATTATTACAAAATCTGAGATTTCATGCTATGAGTTTGAAAACATGGACCTGGGTACCCATACTTGAAGATCTCCAGGAGAACAAATACAAATACATGAATCTTGATGCAAGCTTTCGGATCAAACAAGGCTTTTCTTCAAGAACACATGAACACTAACTTTCTCTTTTTAAAACCAACTTCAAATCGATGCATGGCATGCAGAACAGATTCGATCATGCAATGCAGCTAGATGATCAATAAGAACAACGAGAGTAGGTCAAGATTCTAACCTCAAAACACGAATCAAACGGTTTGAACTCTAAGAATCAAGCTTGAAAATCTATTCCTTCCTCAAGGACTTCTCTTCTTCTCCTAGAGCTTCTCTCTCCTCAAGAACAAAGATATGATACAAAATGATACATTTCTAGGCTTGCCGGCTGACTCAACACTCAGCCCGGACACGTGGCAATGGTTGGTTGGTTCAACTCAAAAAGGTGACTGATTGAAAAGACAAGACTATGACAAAGTGTGTTCAACAAGCTAGATGGTAAGGCACTCCAGCAAGTAACAATCTCGGCTAATAACAAAGCTTCGGCAAGCAAGGTTCCAATGATCTCGGCTAGGAAGGATAACACTTAGCCTAGCTGTGCCACACCTCGGCCTAGATGTGCCACACCTCGGTCTAGGTCATACCAGTCCAGGAACAAGATCACTTGAGTTCAAGGATAACATCTCAGCCTAGATACTACACATCTCGGCCTATATGTCAGGGTGCGAGCAGAGGTCAACCAAAGAAATCTCAAGATGGTTCTAAGTGTAAGAGTATCAAAGGAGCAACCTAGGCTTAAGATGACCTCGGCTGAAACATACACCAAACAAGGAACATAGCATGCAAGTAACACTTATGCAAGACGAATCAGGGTTTTGCAAATGCAACATATCAAGACAAGATCATGTAATATATGCAAGCATGACTAGAATAAAGTGAGGGTTGTTACACATGATCTCTTATAAAGATGAAATACTCAACGAGTTCTATGTATTGAATAGTTTGGATCATCGATGTGAGTTCGGTGGTGAGCTCATGAAGGCCCAACAGAGGCTTTAATTGGAAAATCTAGCTAGAGACAAGCTGCTTTCTCTTTTTAAATCTCAAGAGAGATCAATACAATTAATTTTAATCATAATTGGTTGAATTAACACCAATTTGAGGCGTAATTGAAAACTATTTTAGTCATAACCAAAATCACTATAATAAGTCGTAACCAATATTACAACATAATTAATTTTGATTTGATAATTCAATAATACTATAATAATTACATTTTCTTATCATATTTCTATTATCAGCAGTGATTGGGGCCCCGAATCAGGGAGCCCCGAATGTCCCTAAAAAAAAAACAAGGCACAAGCAAAAAAAAAAAAAAAAAAAAAAAAAAAAAAAAAAAAAAAGAGGAAAAATGTTCAAAACGACGTCGTTTTGAACATTAGGAGCATTAGGGGCCTGTTTTTTAGTGCCACAAAACATTTTCCTTCTATTATCATTTCATATGTTAATATTATATTAGTATATCAGTTCACATCATTCATGTATATTTCAATTATAGAAATAAATATAATGTGGTAAGAAAATATAATTATCATACGATAGTATTGATAATTTTTTACGATATTATTGATAATTTTTTAACTCCACCACCGCAATAATTCGTGTCCAAATATCTTAATAGCTTATAGTCAGTGTCAATTTGAACTTTGAAAATTATTGATTATTATGTTTAAAGTTGATGATGATGAAGATGATCTGATGATGATGATGATAAAAGGTGAACTATATTAAAAGCTTTTTGTCAGCTCATCATGGGGTGTCTGTCTTCTGTTGAAGCTTTGGTTTCTTCTATTGTTCAAAGGGCGCTCTCTCTCTCTCTCTCTCTCTCTCTCTCTCTCTCTCTCTAGGCTAATTGAGGACTGGTTTGATAAGTTTAAAAAAAATCAAAAAAATTAAAACGTTAAAAAATTATTATTCTATTTAAGTCATATCATTTTATTTAAATCACATCACCTTTCTAACATATCACTTCAAACCTAACTTATATTTCATAAAAAATTAAAAAATATATTTATTTAGATCGTCTCAAACAACCCAAGGTTCTTCACTGTTTTGGACTTGACTACAGACTCTGCATCATCAACAAATTAAATTTTTTTTTCAGGGGTCATGTTTTCAATAATGATTGTTTTGATTCTCTCTTATAATTTCTCTGACTCGATGGAATCTGGGATTCATTCAGGTGCCGTTTGGGAAGCTAAAAAGTCAGGTTTTTTGGTTATTTTAGCCACAAAAGACAAAATAGGCTTTTTTAGCCACAAAAAACAAAACATCACATCCAACCCATAATCATTACACTCCTCTCTCACCAAAAAAGTCAAAAAGCCAAAAAGCCCTTCCCAAACCAAACTTTTAAGCCCAGGCTAAAATAGCCAAAAAAGCCAAAAAGCCAAAAAGCCAACCCACTTCCCAAACGGAGGCTCAATTCACCCTTCACTCTTCTATTTCATCAGTAAATTATTAATTTTATTTAATTAATTTTTAAATCTTTTAATTTCAGTTAATGTCCATTTCTATAATGATAAAAAACTAATTTAAAGAAAAAAAAAAATTTATTTGAAAATTTTAACAACTTAAACCATGTGTAATCAGACATTCAATTTTTATTCACTTTCTTGGAACATATTTACTGAAATCAGAAACTTTTATGAGGGTTCGTTCGAGGAGTGAGTTGACTTTTTGACTTTTTAGTTTTTTTAACTATTTTGTCTGTGGTTAAAAAGTCTCATTTGTGATGTATTTTTTGACTTTTTTTAACTTTTGTGAAAGAAAGAATGTAATGATTACGAGTTGAATGTGATATTTTGTTTTATTAGACTAAAAAACTTATTTTGTCTTTTTGTGACTAAGGGCTTATTTGGCATCTACTGTATAAGTCAAAAAGCCAAAAAGTTACTCTAAAATCCAAAAAGATATCAGTATTCACCAAACAAAAAAAAAAAAAATCAATTTTTTCAACAAAAGTACACATGGAATTGATGACCCGTGCAGCTGCTGTGTGGCAGGGGGGAAAAAGAAATGATTGGGTGTGCTTTTTACACAAACCATTGTTCGTTCAACGGGGGTTATCACGGGTCCCGTTTTGACAATCTAAACAGTCAATGTGTAGAAATCGTCGAGTACTATATGTCTGCAAAAAATCACATTGATCGGATATCGATAACTATATGATCAAGTCAGTTATGTACAACAAATGGATGGTGTTATAATTTATGATTGAAAAATAAATAAATCTGATCAGATAGCTATCAATATCCGATTAACGTGATTTTTTATAGGTACATAGTGTTCGACGCGTTACATACATTAACGGTTCAGATTATTAAAATGGGACCCGTGATGACCCCCACGGGCCAAACAAAACTGTCTAGTACAATGCCCAAAAATTAGCCAAAAATTTCCTACTCCAATTCACACACGCAGGTTGTACGGCTGGGGCCATCTCTCTCTAATCTTTTCTTACACATTTTTTTTATACAATTTTTTAATACACATTTTTTCATAAAAAATCAAAAAGTTAACCCAAACCTCCATATTTTTTTTTCAACTTTTTTAGACTAAAAAGACAAAAAATACACTTTTTTAAGACACCCCAAACCAGCCC
The DNA here is from genome assembly GCA_036172215.1 of Camellia granthamiana. NCBI lineage: Eukaryota > Viridiplantae > Streptophyta > Magnoliopsida > Ericales > Theaceae > Camellia > Camellia granthamiana. The sequence continues at coordinate 103,943,424 of CM069912.1, forward strand.
TAAATAGTACTAAACCTAACCCAATCCAAGTTGCCAAACGGGGGCTTAAGAATGAAATAGAAAAATAATGATAATTTAAGACATAAAAGTGAAATAGCCATTTTTATTTAAAGTATATCTACAAGTTTGATGCTGATATATTTTTTAATAACAAAAAATAATTTTTTTAGTTTTATCAACCACATCAATTTTTTTAATAGCAATTTTATCATTTTATCTTAAAAGGCTAAAAAATACCTACTAAAAAACAAGGGTAAATTACACTCACTTTTGTTGAGTTTTAGAAAAAAGAAAAAAAGATTGAGAGTTCTAATTTATGAGCTTTAGAGATCTCTAATTTTTAGTAGATTCTATGTGATGTAATGTGATGTGATGTTTTGGTTTTAAATTTTTTTTTTTTTTTTTTTTTTTTTTTTTTTTTTTTTTTTGTGAATTTCCACATTACCATAGCTAGGTTTAGAGCACCAGCTCTAGAGCTCTCTTGTCATTTCTGTAGAAAGAATATAGTTAAGTTTCACATTTTTGACACAATTAAACTAGACTCTCATAAGGTTTTAATTCATATAACACATATATTTTTTTATTAGTAATTTTTAAATTGTATGGATGAAAATATGATGTTATCATCTAGGGCGAATTATACGAACAGTCCTTATAATTTGAGACTTGTGTTACTTTAGTCCATGACTTTTCAATTGTGACATATTTGACTTTGAATTTTCAACCTTGTTCCAAATAAGGACAATTAAAGATATCATTGCTTAATTTCAAGAGAAAAATCGTCAATTTGATAAAATATAAACTAATTTGATAAAAATAAATGTCAAAAAAGTATTTTTAACTTTTTAAAAATTATTTTTACCTACTAAAGATAAAATTATATAAAATTGATAAATCTTTTGGACGTTTATTTATTTTTTTTAACAAATTAGTGTTTATTATGTGTTTAGATGATGATCATGTAATGGGTGGTTGTTTTTATTTTCATTAAATTAGTTTCTATTTTTCTAAAATTTAAATATGGCGACAACTTTGATATCATTATTAAATCAATCCATTAAATTAAAAAAATCTAAAACTAAAAACATTTCATATATTAAATATATCGATTACATATTAAAATCTTACCAACTACCCATCACATGATCATCATCCAAATACATAATAAAAATTAATTTGGTAAAACAAATAAATAAATAAATGTCTAAAAGATTTATCAATTTTACATAATTTTATTTTTGGTGGATAGAAATAATTTTTAAAAATTTAAAAATATTTTTTGACATTTATTTTTGTCAAATTAGTTTATATTTTATCAAATTGATGATTTTCCTTTAAAATTAAGCAATGATATTTTTAATTGTTCTTATTTGAAACAAGATTCAAAATTCAGTGTCAAATGTGTTACAATTGAAAAGTCATGGACCAAAGTGATACGAGCTCCAAATTTTAGGGACTATTAGTATAGTTCACCCTATCATCTATTTTATACTAAAATGTATATTTATCTTTATTTATTAGAGTAGCTCTTTATTATTTGTATTAGTTTTGATCACTTTAACCTTACTAAAAGAGATGTCAATATGATTATGCTAAACTTTAGAACTAACTATATATATTTTTTAAATTTTTAAAAAAAAGTGAGGGTAATTTACCCAAAAAGAAAAAAAAAAATATTTGTTAAACCAGCCCTAAGATCCTAAAATAGTTTATAATGCAAATTATACTGGTGTTATCTACATTTTGTCTTTTGTATCATTTTAGTCTTTACATTTTTAATTAGTTCAATTTTAACTCTTAATTTTAGAATTTGTGTCAATTTGGTTTAATTGATAATATCGTTAGTGTTTTTGACGAAAAATAATCACTGAATCGATTGAAATTAACTCTTTGAGTTGAGTTAAGTAAGTTTATGATTTTCTCATTAAAAATATGATATATGTCATTGTCACGTATACACGTATTTTTTATAAAAAAATTGTTAGAATTATTATTGTTAGATCAAATTGAAATAAAATCATAAATTTAAAATTAAAATTGAGTTAATTAAAATTATATAAATTAAAATGACATAAGAACTAAAGTATAAGAAGTATTTTAATGTATATTATTAGAAAGAAAAAAAATATAAGAGTGATCACCATATTTTAGTGAAGGTTAAGAAGACCAATTCCAACTGCCAATATCCTCAACAAACAAACAAACAAATAAACCCCACAAATTCCTTAATCGGCACGTTCACGTTTACAGCATTAGAATACCATTCGTCGTCGAATTGTCAATCTCCGTATATCTCTCCTACTTTTCTCGTCAACGACGTGTGCTTTGAATCATCCAACGGCTCTCATCATTCGTACAAGTATCCATGCTTGACCTTTGATATCAACATTTTTGGTATTCCAATTTTTTATTTTATTTTATTTAAGATGGGTTTTTCTTGACAAATTTACTCATTTTGTTGAATTTAGTAGCGATCGTTTTCGTTTAGTTTTTTTTTTACAGTGCTGTTGCAGTATGATCAAGTCACATTCATGATGCCACTGCCGACCACCATGAATTGTGCCTACAAACGAGATCATTATTCTTACCATTCATTGCGTTGAAAACCCTGGACATGAACAAGGATTATTGATTGCTCAAAGCATCACTTTTATGGTTTGTGTGTTGGTTTCAAAGCAATCAGTAATTTTATTTTGTTGCCTTCAGATGCTCAATTTTCAACTTTATTTTCTTGTTGGTATGTTTTTAAGTCTATTTTGGTGGGATTTGACAGAATTTGTTAATTAATTGTTGAGTTTTCTAATTGTTTATGAATAATATGTTACTGTCAAATAGAGTAACTGTTAAGTTAATTTTGACAATTTTTTTTTAATAAAGAATTTCATAGTCAACATAAATGTTGTTTGATAGATCTTAATAAGAAAATTTTAAAAATACTAATTTTATTAAAAATCGACATTTATATCAAAAGTTATATCATTTTAAGATTTAAAATATTAAATTAGTTACTAAGGATATTTTGGTAAGTGATATTTGTTGGACTTTGAAAGCAATTTTTTCTATACTTGTCTTTAACGTATTTAAATTTTATTACGAGGGGATTTTGATTAAGGCCTGGTTTGACATGTTGCAAATAATTTAAAAAATTACTAATAAAGTTAAAAAGTTACCATTATTCACTAAAAAAAAATAATAATAATTTTATACAAAAATTATTACAACACATTCTGCCGTCCACAGACTTTTGAAATGAACTTTATGGAAAAATTGCACAGGATCGGTTCAGAAACAACAAGGTCCTGTTCGGCTCGTGGAGGCCCATCATGGGTCTCGTTTTGATAATATGAACCGTTCAATGTGTAAAAATCGTCGAGTACTATATGTTTATTAAAAATCACGTTGATCGGATATCGCTAACTACATGATCAAATTTTGTTTTGTATAAAAAAATAGATGGTGTTATAGTTAACGGTTAAAAAAAAAACTAATCCGATCAGATAGCTATCGATATCCGATCAACATGATTCTTTACAGCCATATAGTACTCGACGAGTTCTACATATTGCACAAGTCAGATTATCAAAACGGGACTCGTGATGGCCCTCACAGGCCGAACAGCACCGTCCAATGTAATGCCTGAAAAATAGGCAATCATTTCTTATGTCAAACTTCTTTGCCAGACAGGTCGGCCGTACTGCTACTCTCCCAAACTTCTCCTACACACTTTCTTATACAATTTTTTAATACACATTTTTTCGTAAAAAGTCAAAAAGTTAGCCTAAACATCCATATTTTTTTCCTCAACTTTTTAGTCCAAAAAGACAAAAAATTCATTTATTTAAGACACCCCAAACAACCCCTAAATCCCCCAAGATTTTTTTTCCCCTAAACTTGGTACTAGTATTTTGTAGGGATTCACCCAAAAAAAGTATTTTGTAAGGAGAATTGCAATTTAGTGGCGTTTATAAAAATATTAATAAATACATAAAAAAATTTTAAAATATTAATTATTAATATTTATAAAATTTAACATTCATGTATAAATGTTTTTTATTATATAAATCTACTCTAAATTATATTTGTTCCTATTTTGTATGCCACTTGTTCAACACTTGGGCAACTTTCAAAGTCGTTATGTGGACATTTTTATGTCATTTTCTTTTCTATTTTAAAAAAGTTGAAAATTATCTATTTTTGAATTTTTCTATGAAAAAAAGTATATAAATACTGAAAATATCGATCATCAAAGTATAGGGAAGGCAGCTTGGTTGACCTGATTCTGTTTGGGTGCTCATCAACTTGTGCTGTGTGCTTCCAGTTATGTTCTGAGCTTCCAATTATGTTGTGAGATAGACAGCTATGTTGCTCTCCATGCTTTATCTTGGCTGCTGGTTGGTGTGTTTTGAGCTTCACAGTTATTCCAATTATCTTGGCTGCTGCTGTCTGCTGTTTGTTGTTTTGCCATTTCAGCAGTGTCTCCAGTTTATGTGCACCAGTTTAGAGTCAGCTTGGGTCATTGGCCTCCAGTTTTGTTGTGAGTTATACAATTGACTTGGCTATGCTGGCCTTGGCTGCCTTGGTGACTCACATATGAGGCTTCTGAGCTTCTATCAGTTTGTTGCCTTTTATTTTCTTCTTTTCTTCTACTTTTCTCTGTTGGTACCTCTCCAACTGGCGCTTGGAGCTTCCTCTTAGCTCCAAGCTCCTCTTTATTGATGTAATATCTCTTTCTTTGTTATGTTTCATCAATAAAGATTTTGTTTAGCCGTTCAAAAAAAAAAAAAAATCGATCATCAAAGTCACTGACATGAGAGAAATGTATGCATCTTGGTGATTTCAGTGATTGTAGCACTGCTCTTTTTTAACCAACTACATATATGAGTGTGGTCTCAAATGAGTACGGTATGGGGCTCATATTTATGTGTAGTTAATAGAAAAAATTAGTAATTGGTGGGTGTTTAGAATTCTCTTCTTTAATGTTTTTTTCCAAAATAATTTTGTATAGTGATTTTTTAAAGAGCTTTACACATTTGGAATCTAATCGTTTGGATGGATCATAAAGTTAAACAAAATTCACTAAAGACAAAAAGAAGCTTTAAACAGTTTTTTTGTGTGGATTTTTTCAATTTTTTAAAAACTTTTTACATTCTTCTACATTAGATGAATTTGAAAAGAAAAAAAAAAATTGACATAAATTTAAAAAAGTATCACTAAAGACCAAAATAAATAAATAAATAAAGAAAATGTAAAAAATTTCCCAAGTTTATTTATTTATTTTTTTTGTGGAATATTGATAAATAAATAAAAAATCATTATAAATTAATAGAGTGCAAATGAGACATATATTCAAATACAAGTGAGAATTATGCTCACTTATACTTGCACCTCACTGAGTTCCAATTAATTTTTATATTTCTTGTATATTTATATTTTTTCTTCTAAGTTATGAAAAATATATTAATCTTTTTGGTCAATGGAAGTTGTGTAGTAAGAGACATGCTTGAAACTAGTGCATGGTTCTTTCTATTTATAGTTTTTTAAATCCAAAATTTGGGTATGACTGAATTTACTTAAGCATGATATACATTAGGGAAAATTACACATACCCCTCTCGAGGTTTGGCTAAATTACAAATTATGGGGTAATTTGTTATGAAATTTAAACCTCATGGGATAAATTATTATGAAAATACAAACCTTAGGGGACGGGATGTAATTTTCGAAACCTCAGGGGGGTATTTGTAATTTAGCCAAACCTCAAGGGAGGTATATGTAATTTGCCCTTTGTTTTTTATATGAGGATGATATTTTAGATAATTTGTTTAATCAAAATGAAAAGTCTTTGCCACTAAGATTAAGTACCTAATCAAAAGTCTGTCAATTTCAAATGTGATGCTTATTGTTTTCTTATAATAGCTTCACACGCAAAAGATCCCTCATTACTGTTGCAATTTTGTTAGTATTAAAAAATCTAATCCATCCATTCATGAGTTTAGATAATTTTTGATCCACATCATCCATTTATGAGTTGTGTGTTAAATGCACCTAGACTGTCACAAACAAGACACAAGATGGGATATGTTATTTGTTTTGTTAATAGTTTTTGTGCAAATAGATTTACTAGTAGTGTGGATTAAAAAATAAAAAAAAGAAATCGTAAATTAATACAACGTTCCAGATTAAATCACATGGTTTAATATGATTTTTTTAATTGCCAGTTCAATCTCGATTTTTAAATTAGGTGAATTGTATTTTATTGTTTGTACCATGATTTTCAACTTTTAGTTTTAGTAGTAATTTATTAATTTTAATAACTATATAAGTCATTTAAAACTATTCTTACTCAAGGCTTGATTAGTCTAAGCCTTACTTTTGGTTCCCTCAATCACCAGCTCCTTCCTAACATTATTTGGTTCGGAATGGGGGCTCCTTTTGTCTCCCTTTTGGGCATATTCTTAAAGGGAAAAGTTAGGAATCATGAAAATTTTTTCATGAAAATGATTATGAAAGATTTATGATCTTTGGATTACCTTGATTAGTATGTGGTACTTTATTCTAAGTGTAATTCAAGAGTTACAAAATTTTCATGATTATTTTCATGAAAAATTTTTCATGATACCTAGCATTACTGATTCTTAAAAGGGTTCGCGATAGCAGTATGATATTTCATCAATTTTCAATTTATCATACCTTGGGGAGGTCAATAAGGTGGATCACAAATTAGTTTGGATGGCTAAATTGGCGTTTGATCTTTCGGTTTGACTGGAAGACAGTTAAGCAAAGTTGTCTTCTTTGATCCTTTTGGATAGTTTGCAATGAATTTATAAGTTTCCAATCTGACCAAAAAAATAAAATAAAAAAAAATAATGGTGAAACAAAATTTGCAAATCAACAATGATTTGTGGCCCGAAAAATCATGGCTCGAAACATTCAAAATGACGTCGTTTTGAGTATAAAACGACGTCATTTTGACACATTCGAGCCACAAAAATTCGGATCACAAAAATTCGGACCACCAAATATTTCCCTTTGCAAATATCCTAATATAGGGTATTAGAGCAAAAGTTGCCAATTTGAGATGACCAGCAATATTTTCTTGTGGGATTGTTAGGGTAAATGAGACTGAATGTGTTTTGAAAAGTTAGTAAAAAGTTAATTTTTTAATTTTTTTTTTTTTTTTTTTTTTTTTTGGTGTGAGTAAAAAAACTAAAAAGCTAGCCTAAATAATTCAATTCTTGTGTAGGTAAACCTAAAAGGAGATTTTAGCAGCTCAGCATAATTAGTCGGTCTTGAAACCAAAAGCCAAAGCCTCTATAATTAACACCAATTGATCTTAGTAATGTTGGTGGAAACAGAGACATCAAAATCATAACTTTGTTTTAAATTTACCAAACACTTTTCAATGTTATATTATCAAAACGGTAGTGTTATACGTATCAATTAATATATTAATTAGTATATTAACATAATTATAACATTGTTATTTTAAAATTATAATTCTCCCTATTATAAAAATTAAAAACTTTTAAAATTATACAAAATGACCGATTAATACACTAATTAATATACAATTGATGTATATAATATTATTTTTATCAAAGGTCATGCTGATCAGAATTCTCCAATCCTACGTACCTTTGTGGTCACAACCAACCAATCAAACATTAGTGTTTAACTTGTTGGGTTTGGTCACTTAACCATCCCATCATCAAATTTTGTGCACATTTAACTAACACTTGACTCAAGATTAACAACACATACTTCAAGTCACCCTGTTGATGAAAATTCTTCATTTTTTATTGTACCGAATTCGTACACGTACCATTCTTTAATCACTATGATCATGAATTTGCAAAAAAATAAAAAATAAAAAAATTGTTTGACTCAGTTAATTTAACATACATATTAATTTAAAAAAAAAATTCTGAATTATTGACCTCCAAATACCTCCAAATTTTTTTTTTCCAAACCCTATTCAAAATTCTATAGTCCTTGGCGTGCAATTAATTCACTTCTCTTTTTCTTTAATGACCTTTTGCATCCCAATTGCCTAACTATTAGTTTTCTTTTTTAATATTTATTATTTTTTATTGTTTCCCCATGCAGACACATGTATATAAACCACCTTCCATCATTAAACAATCATATCTCTAAAACCCTAGATACCGAACATATTATTATTATTATTATTTTTTCCAATGGCCTCTTCACCATCAACATCATGTAGCTCCAAACTCGTCCTCATTCCCATCCTCATTCTCATCCTTATGGGTTCTTCTGGTGCAACTCGACTGGGTGCAATGAAGCCGGAGCATTTCAAGCCTCACCGGCGACAGATGGGAGCCGGTAATGGATATGAAAGCATGGTTTTCAATACTTTTCCCAAAGGGACCCCTATTCCTCCCTCTGCTCCTTCCAAGAGGCACAATTTTGTTGTGTCCTCTTCACCTCACAATTGAAAATTAAACACACACTCTCTCTCTCTCTCTCTCTATTGGAGGATCGGTAGCTAGTTTATATATGGAAAAAAGAAGTGAAGCTTAGTGAGATTAGATCATAGGGTGCATATTTTTGTTGTTGTTTGTTGTTATTGTTGTTGGTCTTTGAGGTTGAGGTGTTGATTGCTAGTTTCACAGTGTACCAAAAAGTTTGTTTAATATAGTATTCATATATGTGTATATTGAAAGTTTGTACACGGTTTTTAGAATTCTATGAGTATTTTTTTTTTTTGAGAGTTTCAAAAAAGTGGAGCCTAAACAAAATAATTTCAACATGATGGAAGTACAAGTGGTTCATGCATAAATTTATGCAATAAAACTTATACTATCATCATTTGAATTTATTGTTTCTGCCCTCCAGTTTTTTGGTGTGTGTACAAGCTTCTATGGGTATTCAGAATGGAAAAGTTCAAAGGTATTGCATTAAAGATTTTGTTCTTGTATTTGCATTTTAATTTGTTTTTGATTAAACTAATTTGTTGGATCTCTCTCTCTCTCTCTCTCTCTCTCTCTCTCTCTCTCTCTCTTATATCTGACTTTGAAATTGGTGGAAAAGCCAGCATTTGGTTTTTCTTGCAAAAGATAGAATGGAATTGACTGGAAAGGCATCCAAAATTGCCTTAAAACTGAGGGTGGCTCGCTTGGCCCACCAACTTTTGAATCTTTGTTTACAACTTACAATTATCTTCTTCATCACCACCATTATTATGCTGCATGATCAATTCATTTGTCCATAAAATCCATGTGTGAAAATAATAGAATACTATGAGGTGTAACATATACCCGGTTAAACCTCTAATGCTTCTGTAGTCGTGATTTTAGTAGTATTTTGTTATGATATATTGTGATTTAAAAATAGTTGTAAGCTACCGACATATATGCAGGGGTGGTTTGTCTATTAAGTAAATTAAACAACCGCCTATGCCCCCAAATTTGAGAAGCTCCCTAGAATTTAGGACTATTAATAGTATGTACTATTTTATTAAGCAAAGATGCTTAATAATGGGTAATACTTAAGAGGATATTAGTTATTTTGCTGGCCTAAAAATAAAGTTAATGGGTCTCACATGCTCAAATCATAATTAAAAGAAAGAAAAAAAGAAAAAGTGAAGATTTAGGTATTTTTTTGTTCTTATATATTTGTATGGATCAAATAAATAAAAGACATGTGCTAGAATGTTCTATATAAAATGACATTTTATTTGTTCCCCCCCTCCCTCCCAACATTTTTTTTTAAATAGTAATTGGATTAAAAATATTATCAATTGAAAAAAAAATATTAAAAAATTTTCTTTCTAGAAACTAAGGCCTTGTTTGGGATCTTTCAAAAAAGCCAAAAAGTCAAAAAGTTACTCAAAAAGTTAAAAAGTTAACACTATTCACCAAAAGTCAACAATTACGGCTGCACAAATCCCAATTCAAATTTTCCTCTAAAAACCAATTTTCACAATTTTTTATTACACATTTTTCCATAAAAAGTCAAAAAATTAACCCAAACATCCATATTTTCAACCTCAATTTTTTAGTCAAAAAAGACAAAAAGTGCACTTATTTAGTCTTCCCAAACAAGGCCTTAATTTGCAATTTTGCACTTGGAAAGTTTTAAAAAAATTGAATAAAAGGTTTTATGATTTAAAAAGTTAAGCAATGACTATTTAAGCAATAAAAAGTCTCTGTCCAAGACTTTGTGTAAGGCTCTAAAAATAATTTAGTCATTCCACCTTCTCCTTGACCACTCCTTTCTATTGACCTATTTTACAGGACACAATACTGTTAGGAAAAATCGATGTAATTTCTCATAAGTCAATTAATGGGAATAAAAATTAATGTGAAAAAATTAAATCAAAAATAATACAAGAATTCTTACGTGGTTCCCTCAATGTGAGGTACGTCCACGAGATCAAAATCCGATTCCACTATTAACCAAATAAGTTTCCAAACGATTACAAACGAGACACGAATAGTCTCACAAACCACCCTTAGGTGAATTCCAAATAATCACAAATAAATAAGAGGAAAGATCTCACCAAATAGATGAATCAAAATCTTCAAAACCAGAGTTGTAGAAGATCCAAAATAACGAACCAAATTATACTTCAAAACAGCAACAAACTGAATAAAAATTAACTTCACCGAATTAATTTTGATCCAAACGGCACTCACACAGCAAGAACAAAACCCACCAAATTTGATTATGTCCCAAGCACCATCTCACCAACAATTAATGATAAGCCAATGGTTACTCACCTTTGAAAAAGCCAAAAACGATAAGACAGCCGTTTTCTTTTTTCTTCAAGAACTAAAACAATATATATATATATATATATATTGAATCTTGGGTTTTGAAATCTAATCCTAATTGTTACCAAATTGAATTAGGTCTCCAAAAATTAGATATAATATATTAAAATATATTATACCTAAATCAAACCAAATTAAAATTCTTTTTCCAAAACCAATTGGGTCTTAAACTCCAATAAGGAGGTATACCCAACAATTCTCCCCCTACCGACTTAGGTGGAGATATCAACCATACCTGCTAAAGTTCGACACTTCAATTGTTTGTCTCTCGACAAAGTCTTTGTCAATATATCTGAAATATTATCATCTGTGTGAACCTTTTCGAGTTGTAACAATTTCGAATCTAACACATCACGAATCCAATGGTATCTCACATCAATGTGTTTTGATCTCGAATGAAAAGTAGAATTTTTGCTCAAGTGAATAGCTTTTTGACTATCACAATAAAGTACATACCTTTCTTGCTTCAAACCCAATTATTGCAAAAATTTCTTCAACCATAACTCTTCTTTGCAAGCTTCCGTAATGGTAATAAATTCAGCTTCGGTAGTTGAGAGAGCAACACATTTTTGTAATTTAGATTGCTATGCCACAGCTCCCCCTGCAAAAGTCATCAAATACCCCGAAGTAGATTTTCTAGAATCAATATCATCGGCCATGTTAGAATCTATGAACCCATCAAGCATTGGCTTACCATCCCCAAAACACAAACACACCTTCGAAGTCCCTCGAAGATACCTTAGAATCTATTTTACCGCTGCTCAATGTTCTTTACCCGGATTAGAGAGAAAACGACTCACCACACCAACGGCGTGAGCAATATCCGGCTTTGTACAAACCATGGTGTACATCAAAGAACCAACTGCTGAAGCATAAGGAACTTTCAACATCTCTTCTTTGTCTTTCTCGCTTGTAGGACATTGATTCGAACTAAGTTTGAAGTGACCCGCAAGTGGACAACCAACCGGTTTTGCTTTATCCATCTTGAACCTCTCAAGAACTTTCTCAATGTAGCTTTCTTGAGACAACCAAATTAGCCCCTCTTTGCGATCATGAACAATTTTCATACCAAGAATTTGCTTTGTCGACCCCAAATCTTTCATAGCAAAAGACTTGCTCAACTCCAATTTTAACCTGTTTATTATGGTAGAATCTTGACCAACAATTAACATGTCATCAACATAAAGCAAAAGAATAATAAATTTACCATCCGGGAAATTTTTCACAAACACACAATGATCCGAAGTGATTTTAGAAAAACCATTATTCATCATGAAAGAGTCAAATTTTTTGTACCATTGTCGCGGGGCTTGCTTGAGGCCATACAAACTTTTCTTCAATTTGTAAACAAATTTCTCTTTCCCTTTTTCCACAAAACCTTACGGTTGCTCCATGTAAATTTTTTCTTCAAGATCACCATGAAGAAATGCGGTCTTCACATCAAGTTGCTTAACTTCAAGGTTCATACTTGCAACCATGCCAAGTACAACCCGAATAGAAGACATCTTTACAACCGGTGAGAAAATCTAGTCAAAGTCAATACTTTTCTTTTGTCCAAAGCCTTTTACAACAAGACGTGCCTTGTACCTCAGATTCTTGCCATCATTCTTCAATTTGAAAACCCATTTATTTTTCAGAATTTTCCTCTCTTTAGGCAACTTCACTAAATCATAAGTCTGGTTTTCAAGCAAGGAATTCATCTCCTTGTCCATGGTCTTTTTCCAATCACTTTTCTTTGCATGCTCAATTGCTTCTTGGTAGCTCTCAGGCTTCCCTTGATCGGAAATCAACACAAATTCATTGGGAGGATACTTTCTTGAAGGTTGTCGGTCCCTTGTAGATTTCCTCAACTCAAGTTGTGGTGGCGATTCTTGAGTTGGATGCTTTTCCTCAATTTCTGACTCAACTTCATTAGGATTAGCATTATCCTCTACATCTTCAATAGGTGGCTGCACATCTCCCCCATTTTCATCATCCACCGAAGATGAAGGAGATGGATCCATGTCAATGAGATCACTAGTTTTTGGCTCCGGTTGATCACCTTTGCCAAAGTCTTCAATTGTTTGGTCTTCAAGAAACACAACATCACGGCTTTGAATGATTTTCTTGTCGACCGGATCCCACAATCTATACCCGAATTCATCATGCCCATAGTCAAGAAAAATACATTGTCTTGACTTGCTATCAAGCTTGGACCTCTCATCTTTTGGAATGTGAACAAAAGCTCGGCAACCAAACACTCTCAAGTACTCATAAGATACATCTTTGCCGGTCCAAACTCTTTCTGGAACATCACTATTCAAATGATAGGAAAGAGACAAATTGATCACGTCAACCACTGTCTTCATTGCCTCACCCCAAAAAGATCTTGGCAATTTAGCTTGTGAAACCAAACACCTTGTTCTTTCCACAATGGTGCTATTCATCCTCTCGGCAACGCCATTTTATTGAGGAGTCTTCTTAACTGTCTTTTGGTGCCGAATACCTTGGCTACGACAATACTCATTAAATGGCCCAATGTATTCACCACCATTGTCTGATCGGATGCACTTCAATTTCTGCCATGTTTCTCTTTCAACCATGGCCTGAAAATGCTTAAATACTTCTACAACTTGATCTTTAGTTTTTAGTAAAAAAACCCAAACTTTCCTTGAATAATCATCATTGAAAGTAACAAAATAAAGTGCACCACTATGTGTTCTAACTTTCAAAGGACCACAAACATCCGAATGAATCAACTCCAAAACATTTTCTTTTTTAGAAGTAACATTTTTCTGAAAAGAAACTCTATGTTGTTTACCTGCCAAACAATGAACACAAGTTTTAAGATGTGTACCTTTCAAACCGGGTAGAAGTTCTTTCTTGAACAAAACTTGTAGCCCCTTTTCACTCATGTGCCCAAGTCGCTTGTGCCACAATTCAGTAGAAGTATCATCTTCAAGTGCATTGACAACACCTTTACAAATTTTTTCTTGCATCGAATAAAGTGTATGAGTCTTCTTGCACTTAGCCACCACCAAAGAACCCTTTGTGAGCTTCCATATTCCATCACTAAATTTGTTGTTGAAGCCTTCATCATCTAGCTTTCCACTAGAGATCAAATTGAGGCGAATGTCGGGAACATGCCTCACATCTTTAAGCAACAACTTGCAGCCCAAATTTGTTTCCAAGCAAACATCACCCATGTCGATAATCTTGGACAAACCTTCATTACCCATTCGAACAGAACCATAATCTCCTTTGGTGTAGGTAGTGAAGAAATCAACTCGAGAAGTCACATGAAAAGAAGCACCGGAATCAATCACCCAACTGCTCTCTTGGCCCACAAAATTGATACAATCATCTTCACAAATGACCATGAGATTATCGGTAGTAAGTGCTGTTGTGTTTTCATGCTTCTTATCCACACTCCTGTCACGCCTTTTCTTCTTGTTCTTGAGCTTTCGGCATTCCCGCTTCATGTGCCCTTTCTCATGGTAATAATAGCACTCAATGTCTTTCTTTGAAAAAGAACCATCTTTTGATTTGTCATGGCTTTGATCACGACCATGAGGAGTCTTACTCCTCCCCTTTGTTTCACTTCGGCTTCTCACAACAAATGCTTCTGAATGAGAGGAACCCGCTAATTTTCTTCTAGTTTCTTCATTCAACAGGCTACTAGTGACTTGGCCCATTGTGACAACTCCATCGAGTGCCGAAGTACTAACGGTCACAACCAAAGTCTCCCAACTTTCGGGCAAAGAACTAAGTAACATCAAAACCTGCAACTCATCATCGAAAACAATTTTCATAGAAGCAAGTTGGTTAACAATACTCTTTATTTCTTTCAAATGTTCTGGAATAGGGCTGCCCTCTTTATATTTTAAATTAACCAACTTACGAAACAAAAAAGCTTTATTTATGGCTGATTTCCTATCATAAAGGTCCTCTAATTTTTTTCCCATAAATCATGTGTCGAAATTTCAGTAGCAACATTATGAAACACACTGTCATTAATCCATTGACGGATAACACCAACGATTTTTCGATTAAGCCTATTCCATTCATCATCTTTCATACCCTCGGGTTTGCTACTATCACCCTCAATGGGTCCATATAAATCTTTACCAAATAATAAGTCCTCCATTTTAGTTTTCCAAGTTACCCAATTGCTTCTATTGAAGCTAGACATACGACCCACATTCCCCTCCATTGATTTACACAAATAAATAAACCCAAATAAACCGTAAGCTCTGATACCAGTTGTTAGGGAAAATCGATGTGATTCCCCACAAGTAAATCAATCAATGGGAATAAAAACCAATGCGGAAAAATTAAATTAAAAGCAACACAAGAATTTTTACGTGGTTCCCTCAATGTGAGGTACGTCTACGGGATCAAAATCGGATTCCACTATCAACCAAATAAGTTTCCAAACGATTACAAACGAGACACGAATAGTCTCACAAACCACCTTTAGGTGAATTCCAAATAATCACAAATAAATAAGAGGAAAGACCTCACCAAATAGATGAACCAAAATCTTCAGAACCAGAGTTGTAGAAGATCCAAAATAACGAACCAAACTATGCTTCAAAGCAGCAACAAACCGAATAAAAATTAACTTCACCAAATTAATTTTGATCCAAACGGCACTCACACAGCAAGAACAAAACCCACGAAATTTGATTATGTCCCAAGCACCATCTCACCAACAATTAATGATAAGCCAATGGTTGTTCACCTTTGAAAAAGCCAAAAACAATGAGGCAGCCGTTTTCTTTTTTCTTCAAGAACTGAAACAACATATATATATATATATATTGAATCTTGGGTTTTGAAATCAAATCTTCATTGTTACCAAATTGAATTAGGTCTCCACAAATTAAATATAATATATTAAAATATATTATACCTAAATCAAACCAAATTAAAATTCTTTTTCCAAAACCAATTGAATTTCAAACTCCAATAAGAAGATATACCTAACAAATACTAACATTGAAACCCTTACTCTTTTATTGTCAATTTGCTATCACCAACATACTCAACAATACCATTATCCACCTCCTTACTCCAGTTCTTTATTGACATCGCCACCAACACCTCAAAAACACCATCAAACATCCACAATCATAGTCCCTTCAAATCAACACCATTGAACACTATCACTGAACAAGATCTCTTTCAAATCCAATTGCCATTCCAGTAGATCTAAGGGAAGGAAGGGGATGATGGGGTGTGGGGTTTCGTCCAATTTTGGATAGATATGTTGGCTATTGGAGCAAATTAGGTACATTAGAAACATTAAAGGCTAAAATGAGGGGAAAAAAAATATTAAGGGTCAAAGTGAACAATATTGAATTTTAAGAAGGCAATGTGTAATTTATTCAAATTTATATAATAATATGTTATTATGCCATGTGGTTGCTAACATGACGCTGGTGGCTAATTACGTGGCATTTTAATCCAAAATTGGATGAAAGTTAAACCATTGAGTAAACTGAAAAAAAAAAAAAAAAAAAAAAAAAATTGTTAGGAACTTAAGGCTATATTTGGTTGGGTGGAATTTAAGGAGAGATTTGGAAATAGAAAGGAAAAATGTGTGTAAAATTAGGTGAAATACAATTATATTTTTTTCACATTTTACTTTTTTTTTTTAACTTTGCAAATTCTTCCTCAAATTCTCCAACCAAACATAATATAAGTAAAAAAAAACTTATGGCCTGAGAAAACACCAAAACTTAAGGGTGACAAAGTGTAATTTATCTTAAATTAAATACTTCAGCGTACTACTTAAGTGTGAATTTGAGAACATATTTATTCACACTTAAAATTAATTTTTCTCCAATTCCAAATCTAAGATGCAAATTCTATACTGCCTAAGACTATTGAGTTTGAGATGGAAATGAAAAGAAAAGAAAAGAAAATTGTGGGCTGATTTGGAGTTACATCAAAGAAGGCCCAGCTGGTTGAAAGTTGGCAATTCTTAATTGTCTCGGGCTAATCTAACACAAGTCCATCATTAGAGCCAGAGGTCGGGGGCATTCTTTTTACACTTAAAAAATCATTAAGGTGCCGTTTGGTAACACTTACGTTTTTAATTTTCTGTTTATATTTACAAAAATTTTAAAAACTCAAATAAAAACTTGTTTGGTAAAATTTTTGATTTATAAATCGGTGGTCTCAGTTTATAAATTTGGCCAAAAAATGAAAATACAAAAAATGTATTTTCGTTTTGAGTTTTGAGTTTTTTTTTTTTTTTTACCACCCAACACTAACCATCACCCGCCACCATTTTCCACCACCGTCTTCCGCTATCACCACCCACCACCCATCCCCTGCCACCACCTGCCACCATCACTCACCACCTACCTGCCACCACCACCCACCACCCACCACTAGCCACCACCCACTCGCCACCACCATCCACCCCTCGCCGCCACCACCCACCACCCACCTGCCATCCACTTGTCACCACCCACCATCCGCCACCTACGTGCCACCACCACTCACCAGCCACCTGCCACCCACCCGCCACCACCACCACCCACACCGCTACCACCACACACCACCATCACCCACCACCCACCCGCCATCACTACCCATCACTCACCACCACCACCACCACCCAACCACCTACCACCCCCCACCGTCACCTACCACCACTACCACCCGCCACCACCACCACCACCACTTACTCGTTACCACCTACCACCCGCCACCGTTACCCATCCACCCACCGTCACCACCCACCACCACCCGCCATCCGCCACCCACCTGCGACCACCACCCACCACCTGCCGCCACCACCACCATCACCCACTCGCTACCACCCACCATCCGTCACCGTCACCCACCCACCCACCACCACCATTCGCCACCTACTCGCCACCACCACCCACCCACCCACCACCACCCGCCATCGGTCACCCACCTGCCACCACCACCCATCACCCGCCACCACCACCACCACTCACTCGCTACCACCCACCACCGTCACCCACCCACCCACCGTCGCCACCCGCCACCCACCGCCACCACCCGCCACCACCTGCCATCCGCCACCCACCTGCCACCACCACCACCACCTATCACCCGCCACCACCACCACCCACTCGCTACCACCCACCATCCGCCACCGTCACCCACCCACCCACCACTACCACTCGCTACCTACCCGCCACCACCACCACCACCCGCCACCACCACCACCACCACCCACTCGCTACCACCCACCACCCGCCACCGTAACCCACCCACCCACCAACCCACCACCACCAGCTACCCACCACTCACCGTCACAACTTTCTACCACCACTTGCCATTTCTCACTCTTTTTTATATTTTTAAATTTTTTTAAACATTTTGTCAATTACCAAACGCGTTTGTAGTTTATGTTTTTCTAAAAATAAACAAAAAATAAACAAAAACCAGTTTATAAAATTTTTGTAAATATAAACTGAAAACGTAAACGTTACCAAACATACCCTAAGTATTTTTAATTGTTAAGTACATCTTATTTAATTATTTAAAATTTTATATAACTTTCATGCCACCCTATTATTTTTTCCAAATTACTCTCAAGGTAAACCCAAATAATAAATAATAAACAAATTAAAAAAAATTAAAGGCAGACTCCATAATTAGAGACACCATCAACAAACTTCTCGTCCTTCACTTCAGTCGATTTTTCGATCCCCTCTGTGTCCAGCTCGACGACATCGTACGTCTAGGGTTTTCCTTTATGTCTTCTTGTTGTTTAATTTTCTTTCTAAGATAAATAATGGCTTATGTGTTGATAGCAGACCTAATTTGAATTGCAAACGCACCCGATTAAAAAAAAAAAAAACAAAAAGGCTCAGTTTTGTTTATATCTCAAAATTCTCATCTAATCTTGAAGCAATACAGTTTGATTCCATAAATTAAAACTTAAAAAAATATATATATATAATTGCTTTGAATGACTGATCACTTGTATACTTTGCATAACATATTTCCTTACCTCTGCTTTTTTGTATCTCTTTCTCCTCATGTTGTTTTGCTATTCTAATTTGTTCTTTACTATGTGTTTGACAAAATGCTTGAATGGGAAACGCTATGCTACCTTGCTTGGCTTACATCTTTTATGGAATTTTTTTTCTATATTTTTTTTTTACAAATATTATACATTTTAAGTGTATGTGCATATAATGGTGAGTTTTGGTAGGATGGATTGGAGTTTTGAAGGGAGGAAGAAGAAAAAGAAGAAATAATTTTGATCTCTTAAAGAAGAAGATACAGAAATTTGAATAGGAATAATTGATTAGGGGTACTATGGGAAAAAAAATTATTTTAAGATTAATATGTAAGGTGATTCTACTTACACCACTACTTTATCTCTTTGCACCATTCATATGAGTTTTTTTTCCCCCCCAATTTTATCAATTTTTGAAATTACCTTAAAGACAAAATACTAAAATTAAATATATTTTATTATCTCCTTACACCTCTTGATCTTCAATCCCTACTTCTCTTTTTCCTTTCTTAATTTTTCTTTTCCCTTACGTGTCTCTTTTCAAAAAATGAGAATCATAGTATTTTGATCATTAAAGAAAGCAATGGATGAAGAAACGGTAGCGAAGAACCATCAAAAAAGTGAAATGGTGAGTTTTTTTTTAATTTATTTGGTAAGTTTTTGTTTCCTTTTTTTGGACTGGTGTTCGACTTTTGTTCGGTGATTTAAAATCAAACAAAATAAAATAGTCCGACATCACATTGCCAAGCAAAAAATATAAGTCTGGTAACCAACTACTGAATAAAAGATACATTTTCGATAACCCCAAACCGAATTTTTAAAATTTGTTTAGCTTCTCATTACCATGTGTTTTCAATTTTATTTTTTTATATTTTTTATTTTTTGCCTGGAAGGATTATACTTATACTCATTGCAATAATGCAAGTATTACAATATTAGTGGACTCTAGTTATGAATTCATTACAGACGAGGTTTGTTAAGTTTTTTTTTTTTTTTTTTGAATATGATTTTTTTCTTATTTTTAATTTGTATTTAGTTTTATTAATAATTTGACGTGTAAACGTATTTATTATCTTTAGATTTTTAGTAGTCGTGAAGCATTAATAAATGGGCTTCTGACATAGGAAAGAAAACTGGATTTGTCAATGTTATAAAGACATCAAATGCGGGAGACAATGACAGAAAACCAAGACTTACACTTGCTTATAAAAGAAGTGGTTACTATAGAGACAAAAAGAAGATTAAGGGGGAATGATTGCGGTTGACAGGTTCTAAAAAGTGTGGATGTCTATTTCTATTAAGGAGGAAAAATTACCTACAAATTACCAAGACGAATTGTGATATCATGTTTGATTGATGGATGCAAACAATGACAGATTTTATAGATACTTTATGGATATTCGTATACTTGATATTTTTATAAATAATTTTATAGATACTTTTTATGTATGCGTGTTTGATTTATGAATTTTTTTTATGAATGCTTGAAGGAAAAAATAAATCTTTCAATGTATAGCGACAGGGCCTAGATAACTATACTGTAGTTTGGTAACATGACACTAGAATAATTCCATTTGTATAACAATGTATCACTGAACATTCACTTCACAAGTGACCCAAATTAATTTCTTGTTATCATCTAATTGGACGGCAACATAATGCTGGAAAAAAAAATTATTCGGTAATATGACACTGGAGTAATTCAAATTAATTAGAGTTGTATTACTGAACAGGCCCACCACAAATTAAAAAATCATTGTTTGAGAGAAAGTGTCTTTGTAAATGTATAGCAACAAAATGCTAGAGAGATCTATTTTTTTCGGCAGTATAATACCGAAATAATGTAAATTGTTTAGCACCGTGTTGCCAAAAATAGTTGTGTAAAGAGATGAAATAGTTAATTTAGGGTTAGTTTTGGTAATATATTGGGGGTATAACGAGAATTACATTTTTTTTAGTGATGTAAGGAGATAGAAGGTGTAAAGAGATTAAATAGTAGTGTAAGTAGAATCACCCTAATATGGCCCCGTTTGGTGTAGCTGTTAAAACAGCTTATAGATTATAGCTTAACAGATTATAGATTATGACTTTAATCAGAAGTTGTTAATCTGTTTGGTGTAGCTGTTGGATTATAGATTTAAGTTGCTGAGTAGTGTTTGTTAAATAAGCTGTGAAATAGCTTTTTCAATTAATTTTTATTTTTTATTTGTCTACATTTCTCATAAAAAATAATAATAATAATCTATAGTCCATTTGAGTCTTTTTCTATTTTTAAAAAAATAAAAAATAAAAAAATTTAAGAGTATAACCATAAATTAACATGTCCATAGTAGAAGTTGATAATCAGAAGCAAGGGGTGAGTAGCTTCTCAGAATCAGCTTTTTTGAGTTAAAATAAGCTGTTAGAATCAGAAGCTATTTGAAATAAGTTTAACCAAACAGTCCAAAATAACTTTTTCAAAGCTAAAAAGCCATAAGTTGGCTCTGAAAAGCTGAAACAAACACCCCTATGTATTGTCCTTATTAATAAATTCACATTAAAATATAATAGTAATTAAAATTTATGAATTTAAATCGCGCCTACTGATATATATTTTGAGGTCCAATAGAATTTCCGAAGTCAGGTATTAGAGAGTTTGATGCACATTTTTAAAATTTCAATTCAATCTCCCAGTTAAAAAAAAAAAAAAAAAAAAAAAAAAAACAAAACAAAACAAAACAAAAATTTTTGGGACTTGTAAAAAAATAATAATAATAACCTTCTCTGATTGCAAAGTGATATTTGTCAACATATAAAAATTAG
Organism: Camellia granthamiana; assembly: GCA_036172215.1. Lineage (NCBI taxonomy): Eukaryota > Viridiplantae > Streptophyta > Magnoliopsida > Ericales > Theaceae > Camellia > Camellia granthamiana. Next base: position 103,965,020 of record CM069912.1, read on the forward strand.
GGATGATTATAGTGCGAATTGATCTGAGTTAGGATAAAATTAAGACTAATTTGTTATTTATGATTTCTAAAAAATTTGAATCAATTCAATCTGTTTAAATCGTGGAACCAATTCGAACCAATCTATTTAAACACGGATTTGATCGGTGTAGGACCACGGATTCACATAATTAAATAATAAAAAAATATATAATATTTTAATTTCATAAAAATATAAATATAGCATCATACTAGCACCACAATAGGAACATGTCTTTCCATAATAACGACATACTGTTCTAAAATTTAAACAACTATAAAAAAACTGGTTCCACTATAAATATTTAGTCTATTGCAAATTAAAACTAAAACCCATAAACAAAGGCAATAAAAAAGATACTATGCAAGTTAGGTTTAGGTTTGGGTTTAGATTTTATATGGAATAAGAGAAAATATTATGTGACAGGGTGTATAATATAAATATAGCCTATTTATATAAGGTTCAGATTGGTTCCAATCCGGAACCATAGGGCTCAATCCGGAACCAATTCGTGGATTACGGATTTTTAATCTTTCAATCAGGAACCGAACTATGAATTCAAAAAATCAATCCAAACCTACCAAATTAAACTGAATCGAATCAAATTACAGATTTCATTAATTCTTTATTCAGCCCTAATAAAAATAGTGAGAGGGCGTCATTATTTTTATATATAAAATTTTACACTTACACATGAATCTTGTATGGATTTATTCAATAATTAAAAAGTGAATTTTATTCGATCATGTATAGCAACTTTCTTAATCATTCCTACGTTGATGTGGCAAAATGTTATTCGAATATTTACATATATAGGCTTTGTTTGGAAAGCAGGATTGAGGCTATTTAAGTTAAAAAAATAAAAATAAAATAAATTTTTTAATTTAATAAGACAAAACATCATATCTAACTCATAATCATTATATTCTTTTTTTTCATAAGAAATAAAAAAAAAATCAAAAAATCCTTCCTAAATGAGGCCTTTTAACCCTAAGTAAAAATAGTAAAAAAGTCAAAAAGGTAACCCATTTCTTAAACGAATCCATATATATATATATATATTATGTGATTTGGAAGTTATTATAAAATAAGAAAAGGTAAAATTGAAATCTTTATCAAGGCAATGACTTCAATCAGGGTTCTTTTCGCATATTCTGATGCAACTTAATACTATTATATAAATCCAAAATGAAGGGTGTTATTGCAATATTATAATTTAAAGAGGATTATTCCTATATTAAATTAATTGTTAGAAACCTAAGAAGTGTCGTAATTTGCATATAAAGAAATAAGGATAAATTACACTTTACTCTCTAAAGTTTCACTCATTTTTCACTTTGACCCTTTAAGTTTATTTTTTTTTACTTTTGTCCTTCATGTTTGTAATCTATCATATTTTGACATTTTATGTTTGCAATCCTTCCCACTTTACTCATAAACTAACTTTCATCCAAAAAATTAATAGAATCTGTTACATCACTAACACATCAACTCTATATGTGATGTAAAAAATTCACTAAAGATGGAAAAAATGAAAAATCGAAAACAAAAAAATTGATTTTTTTTAGTCTTTTGTGAGCTTTTTTTTTTTCCCCCGCAAATTTATTCATAAACATTATTACATTATAAATGCATCCAGATTAGATGCAGCTAAAAAAATAAAAACAAATTTAAGAAGAAAAAAATAGAAAACAAAAAAATTGATTTTTTTTCAGTCTTTTGTGAATTTTTTTTTCAAATTTATTCATAAATATTATTACATTATAGAGGCATCTAGATTAGATGCAGCTAAAAAAATAAAAACAAATTTAACACAAAAAAAAAAAAAGGTTTACTAAAGACGAAAAAAATGAAAATATAGTGACTCAAATGTATTGTCAATTCTGAAATGAAAAGTTTACTATTTATTTTTTCGTTTTTAGTATTTTTTTTTAGTTGAATTTCTTTTTATTTTTTTTAGTTAGATGCATATATAATGTAATAATCTTTATGAATAAGTTTTTAAAAAAAAAAGTTCACTGAAGAGCAAAAAAAATTTTAATTTTTTTGTTTGTTATATTTTATTTTTTGCATTTTTAGTGAATTTTTTACATTACATATGAAGCTGATGTGGTTTTGATGTAAAAAATTATGTTAGTTTTTTAGATGTAAGTTAGTCTAGGAGTAAAGTGGAAAAAACTGCAAACATGAAGGGCCAAAATTAAAAAATCAAATTTAAAGGATCAAAGTGGGAAGGATTGCAAACATAAAGGGATAAAGTAGGAAAGATCATAAACTTGAAGGGTCAAAATAAAAAAAACGAACTTAAAAAGCCAAAAGTAAAAATAAGTGAAACTTTGAGGAGACAAAATATAATTTACCCAATAAATAAACTATCAAGAGTTTTTAACACCTGTCCGTTTGCTCTAGTTGAAACTTGATCTCTCATAGGTTATAACACCACTTTTTAGGTGAGGGTAATTTATAATAATTTTTATAATAAGTTGCACAAATCGGTAAAAACCACTTTTTAGTGAAAAAAAGAGGCAGACTCCCACTGGGGGGGTCCTAGGGCCTCAGTCGGGTGTGATTGGTGGATAAATTTTTTTTTTTTCTTGGTCCATAGCCTTCCATGTGGAGGTGAGGGTGTTGGGGGCCACTCCCACTGGGGGTCCCTCCTACTGGGGGTCCCCAGCACGACTGCGTTTTAGTAGGGATGTAATTTGAGTAGGTTTGGTCGGATTGAAAGATTGTCCAAATTCAATTCAATTTGTGTTGAGACTTGTTTAAGTCTGCCTAAGCCCAAATTGAAACTTGTGGTTATTGGTTCAAATCTGACCCGAATTAAACCTGAATTGTTTGAATTGTATATGAATTTAATTTTTTTTCTTTGCAGTTAAATTATTAATTTATTAAAATTAGACTCAATTTATATTTTTTTAGAAAATCTTAATAATATCAAAACAAATAATTTATATAATTTAAGAGATATGTCACTATGGTAATCTTCATAATTTATGAGTACAAATAAAAGATATAAAATTTTGTGTTACTTGTGTATATAATACATATTCAACATGATTTAATAATTTAAATTACTTTAAATATCATGTAATGACTAATAATTTATATATATATATATTCAAATTTGCCCAAACTCACCCAAATTTAATTCAGATTTATGAATTTTTATCCAAATCCGTACTGAATTAAAAAATATCTTGTCCAAACACTAAAAAAATTCAGATTAAGTCGGATTGAGTCCGTCCAAATTGCACCTCTACTTTTTAGTTGATGGTAATTTTTATTATTTTATTATATAAGTTGTATTTTTATCCATATAAGTTGTACTAATCGCATGGAATATGTTTTTTATTATTATTTTTATTTTTATTTATGTTTATATAAATTGTTTACCATTGTAGAATAAATTTGAAACATGCCATTGTTATATCATTTTGTTTGGATTCCTTATACAAATTTTTTATTTGTAAATCATTTTATTTAATCGCTCAAGGGTGGTGGCACAGTTATACATGGCTGATTCTCATGTGGCCTGGTTGCTACATACCAATCACCAAGGATATAAAAATGGCCTGTCGGCCCGAAGCTCATCCGAAACCCGTTAGCGACTCGGCCAGACCCAAGCTTGAACCCTCAAACCTGGGTTTGGGTTGTGTGTTTTTTGACTCTACTCATGAGCCCGAACCATTTAGCCAAGCTTGAGGTGCGATCTAGGCTCACTTTAAACCCCACCTAAGGCCTAGCTCGCTCAAAGCCTGAGTTATTTTTAAGCTATTTTGATGAAAAAATAAAAAAAAAATTGTCAGGCCCGACCCATGCTCGAGGCTCAAATTTTTCTAGGGCTTACACTGACATTTCGCATGAGTGAGCCGATCTAGTCTGGTTCAGCCCAATTTTTGGTGGGAACTTGTAAAGTCCAAAGGCAGATCGACTCGTAGCCTAGGTCCAGATAAACCGGGCCAAAATTACACCCCTACCAATCACCCGTTCCTAAAGACATATTAATCCGAGTCTTATATTAGAGTGGGTTTACTTACCTAGAAAACATAATCAGAAAAATATTTGGAATTTACAGCAATAACCTAGATTCATTTATGACATGACTTCACAATAAACACTTTAAATATACACCATAGATTCAATTCTTGACACTTTTCTGGTTATTAAGTTGTGTTTGATAATTTTCTTATATTATATATATATATAGAAAAATTATTGATGTACTGAATTTGAGCTCACTATAATTACTCGAATTACATAAGTCGGACGATTGTCCGGATGACCAGCATCACATTTGTCAATCGTGATTGTCATCCTTATCAACCGTAACTATCACCCTTGTCATCCGCCGTGTTAAACAGACATTCGTCTGGATGATTGGCCGGAGACCTCCCAGATGACCGGTGTGTCAACTAGCATGCACAAATTCGCATAATTCGAACGAGCTCGAATTCGGTGGATATAACATTACTGATATATGTATAACATTACTCTATATTGTATCCAACTATATATAGCAGTGAACCCGTGCTATGCATGGGATGTAAACAATTTAAAATGAAAATTAATAACCTGTTTTTATCTAAGATAATATAGATGGTTAGGATTTTGTATGCAAATTACAAATTGTAATTCAAAAATTTTGTTGGAAATGTTGGAGCTCTCACAAAACTTTTTACTTTAGTCACTTTGGCTTAATTAATATTGACGTAGGTGGGCCAATAAAGACTATTGACCCACCACTTAGGGCCCAATAGATAATTCAAACACTAAAGCCCAACATTGCTGGGGCTCAACGTTGCACCCAGGACCAATGGTATCAAAACACCTGTCAAGAGAAGAACCAGCCACATAAGCAGACAAAGATCCTGCAAAGTTATTATACCACACATCAGCCATTAATGAGTTTCACCTCGGCATTTAATGTCACGTCGGGACAGAATGGCTTCACCATGAACAAGGCGAGCTAAAACGTAGACTTTCGGCCAGCGTGCAGGTCGGGGCAGGCGAGGAAATGATGAGCAAAGGATATAAGCAGGTTTCTAAGACAAAGAGAAGGTTAAGTTATCTATCTCTATCCTCTTCCCACATCTTCATCTCCCTCACCTCTCTAACTTGCTCGTCGGAGGGTTCGCTAGGGGACTTCCTGTTCCCCGTTGAACTCTTTTGCAGGTATTCTTTGTAGGTTCAACCCTCGGACAACGGCTTGAGAAGCGTGGATCATTCCGACCCATTCCATTTGGATCCTCCAATAACGAAAGTATCATCAAATATATTTGTTAATGACAGTCCTGATAAGAAATATTAAATTCTAAAGTATTTATAAAATCATTACATTTTTCACATATACTAAAATATTTTCATACATTTCAATAAATTTTTACGCAGTTTTTTCAACAATAACAACAGTCCTAAGGGTTGTTTTTAACATTTTCCAAATTATCATTCCCTTGAGTTGATATATGTTTTGTTGCAACAATGCTCTACAGATCGTTGAATGTTTTACTATCTTTATTTGTTTTGTTGATTGTAAAATTTACTGAAACACATGGTACAGTTTATCTTTTCCATAAAAAAGGGGGGGGTGTTGTTTTGAAAGTTTTTTTTTTGTTTTGTCCAAAAGTAGAGAATATAGTAAGATCTCAAGTTGGAGGCACGAAAAATATATCAAGGCATGTTGCTCATCAGGTTTTCAAATTTCTAGCTTCATTAGGTACACCACCTCACTCAAGGGTGATTATTCGATAGTTTTGAAATATGGTCACGTGATATTTTATAGTAATATGATTGGTGAAAAAAGTAAAATATTAATTATTTATATTAGGTGATCGAAGAATATGAAGTGACATAATAAATAATTATTAGTGCAATATATAGTATGATCACGTGATACTTCAAAATTATTATATAATTTTCTTCTCACTCTCATTGGTGTTGTCTTCAAAATCTATGTTTATTTTTTTTTTTAATGCTTTTTGAAAAGAATTTTTTTAAATTTTAAAAACAATTGAAAAGTGTTTTCTAAAAAGGAGATGTTTTCATAAAAGGTTCATGAACAGAATTTGTCAAACAAACTTTTCATATCAACTTTAATTTTTCCTATTTTTGAATTAAAGAAAATAAAAAATACTAAAACACAAATATATTTCTTTCCAAATATTCAAAAAAATTCTTCTTGAACCATAGACTCTTTCCTGATAAAATATTCATCAAGGCAAATAGCGTACTATTTTCATCAGATTTTTTTTTTTTAAATTTTTTCGCATAATTGAAAAATGCATTATAAGTAATGATTTTTTTTTCTTCAAATATATATATATATATCATTCCCTCCATCCAAAACTTTTTTTTTTTTTTTTTGTGTTTCCAATACAAGTATTTTGGTCTCTTTCGAATTTAAGTACATAACACAAGAACATTTGAAGATGTGCAGATCTTGTTATGAAGAAAATGATTCACCTCTTTATTCACAAAGAAGTCACGTGGCGAAATGCACAGTAAATTATAATAGTTTTTTTTTTTGCACAATAAAATAAATAACAGTTGTGATTTGTAGCACTAAATTTCTTGGCACTAATGGCACTAATTTCTATATCAGGTAAAAAAAAAAAAAAAAAAAAAAAAACAAAGTTACCAAAACAGGAAATTAGTGCCAGGAAAATTAGTGCCACAAATCATTTTTCAATAAATAATCATTTTATTAGAAAATCAATTATGTAACAAATTCTAATAGCATATATTGACAAAAACTTAAAATTATTAATACCAACACCAATACAATAGAAATTCTCATAATACGAAATGAATTATATGAATTCTACAATTTTTTTATTTTTTATTTTCAACTTTCAATTGTGACAGCTTTCTTCTATCCAATTAGAAGTTATTTTTAAGAACAATTTTAATTCAGACCCCACTGTTTTATCACCTCCACCACCCAACACACACGTGGGGATTGGTCATTAAAGAAAAAAAAAAAAAAAAATGGGCCAATCAACTCCTACTAGGGGTCTGGGGGTCTCCCCAGTGAGTGTACAAACCATTTTCTTTTTAAGAAACTAACAGTAAATAGTCCAGTGGCCACCACGTACAATTGTCATGTGATTATTTTTGTTTGTTTTTAAAACTAGGGCTCACAACTGGAAACTTAAAGTATAGGAATTGATTGTTGCAGTAAAATATTAAATAATTATAATAATTTGTGCATGAAAAATATAAATTCAAGACCTTTGTTAAAGAAAGTACCAAATGAATAGTGTTGGGAACGTAATTTTGAATAATGTCATGTGGGAACATCTTAGACCAAGGTGCTAGGTAGCAGGTTGTTATTAGTGGAGGCATTGTTGTGAACTCAGGCCAGTTCAGAGTTTTAGGCGGTTTAAGGTGAATTTTTAAAATGGGAATCCCTCTTATATTGAAAAAATAAAAATTTATGAATAAAATGATAAGTTATAATTTTTTTTATTTGTTTATAGTTATATAAAAATTTATTTGCACATATAATTATTAAAATTATAAACAAAACAATTTAATGAAACAAAATTAGGAAAAAATTATTCAATTAAAACTGATAAAGACTTAGGTAAAAAAATTAGGACAAAATTATTTATTCCACTAAAATCTAATAGATAAAGAAGGTAAAAAAAAAAAATTAGGGCCCATATATTGTATGTATTGTTCTTCTTGGGCCCAAACACTTTTTTTTAATATATATTTTCATTTTAATAAATATGGGTCAAACTACACTTATAAATAAATATGTGCTAAACCACACATAGACCCAATAAAATATTTTGGAGTCCTTTAAATTGATCCTAAAAAAAATAATAATAAAATAATAAAATAAAAAATAAAAAACATTAGACATATAACATTTTACTAATTTAAGGTCCTATTTTTTAGCCAAAATTTTGAGGTCTTGGGCCAGGGTCGGCCCGTGTGGACCCTACCTAGGTTGAGATATTCAACAAGAAACGTTGCGTTTGATTTCCTTCTGAAATTATGATTCTAATTAAAAAAAACGAAAATGCTTCCGAGCTCTAAAACGTGACCACTAAATCGGCACTAATGACGTGGCTGTCAACGTGGAAAGCTGAGCCAAACTCGCCCGTTTCTCCTCCTCTCTTATTCATTTCAAATTTTAAATTCATTTGCCCAAAACATTTGAAGACTCAACATTTGAAGCCCCTCTCTCTATTCTTCCTTCTCTTCTCTTCTCTGATGTGCCTCATTGTCGAAGAGCTCCCGACGAACGCAGCTTCTACAACCCCGACCAGCGCAGCTTCTCACGAGAACGACGAGCGCAGCTTCTGAAGACGACCGACGACGACCGAGTCCCTCTCCGTCTTCACAGATCTGTCTGCACAGGTCAGTTCTCTCTCTCTCTCTCTATATATATATATTTATATATCTATATCTATACGGCCTGATTTGTTGAGATTTTTGACTTTGATTTCATGCCCTGATTTTTAGATTGTTGATTTGTTGAGATTTTTGACTTTGATTTCATTCCCTGATTTTTAGATTGTTGCCGAGTCATATAAACTCTTTGAAAATGATGCTTGAATACTATAATGTTAATTTTTTTTGAGTAAGAAAATTGGGGATTCTTTCTGACTCCACTCTTGATGAAGTAGTTTCCTTTGTTGTATAAAGTTTTGAAAAGAACCTATTTTGGTTTTGTGTCAGCTTAGTTCGAAGTTTGCATATGAATTTTAATTATCATCCTTTCTGATGGCTTTTTTTTGCCGGAACACAATGAAGGCTTACAAAATGGTTTCTGTTATGTAGCTGATTGGTCCTTAATATAAATTATGAGAGGAGCTAGTCTTGGGGTTTAAGCTCTCTGATTCTGTTAGGATCTTTTCTCTCTACTTTGATAATGGTATCAGAGTTTATATGTTTGTTTGAAATGACAATTATACCTGAGCATGCTATTAGATTTTAAGTACATAAATGTGAAATTTTTTTTTTTTTCTGTGCAACTTATTGAGAGAACAGTGACCCTAAGGTTTGTCAAATTCAAAAAAAATTGTTTGGAGGAAAAAGAACATTCAACACATTTCAACTTTAATTGAAAAAAAAAATCACAACACATTTCAATTGAAGTTTGTTTATAATGGGTTACCTCATTTTTTGGATTGATGGGTTAGATTCATTATGTGTTGTATTGAAATCTTTGGCCAATTGAGTTTATTGGAGAGACTATAATCACAAATCACAAATATTGACTAGTCAGTGATCTTGCAAGATATTGACAAACCACATAATTTCTCCACTTTTTTTACTCTTGGTTTGTGTTTTCTTCCACCTATGTTCGGAGTTCAAATTTCCAACAATAACCACGCTTCTTAATTTTACTTTTACATTGTCGTCTTTCGTACTAGTTATTTTTAAATTCAGTTTTCTAAACAGTTCTTAGAATGAGCCAAACTCTTGTTTACCAATCTTGAAGGAGTGGGTTAGAATCAAAGGGACTTGGTCCAATAATGTCAAAGCTAGATCCATACCCTACTTTACAAATACTTGAGCACTAATATTTTGAGTACTTAATTTTCAGTTGTATCATACAGCCACAATGTCTTTTAAATGCTTCTTGAAGTTAGCACTACTTTAATAATATTTAAGCCATTTTTGTGAGGTTTGTGTCAATGACTAGTTTAGTTGTGGATTTTTGATACTTCATTGGGTTTCTTTTATTTATTATAAATGCATTTTGTTTCAATCTTAGCATTGTCTTTCATTTTTTATTTTTTTATATGATGTACCTTATAAGGACCATGATATATGCAGACAATGCATTACAATTTTACTGGTGGTGTTTCGAAACTTATATCTGCTAATATCAAGTAGCTTTCCTTTCTAACATTTAAATTCCGTTTTAGAATGGTTTGAACATTTTTTGCTTTATGTTCTTTTTCAGGTTAGGAAGGTATTTATTGATTGTTTGCCTTCTATCTGGGAAGAGGATTCTGTCAAGGAGCATTTCAAAAAGTTTGGGAGGATTGAAAAGGTTGAACTTGGCCGGAATATGCCAGCTGCAAAAAGAACAGATTTTGGTTTTATAACATTTGAGACACATGATGCTGCAGTAGCTTGTGTTGATGGTATAAATAGTGCTGAGCTTGGTCATGGAGATAAGAAGGTATTTTCTTGTTTGCAGTGCTATGCTTACTAATTTGATGGTTTAAGGATTTTAAAAGACTATGCTTTTCTAAATTTGTATAGTGAAAAATTGTGTTTAAATCATGAAATACAAATGAGTTAATGGGTTAGGAAGTCATGAAAAGGAATAAATATTCGGAAAAGAAATAACAATTTGCTGAAGGGTGTGGATTTAGCAATCTCCAAAATATAACACTACCTGGAAACATGTACACCTTGATGGACATAGTTCAAGATGCCAAATTTTTTTTTTTTTGAACTCTAAAACTTTGAACTGGGAGCAAAACAGAAACATTGATGAACAAAGCCAAAACAAGCCAATCAGGGTTTGGTTCATATCAAGGCCATAGCTTTGAATGCACTTAAGTTGTCCATTTTCTGAGTTCCCATTTGGGAACATATCAGCTGCATGCTATTTTTCTTTCCGCATTGGACAGTTGAACCTCACCTAATATAAACATATGAGTCCGTTTATAATCATGCTGATTGGCCATAACCTATGGCCCAAACAGTGGCCACCCCTAGCCTTCGAGGAACCACCTTTGTTTTTAGCAACTTAAACAGTCCTAAGACTAATACACTAACTGATTGAGATTTCAATTCATATTTTTGCAGATGTCAACTTCAAGTGTTAACGGCAGTACATCAGATCAATTGACAATTTGCAACAGAAATTGTCCTAAATGTCGGAGAAAAGCAATTATTCTAATTTCGGAGACAGAACGAAACAAGAACAAGCTTTTTTATTGTTGTCCGGATTGCAGTGGGTTTATTGGATAGTGTTTGCCTACAAATTCACAACGTAGGGAGGAAGAGCAACTGCAAATGGACAATACACCAACTGTCACCGAACAACTTCAAAGTATGGGCGAACATCTTTGATTTCAAAGCGAACAACTTCAATTTCAGAACGCGCAGATGCAAAACTTGCAAAGAGGCATAAATAGAAATTCGTGTTGCATTAGTGGGATCTTCATCTTGCTTGTAATTGGTGTTACATTAATTATGAAGATGTACTAATTTTTATACAAGTTAGAACATGTAATTAGTGTTGTATTAATTATGAAGATGATATGTATGAAGATTTATGATATATGACAATTATGGCTTGAGAAGTATGAATATGTAACCTATGTGGATTGTTTGTTATCTGATTGGAACTTTGAAAGTTATTTGTTTGTCTGTTTGAACACATATTATGAACATATTTTGGACTGATTTTGAGTTGATTTTGGACTGATTTTGGACACATGTTCTGCTGATTTTGGACATGTTTTGGGCTGATTTTGGACAGATTTTGGGCACATTATGGACTGATTGTGGACAGATTTTAACACATATTTTAGACACATTATGGACTGATTGTGGGCACATTATGGACTGATTTTGGGCACATTATGGACTGATTTTCTGCTGATTTTAACACTGGTTTGAACACATATTTTAGACACATTATGCACTGATTGTGGACAGATTTTGGACATATTTTGGGCTGATTTTGGACTCATTCTGGACAGATTTTGGACTGATTATTATGAAAAGTTATTTGTTTGTGTTTGAACACATATTTTGGACAGATTTTGGACATGTTTTTGACAGATTTTGGGCTGCTTTTGGACTGATTTTGGACAGATTCTGGTTTGAAGACAGATGTTCAACACAGATTTGAACACTGGTTTGTCTGTTTTTTAACACTGGTTTGAACACATATTTTAGACACATTATGGACTGAACACTGGTTTTTGACACAGTTTGAACACTGGTTTTCAACATAGATTTGAACACTGATTTGAAGACAGATTTTTAACACAGATTTGAACACTGGTTTTTGACACAGTTTTAAACACATTTTTTTTTTCACACAGGTTTTTCAAGATAGATCCAAACACAGGTTTTCTTCACACAGATTTGGAACACATTTATGGGACAGATTTTGGAACACATTAAATCTGGAACAGACAGCGCACAAATACAACATCAATTGGGAACATTAACTATAACAACAAAGTAGGGAACAACATCAATTTGTTCTTAACCAAAAATACATTAAATAAACTATTCAAAACAAAATAAACTCCAAGTTTAGTCACATAAAAGGCATTACAATTACAAGTTTCCAACTAACGAAAACTACCACCATGGTCATTGTGGTCCATGTGTACATTCAAGTTAACAAATGAAGACGGTACGGCTCCATAAATTTGATGTGTAGCAATCATGGATTGTTGAGTTGTGATAAATCCCGGTGTGCCTCCAATACAGTTTGACAGGGTCAGAGATGTGCCAACTCCATAAATTTGAGTTGGGGCATTCATAAAACTTTGTCCTCTCATAATATCCACACTTGCCGGGGTGAGAGATGTGCCTCCAATAGCATTGACCATGTGTCCCTATTCAATTAAAATGAAATGTTAAAACCAATTTGCTAAACATTATTGAAAAACAGTTTGCTCGATGTACACATACCGGCACACACATACTATTTTCCATGCCAATCATACAAGGATAAAGCTCTCTACGTGCACTACGTTCAGGTTGAGATTGAGATTGACATTAACCTTCACCTTCACCTTCAATCACCTTAGTACCCTATATTGACAAAGGTTAATAAATGGCTCAAATGTATGACATGATTACAATAAAATATGAGTTTAATAGACAGTAATGATACAAAACGGATGGATATGTATAAAAACCAATCAATTTACCTTTGATTTGTTATGTTTTCTTTTGCTTGCCTTCAACCGATTGACTATTTGATCTACTTTGGCGACCTTTCTTTTAGTAACTGGACGACCTTTTCGGCGAGCAACCAAAGGACTAAGCAACTTGGTATGACTGATTGCCTTTCTATTAATGCTGCCAATCGGGGAAGATGGGACATTACTAGTAATAGGTGGTACATTACTAGTCGAAGGTGCTACATTACTCCCACCACCTTCATCATCTTTCATCACTTTCGCCTTGATTTCATCCAACCCACGGTCAATAAGTTTTATCTTCCCTTCAGAGTTTCCAGCAAATTGTATAATGCCAATCAATTTTCTATTCATCTTATCATATACCTTTGCATTGAAATCATCCCCAAAGCCAGTGTATGTGGTTTTTATGCATGTGTACCCTCTATCCAAATTTTTTCTCCATCGTGGTAGAATGTATTTATTTGGAACCTCATTTATGCATCTTGCAATGAGCACAACGAATGAGTGAGCACACATGATGCCCCTAAATTCAAACAACCGGCACATACATTGCACATCAAATTCTGTTGAATTATAATAGACAACAAAGTCCACATGTTTCATCTTCCCAAAAACTACCACGGCTTCCTTCACAAAATATGTACAAATTGAACCCTCTTCTTTGACAAGAAATAGTTGACAATAAACTAGCCTCTTCATCTCAGCTTGAACTTCTTTGAATTTTGCATTGGTGTACGCATCTTGAAATTGTTTCTCAAAACCATACACAGTTAGGCAATCAAAGACTTTGTGCCGAGACTTGAAGTCAGCTTTCTTCTCTTTCTCTACCTTACTTCTCAAGGCATTATCATATTGTTCAACAAATTGTTTTAATGTAGTCTTTGGGTTGACATATCCATCAAAAAAGGCATTCATGCTCTCACTTCGTTGTGTCGTTGACATGCCAGCCCAAAAAATATCTTTGACATAGACAGGAACCCATCGATGTCGCTCATCATATAACACTCCCAACCACTGATTCTCATAAAGATTGAATTTTGCAATCATCTCTTTCCATTTCATCTCAAATTCATCTTTTGTGAAAGTGTCATACACTGCGTTTTGCAAATCCATCTTCATGGATTCATATTGGGAATACCCTTTCAACTTCTCCGGAATCTTCTTCATGATATGCCATAAACACCATCGATGTCGAGCATTGGGGAAGACTATTTCTATAGCCTTTTGCATAGCTTTGCACTGATCAGTTATTATAGCTTTTGGAGGATGATCTGACATGCAATTTAACCATGATTTGAATAGCCAAACAAATGTATCAGTGTCTTCGCTAGATAATAGGCCACAACCAAGCAAAATCGATTGTCCATGGCGGTTAACTCCTACAAACGGAGCAAATGGCATATCATATTTATTAGTGAGGTAAGTTGTATCAAATGAAACAACATCTCCAAATTCTTCATAAGCCGCCCGACTCATTGCATCCGCCCAAAACAAGTTTCTTATGCGAAAGTCAGTATCAACATCAATCATATAATAGAAACTCGAATTTTGTGCGTGCATTCTCAAAAAATACTTTTGAAGTGCATCGGAATCTCCTTCGCCAAGCCTCAACTTTCTAGCTCTCTCAATGTAATTCCTTGCATCTCGCTCATCAAATGTTAAAGACTCATAACCCCCAGCTTCAACAACCATTGAGTTATAATTTCTAGACACCCCAATCCCTGCTTGATCATTAATTTCTAATCTTCTCTTCACAGGACTAAAGATTTTCTTATTCATTGCAAAATGGCGTGAGTCGGTGGGGATCAAGTCATGATTATGCTCAAGGTTAACTGTGGTTAACATAAATCTCCCATCCTTTTGTAGGCTTGCTCGAACCCTTGCTTTGCAATCAATTTTTGTAGACAGAGATGGCTTTAAAGGGTTTACTTCTGATTTTTTAATTCTCTTCCCCGATCGAGAACATTCAATCCCAAAATATCTTAATTCCCCATCATCGCCAATAACTTGTGTTTTACAAGCTATAGAAAACCCAACATGTTTAGCATATTCGGCATAAAATGTGTACGCTTCTTGCTTTGAGGTAAAACACATACCCTTCTTAGGTTCCTCAACTTCTTCACTCTCATTTAATAAAGGATTCTCAACGCTATTTGAATCAATCTCCATTTCTGCTCATTCAAAAATTAAAATGAAATCAAATAATTTAATAACAGATTATTATAATAATAGAAACTCAATTCCAGTAAAAACACATTGGAAGCAAACAGGATCAGTCCCATGGTTGTCTTCAAGGAACCACCATTGGTTTCATTAACTCAAATGTTTCATAAACTTATAAACATTTATCTTGAACTGTTTTTTGAACTGTTATAAACATCTATAAACATCTGAGTTTATAAACATCAGGTCCATTGAACTGTTATAAACATCTATCTTTAACTGTTTTTTAAACATTTATCTTGAACTTATAAACATCTAACTTATAAACAGGGGATTTCAGAACAGATTTTTTTTTTTAATTTTAATTTCTGAACAGATTATATATGTATGTTTACCGGTTACCAGTTATCCTTTCAATAACAAATTATATGTATGTTATACTCTGTTATATATATGTTTGGTATAATCTGATATATATATATGTATGTTATAATCTGATATATATATATATGTTTAACAGATTATAAAAATCTCTTCAATGTATGTTTATATATATATATTTCATTACAGAATACAACTATAATTTAAATGGTGGAGGAGAGGGATGACAATCGGACAGAAACTGACCTGAACGAGGGAGAGGGAGAGCTCTGCAAATGCTTGACCAAGAGAGGGAAGACAGAGAGGGACACGAAATCTGCAAACGGAGATAGCGAATGAACGCTTGACGGTGGAGGAGAGGGACGGCGGTGGAAACCCCGTTACAATTTACACGGTGGAGGAGAGGGACGCCGATCACAGCTTCAGCGGGAATAGAGTTGAAACGCGATTTCTTCTCCTCTGTTATCAGATTTTTGAGCGGGAATTTTTTTTTTTTTTTTTTCTTCTTCTCACAGTGCGTGAAACACACGCACTGTAATGTGAAAGTGTCATTTTTTCTCCCTTCTTGGATGCCACGTAATTAGAGCTGCTCCTGGTGCTCATGTTTTAGTGGTATGTATCGGAACTGTAAAAAAAATTATAACTAAATAAACAATTTGAAATTATTTAAAAATTATTTTCAAAATTCATAGTCTATAATTCAAAACTCAATTTAACATTCTTTTTAAAATTTAAAATCAAACTTTTTTAAAACTATATATAAAAAAAAATTCAAAAAAATTATTTTTTATTTTATTTTTTAAAATTATTTTTAGAATTATGATTTAAGTGTGGAGTCGTGTTTTGAGTTATGAGTTGAGTTTTGAAAAGAGAAAATTTGTTTTATTATGAGTTTTGAAAAGAGTTTTGAGTTGTATTTTAAGTTTTTTTGAGTTTATTTTTTAAAAATATTTTTAAAAAAAGTATTTTATTTTTTAGGGTAAATATTTATTTATTTATTTATATTTCATACATTTGTGTGTTGTATTTTTTTAAATATTAAAAAAATTTTAAAAATTATTATTTTTATTTTAAATATATAATTTTATTTTATAAATATATTTTTAAATATTTTGATTTTTTTATTATGTGTTTGGTTATAATTTGAGTGTGGATTTTGAAAGTAGTGTAGGATTTCGAGTTATGTATTTGATTATGAGTTTTGAAAATAGTTTTTGAATTGAGTTTTGAGTTATGTATTTGATTACGATTTGATTATGAAATTATGTTTTGAGTTTAAAATATTAAAATTGAAAAAAATTTAAATATTTACAAAATAAATAAAATATTTAAACATATATAAATAAAAATTATATATTTAAAATAAAAAAATAAAAATTTCTGAAACATTTTCTAATATTTTAAAAAATAAATCTAAAAATTTGAAAATACAACTCCAAATCCAAAAACTCAAAACTCAAAATACAATTCAAAACTCTTTTCCAAACTTAAATTTTTTTCCAAAATTTAAAAACTTTTTTTAAAACTCATAACCAAACAATTTTTTTCCTCAAAAAATTCAACTCATAATTTCATATGTAAATCATAACTCTATATTCAAATTATAATTCTAAAATTAAACCCCACACAACCAAAGTTTAGTCCTTATAATGAATGCAATTCCGATTCGTAGCTCGAATCGGATGGCTCGAGAGTGGCTCGAATTTGGTTTTTTTTCCTCTGCGGACGTTTCTCCCTTTGTCTCCTTGTTCTGTTTCTTCTCTTCTTCTACTGAAACACTTAGTCAAATTTCTTAGTCAGCCATTTTCAATTTTCAATTTCTTATTCAATGGAGAGGTCCCTGACTTTTCTCTAACAATTTGAGTATACACTTAGTCAGCCAAAATAAATCAATGGAGAGAGATGAAGTGAAGTTGCGAATCTGTTGATGAATGGAGAGAGATGGAGAGAGATGAACAAATTTGAACAAATCTGTTGATCAACAATTAACAAAATAAATATATTTGTTCCTCTAACAAATCAAAATCAACAAAACAAAATAAATCAACAAACTAAATCAACGAATTTAAATTTAAAGTCATTGATAAAAAATAGAGAAGAAGAAGAAATAGATAGCTATTATTGAAAAAAAAAAAAAAACCAGAATCCAGATTAGCAAGAAAATCAGAATCCAAAAAAAATCTGGAATTGAGTAGAACAGAAAATCTGGAATTAGCAAGAAAATCCAGATTTGTAATCTGGAATACCCAAAAAGAAATCTCCAAAATCAAATTTGATGACCCTGAAACAAAAATCAGAATCCAAAAAAAAAAAAAAAAAAAATCTTCATCAAATCAGAATCCAGAGATCAGCACAGAAAATCAGAATCCACAAATCAGAATCTGGAATACCCATTTGAGAGCAGCACAGAAAATCTGGAATACCCATTTGGGTATTTCTTCATTTTTCTTCATCAAACCCGAGTTCATCTTCATCATCAAAAACACAGATCTTCATCAATATCAACATCTTCATTAACTCATCTCCAGATCAAAAAAAAATAGATCGGCGATGGCAGATAAAAAAAAAAAAAAAAACAGATCAAAAAGAAAAACAGATAAAAATGTGACCAGCGTCAAATTTTAACTTAATTTATCACCATCTTCTCTTCTCCTTTCATCCTCACCGACAGCATCATCCAGATCATTTTTTTTTTTTTGAATAGCTTCAGACTTTGAACATCATCATCATCTTCATCATCTTCAACATCATTGTCATCTTCATCATCTTCAACATCTGGGTGACCCTCTTCCCCCTTCCTTCTCTCTTTTCTTTTTCCTTCTCTGGCTCTCTTTCTTCGTCCTTCTCTCTCTCCCTTTCCCTCTGTGTGTCTGCTTCAGATAAAGAAGAAAAAAAAAATATAAAACGTCGTCGTTTCTCTATCTCGAGCCAATCTCGAGCCATGATTCTCGAGCTACCAGCCATTTCTCTAATGAATGACTAGATTAACAGTAGATAGCACTAGAGAGATTTACCCTAATCTGGTTAGGGAAAAAGAATAGTAGATAATGTATAGCTCTAGAGCACCAAAGCTAGCAACTCTCAAAGGTAAAAACAGTAATGCTATATTTTCTTAAAAATAAAACTCTAAATAGAGTTCTGTACACTTGATAATAATAAAAAAAAAAAAATACACAAAAAAAAAAAAAAAAAAAAAGATACAAACATCACTATTATACCCCTATTAAAGTTCATTAGAACTTCTTTATTAGAGTTTCAAATAATTTTTCAAGCAAAAAATATGTATAAATTTATGTTTTTAATTATAGGAGATGTTACAATGTGCACCATCGAAAAGGTACATATGGTATGCCTTTCATAACTTTTCACAAAATTTCATAACTTAAACTCAAAATGTTGTCATTTTTTCGCTACAAAAGTCATAACTTTTTTTTCACTGAAAAATGTCATAATAAAATTTCAAAGTGCTATAACAAAAATCACAAAATGTCACAGTATTATTATTCTTAACTTTAGGGTGTTTATCATAAATTTACTATTTATAACTTTATTACAAAATGTCATAACACACATCACAAATAATCATAACATTCATTATAAAAAATCATAATCTTTTTATAATGTGTATCATTTGAAAGGGTGCATATTATAAATGAATAATTCCTGGTAGCTCGAAAATCCCGGCCCGACTTTGGCTCGAATTCCAAAAACGACGTCGTTTTGGCTATTCGAGCCAAAACGACGTCGTTTTGGATATATTTTTTTCTTTTTTTTTTTTTCTTTTCTTTTTCTTCCTTTTCTTTCCTTCATCTTCTCCGTTGAAACCAGGTGAAACCAGAGGAGAGAGGGAGGTCCGGCCGCCGTCGTCGTCGCAAGGAGCTCGTCGCCTCCGCCGCCTCCGCCCGCCGTCCCCGTCGCAGCACGCCGCCGATCGTCGCAGAAGCTCCGATCGTCGCAGCACGCCGCAGCTCGCAGCCCCGCGCAGCCGTCCCTCCGGCCCCGACTCCTCCTCCAGCCATTTTTATGGCCCCCTCCCCTCCCCTCCTCCTCCCTCCTCCTCCTCCTCCTCCTCCTCCCTCCTCCCTCCTCCTCCTCCTCCGACTCCGACTCCGACAAATTCGAGCCAAATTCGAGCCAGTGATTTCGAGCTACGAATCACTGCTCATTATAAATTTCAACTTAATTATTTGTACATTAAATATCTCGTGACCAATGGAGACAGGATTGACAACCAATATCTTTGTTGATTGTGTGGCCAAATTTTAACACACACCAAATGGATAGTTAAATTCTTTCCTCTCGCATGGGCGTGATTACCTATCCAAACACATTCTAAAATGCAAAGCTTTAAAATTGTATTCATAATGTTCCTTTTTATATGAATTCGCATAAAAAGAAGAGTTATTAAGCTTATTTGGTATAATTCTTATAAGTTAAAAATTGATAATAATAAAAGGAAAATAATCTACTGGTGGTCAGCAAAAATGTAATTATAAAAAATTAATAAATATTAATAATTAAAATTATAAAATTTTTCATTAATGCGTAATAATTTGGAAAGATTACCATTGAATGATAATTTTTTCATAAAAAATAAAAATCAAAACCACTCATTTTTAAAGAATACCACTGAATGGTAATTATTTTATTTTTTTCTCAACTTATTTAACTTATTTCCAATTAATACTAAACAATAAACAAGATTTGCAAGAAATAGTCTTGACATAAATTTTTTAAAATAAAAGTAGTTAAAAATAATTTATATAAATTATACCAAACAATACATGAGCTATTACCAGGTCAAATACAACTATTTTTGAAGTGAAAGCCATAAATTTCAGAGACTGCAAAGCCAAGGAATCGGAAGAGATTTCAAATAAAAAAAAAAAAGAGTCAGAAATCTTTCAGAAAATAATCAGTTGATGAAAACAGCATTCATATGACAACTTCAGTAAATCCTATTGGATTTTTGTTGCCTTAGCTTTAACCAACAACCTCTCCTATATTCTCTGCTTTATATATGAGAGGAGAAAAATTATATTAGGACAAATAAATGTAATGTTTCAGTATAGTTTTTATTACTTAAAGCAGCGTAATTTAAAGCTGCTTTTTTTTTTTTTTGTAATTATTGATGGTTAGATTTTTGTAATTGACAATACCATTTGACAGAATTCCTTTCAGTTATCGCTCTTTTATTTCAGTAAGATTGTGAGTGTTTAGATGCGAATCTAACTTGAATTGTGTCTGTGTCGAGGAGTTTGTGCTGACATTCTATATCTTGAGCATTCCTTATTTACTACATCGGTGACTATACATGGTAATTTGTGCGCTCGAGCAGTGAAGTGGAGTTTCCAGTATTTCAGCCTGTATTCAAAACTTCTAAAAAACTTGTCTTACCGCTCGAGCGGTGAAGTGTGTGCTCGAGTGGTTGGCCTATATGTTTTGCATTGCCTTTTCTCACACTGCTTGAGCAGTGAAGTGTGCGCTCGAGCGATTTTTGTAACTCTGTTTTTTATAAAATGCTCCGCTTGCTATTTTTAAGGTTCAATCCATTCAGACTCTTAGAGAGGAGAAGAATACAAAGTGTTCTATATTGGAAGGTGTTTTTATATGAATTTCCTTGATGTATAGAAGATAATCTATTGATCAACGAATAACAAAGTGTCAAACATCAAGAGTTGATTTTGTTTGGTTATTCACATAAAGAGAGAGGTGTTCTTCGGTAGATTTCAGAGAACTTAAGCCTAAAACTTTGGTAGATTTCAGAGTGGCTTATCGTCGTGAATTTGACATCGGTATTGTGGATTCAATATTGGACAAAATAGTTCCGTAGTGAATATGGCCGAGTTTGGTTCAATTCGAGCGTAGATTTGTTAGGTAATTGAGAGTACTTATGTGTAATTCATTTTTATCTTCTTAATAAACTATGTAGTAGTTTTGGCCTGTGATTTTTTTCACGTGAAATCGTTGTTCCGATTTGTCTTAATTATTTAATTAAGATTATTTTTTACTACTTTAAATTAAAATATAATCACGAATTAATATCTTAGGAGTCATTTAAAATTTTCATTGATTTTTAAAAGATAACTAATTTTATAAATGGTATGATGCATTTGTCTAACTTCCCATGCGACACGGAAAGATGAGCTATGATCTGAGTGGACTTATTTAGGTCCTTATCAGGATTTGTTGTGTTTGTTTGTGTGGTTTATTTCGATTTCGACCCATGGAAATAATTCTAATGATTTGTTCTTATAGGGCATCAAACAGATTATATTGAGCCCTTCCTTTGGAGTGGGCTAAATTTAGCCATAACATTAGAACTTAAGGATTGCAATAATACTTCCAATGAGTACCCTTTTTTTACCAGTTCAAAAAAAAATATATATATATATATATATTGAGGACGTTAATATTTATATGATCAGATTATATTTATTTTAAAAAAACAAAGAGTCTATTTTCAATTTGACACTGAATTTATAGGATTTGGGGACGCTGCTGCGCGGGATGCGCAGCAGCATCTGCTGTGCGCGGAAATGGGCCCATTTCGGGGCTCATTTTGATAATCCGAACCGTTCACATTTTAGAATACACCAAGCAGAACATGCCTGTAAAAAATCAAGTTAATCGGATACCGTTTACCCATTCATCTACTCACATTTCTATCTACAAAAATAAATAATAATTGTGATTTAAAGTATTAAAATGAATACAAATGTGAGTGGATGAATAGGTAAACGATATCCAATTAACTTGATTTTTTACAGGTATATTCTATTTGATATATTCTAAAATATAAATAATTCAGATTATCAAAATAGACCCTGAAATGGGCCCATTTCCGCGCACAATAGGCACGCAGCAGCGTCCCCAAATCCGAATTTTACATGGTCTTGAGTTAGGCTTTGCAAAAAGGGAGTAATTATTTGATTGTTCCAAGACTAACTAGTTATTAGTTTCAGTCACTCATATCAACAAAGCGTAATTTGAGATCCCGCTTGGATCTACTTATTACTCCGAGATAAGTATTTTTAGGATTTGAATAAGTATTTTTACTCATAAAGTGCAAAGATTTTGAATTGTTTTATTTTTTGGACTAGATTTGAGATTAGAAATTCTAATATTGTCTGACATGCTTAGTTATAAATATTAATTTTTATTTTTATATTATTTTGGGTTAGAGAATAAACTAGAAAAAATAAAAAATAAAAAATAAAAACAATAAATATATATATATATACATACATATGCTTCTTTTTAGAACTTAAATGCAAAAGATAAAATAAAATAAAAAATAAAATGCAAACAATTGTTAAAAGGCTCAAAATCATTTACAATGGCATTGTTTGGGAAGGACTAAAGTGGCTATTTTAATCATAAAAGACAAAATAGGTTATTTTAGCCATAAAAAATAAAATATTACATCTAATCCATAATCATTACACTTTTCTCTCACAAAAAAAGCTAAAAAAGTTAAAAAGCCATTCTCAAACCAAGTTTTTTAGCTCAGGTTAAAATAATCAAAAAAGTCAAAAAGTCAACCTATTTCCCAAACGGAGGCTAAGTATAAATTCAAATAATTATTGAAAAGATCAAATTTATTTATAACTTTTTAAGACCTTATGTAACCATGTTTTTTTGAGAGAATTATGCAACCATGTTAACTGGGCGAATTTAGAATTAAAAAGTGATAAAATAAAATTAGGGTCAAACGAATGATTATATTAGGTTCGATGCGGAACCGGATTGGGAGTACCATGTCAAGTTGAAGCGGAGTCTGACAATTGTTTTGAAGCGGAGTCTGACAATTGTTTTTTTTTTTTTTTTTTTAAATCTAAAAAAATTGATGTAATTACTAACTTTTTTTAGTGAAAAAGTTAGCTTTGAAGTTATTCTTTTTTAATTCAAGACAAATAAGCTTAAACTTTTTAATTTATTTAGCTAAAAAACAACTTTTTAAAAAAGTCAAAAAATACGTAAATAAAAAATTTTAAAAATCATTAAAAAAATTAAAAGTCATTAAAAAGACAAATTATACACCTTAGTCATTAATTTTGCCACACAACTAAAAAAGATATTCCTAAATAAATTAATGTTTTTCTCATAAAAAAGTTTAAAAGTTAAAAAAAATTATTGCTATAAAAAGTCAAAAACATGCCTTAACCCATGCCAAAGTGGATCTAAACCAATTTTTCAATAATACATATAAATCAAACCAAGTCTTAAGTCTCATTAAATAAGGTCGGCTACATGAATCCTTATTCTTTACTTGACTCTATCAAAAGCCATTTAGTTAATCAAATTAAGGAAATTCATATATTTATTTACTATACTGGCCCACTTTAATCTAAGTTTGCCACTTTCCCTAACACTCTCCCTCTACCGTCAATGTATCGCATCTATTTACTATTGTCTCTGTTGGTCTCCGTTGTATATGACCAAACTATCCCAATCTATTCTTTCTCAGCTTATCTTTTATCGGTGCTACTCCTACCCATTTACGAATATATTTATTTACAACTCTATCTTTTCTAGTCTTGCTACATATTCACCTTAGCATTCTCATCTCGACAACACTCATTTTATCTACTTATTATTTTTTAGTTGCCTAACATTCTGTCACATACAATATCGCTGGTCTACTAGCCGTTTTATAGAACTTTTTTTTTTTAATCTAGTGAATACTCATTTATTGTACAGTACCCCAGATGCACTCCTCAACTTAAACCATCCCGCTTTAATTCTATGGATTACATCTGTTCCAATCTCCCTAACTGTTATGATAATAGATCCTAAATAACGAAAAAATTCACTCTTGAGTAGTTATTGATTCTTAATCTTAATTTCTCTTCTGTTTTTATTGTTACTATTACTAAAATTACACATCATGTACTCTATTTTAGTTTTACTTATTCGAAAGCCTTTAGATTTAAGTACTTCTCTCCAAATATTCAACTTAGTATCAACTCCTTCTCTAGTCTCATCTATTAATACAATATCATTTGCAAAAAATATACACCATAGCACATCATCTTGAATATTTCTTGTCAATTCATCCATAACTAAAGCAAAAGAATAAGCACTTAAGGTTAATCCTTGGTGTAACTCCACAGTAATTGGAAATTCACTTGTCTCTCTAGTTGACAATTTAATAGTTGGCACCACACCTTCATACATATCCCTAATCACATCAATTAATGTAGCCTTTTGTTATTCATTTCTTCTCTAACACCTACTAGATTATATCCCGAGACACTCTATCATATGTTTTCTCAAGATAGATAAAAACCATATAAATGTCTCTTTTCTTCTCCCCTATACTTTTCTATTACTCTCCTCAAAAGATAGATCTCTTCCATTGTTGACCTACAGGGCGTAAATCCAAATTGATTCTCTGACATTTTGTTATATCTCTTAATCGATGTTCCATCGCTCTCTCTCACACTTTTATTATATGACACATCAACTTGATTCCTCTATAGTTGTTGCGATTCTGGACATCTTATTTATTCTTATAGATTGGCACTAAAATATTCTTCATCCACTCCTCCGGGATTTTCCTAATCAACAAAATCTTGCTAAATAACTTAATCAATTAAGCAACTTCCTTCTTACCTAAATATTTTCAAGTTTTAATAGGGATATCATTGGGTCCTAAAGCCTTATTCTATTTCATCTTCTTAAGTATAATCTCCACTCCAAAGTTCTTAATTTTACAATAGAACCTATAATCTTGGTTTTCCTTATTACTGGCTACTTTCCCCCTTTTAACCTTTCTCTATGTTCCTCATTTAACAATTTTTCAAAATAGTTATGTCTCCTTAACCTCTTCATCTTTCATCTACACTTTAGAGTCCTTACTCTTAATGCATTTAACCTAATTAAAATCTCCTATTTTATTCTCTCTTATCTTAGCAAGTTTTAGGGGTATAAAACTGGCTCGGCCCAGCCCGACCCATGTCGGGCCTCACAAGGCTCCCGCCAAAATTCAAGCCAGGCAGGGTCGCCCCAAGGGCCAAAAAATTAGGCCTAAGCCCAGCCCTAAGCCTAGGGGTATTCGGCCCTTGAGCGAGCCGGCTTAGTGGGCCTGGGCCTAGCCTCGGGCTTGGGTGGGCCTAACCTTTTTTTTTTGTTTTTTTAATTTTTCTACCAAAATTTTATTATTTTTTACTAAAAAAGACACTGGGCCTCAGACGGGCCAGGCCTCAAGCCAGGCCTTAAGTGAGCCGATGGGCCGGGTTTCAAAATGGTGGCCTAGGCCTAGGCCTAGGCCCAGGGGCTTGGGCTGGGATTGGGCCTGGGCCCAAACATGCCTAAATAAGCTGGGCCCATCCCAGGCCTCGGGCAGGCTTCGGGCCACCCACGAGTCGCGGGCCATTTTTACACTCCTAGCAAGTTTGTATATTCTTTTCTCTCACTCCTTACTACTTAGTCTAGTGTATAGGTCATCATAGGCTTTCAACTTAGCATCTCTCACTATTTTTTTGACCTCCTTATTAGTCAATTTGTACCTCCTTATTAGTCAATTTGTACCTCTTAAGATTTCTTCAATTTTATTTTTTTGTCACTTTTTAAAGCATTCTTTTTTCGTCTTTGCTACCGCTTGAACCTCATTCCTTCACCACCAAGTTTCCTTAGAGCTGGGTTCCTTTCCTTTCAACTCTCTAAGGACTTCTCTTGAGATTCTCTTCATACAATTAGCCACCGAGTTCTATATAGTGTTTGTATCATCTTCCAAATACCTTCTTTATCCATTGTATTCTTAAATATTTTTAGTTTATCCCTTTTTTAGGTCAAACCATCTTGTCCTATGGCGCCCACTATATTTTTTAACTTGGTGTTGCCCTTTAAAGCATAAATCTAATACCAAAATCCTATATTGAGATGTCATGATCTCTCTAGAAATCATCTTACAGTCGCTGCATTTTAGATTGTTTACTTTTCTTATTAGAAAGTAATCTATTTGGCTTTTAATTGACCCACTTTTAAAGATTATTAAATACTTCTCTCTCTTCTCATACATAATATTGGCCACCACCAGGTCAGAAGCGAACGCAAAATCTAAAATACTCTCTCCAACCTTATTTCTATCACCAAAACCATACCCGCCATGCACCATTTCATAACCTAGTTTATTTATTCCTACATGGCCATTGAAATCTCCACCTATAACAAGGTTCTCTCCTATCGGTATCTCCTATAATACCTCATCCATTTGGTTCCAATAATCTCTCTTAGTCTGATCATCTAATCCTACTTGAGAGGCGTATGCACTAATAACTTTCACAATGTTCTCTCATATAATTAGTTTAACTAACATAATCCTATCATATTTCCTAATGACCGCAATTACATTTTCTACAAGACGCTTGGCAACTATTATTCTTACCCCATTCTTGTATCTATCATTATTACTATAATATAGTTTAAAACTAGTATCCTCTATTTTCATAACTTTCTCACTTGTCCACTTAGTCTCTTGTACGCAAGTTATACTAACTCTCCTCCCAGTCATATATATTTTTAGTTTTTAATGTAAGTTTAACTCGACCAGAAGAAGACATACAACAACAGAGCTGAGAACAATCACAACAATGGAGATAGCAAGGAAAGATATGTACTCTTGTTGGCAATTTCACAACCACATTATCTACAAAACTTATGCACTATTGTTAATAGTAATTCAATCATTCTCTATTAGAAGGATGAAGAACATTTCAGAGAGAGCGAAAAGATAAGGTTTAATAGGTAAACACCAATAAATCTACATTGCAAACAAACAAAAATTAGCATCACACTCCAAAATGAATAAAAAAAGGAAAACTATATAACAAACCAACTTTTAAAGAAAAACAGAGGCTCAATATCAAGTAAACACACTGTTTGTACCCAAAATGATAGCACCAAAACCAGCCTCAAACCATCCCCAAATCAGCACCAAACCTGTCACGACCCAAACCCGCCCCTAGAAGTTTGGCATCGTAACCGGCCAGTAATCCAAGATTACCAAAGGCCTTCCTATACAAAACATAAATAACCGGGGCTCGCGGAAGCGAAGACAGAATACTATAGTCCAAAGAGCTGTGCATATATATGAACAAATATTTACATGCCAAAAATGTTAATTTACCCACTTACATTACATAGCATGTAACAAAAGATCATACATAAAACATAGGTACATGCCACAGATGTACAACAAAGCAAAACTCACTAATGGCCTTCCAGGCCTAGCCCCAGCTCGGAGGCACACAAAACACCAGGTAGGCTTCAAAACGGCGGTCCGGTCAAGACTCTGCCTAGGCTTAACTCCCAGAACGCTCACCTATAAATACATATATACAAACAGTGAGCTAAAGCCCAGTGAATAACATTGAACTAAAGGGATAGTGAACGAATTCCACATATCATATATCCGTAAATCGAATCATTCATAATCATTCATATCAGAACATATCATAATGGTACATCTCACGGAACATACACATAACGTCTTGCGACTAGAGTAATCGGTTCCGGATACCGATTAAACACATATCACCATAATGAAGTGGCTAACGAGATCTCGTGTATGTCATGGACCCGCACTAACGTGCCGTTCCCCATGACTTGGGACTATCCGAAGATGTCATACTAGATTCGCAAACAGGATATTCGTTCACAGAATCAAATCACATTTCAGAAACATAATTTGACGTATCACATTTGAAATATAGCTCATATTAACATAACTTTACAGAAATGTTACTCACAGTGGGTTTCCAAAACCGGTTGTACGGTCTTCAAGGTTTGACCTACAGATACAAACATTATAGCATGATTTCTTCACACGTAAAGTAAACACACACACACTTGTAATCTCGTCACCATAACTTACTTAAGGCTTAAGGATGCCTAAAACATGCATTGGAACACTTTGTGAAATTCGGAAAAATAGGTCCCCGCTCGAGCGTGTGTTCCCCCGCTCGAGCGGACTGTAAACTGTGACAAAGATACTGGATGCACGAAATCTCCGCTCGATCGGCAAAACCCCCGCTCGAGCGGCCTTAAAAAATCTGGGTGAAAACCAGTCCCATTTTCTGTTAAACCGTGGGTCTCCATTTTTGCAAAAATCAACTTCCAAATCAGAAACCTCAAGACCCCAAACACTTGAAAACACTTTAAATTAAGCTTCAAAACTTCCAAACAAAACCCAAATGCATCATAAAACCTTGAATTGAGGTGGAAAACCATATACATGCACATACAAGCTTCATTCTCAAAACCATGGAGTTTCTCCTTCCAAAATGAAAATCATGTAAGGAAAATATGATTCTAAACATAAGTTACATAGTATGATGCCATGTATGCTCAAAATCCAACCTAGATTAAAACACAACACAATACCTGTAGACGTCCCCAAACGCATCCCGGGGAGGGTGCGACTCCCTCCCGTTCTGGTTCGATATTGGGTTACTACAGTTCGAAGGACTCGAATGTCACGGTTCTTAATCTTGAACCAAAGAGTCCAAATCCGGCAAATCGTTTTTGAGAAAACAAATTTTTTTGAAAGAAGTGCCAAACATGGACTGCTTTGCCAGATACAGAGTCGCCACCTAAATATTTTTTATGGGGAAATTTAGGAAACCCTGACTCGGTGCCAAAGACCACGTGTCCGTCATCACCAAAGTTGCCTCGGCTCGGGAACTTGGGTACGATTGGGGAAGGTCACTTCGTGAGCACCCCCGCTCGCCCGGTCAAAGACCGGCCTCTACGAACCATGATATCTTATTTTGAAAACCTTGTGTGTTCTTATTCCGGTTATTAGCCTAGGTTACTATGTGATGCGCACAGCATACAAGTATAGACTGAGTCACCTGAACTGGAACAAAACATTTCATGTTTGTTTGTGAAAGATGGTTTGCTACCCGCAGGTAGGCTTAAAATGCAGATTTTGCCACCCTCGGGTGGGCTTAGAAAACATGGTTTTGCCACTATCTAGTGGGCTTAAAACAAACAATCAATGCATTGTCCCAATTCAAATAACCCAACCTTCACCCACAGGCATTCAGGCAGTTATATCACGTAAGCACATAGCCTCATGGTAAGCATGCTATTCATGGCAGTCACTCACACGCATGCAAGGATGCTAAAGCATAAAACTCACCGAGTACTCCAAGCCAAAACAGAAGCTGATTAGAAATCCATGCATGATCCTAAGTATACAGAAATGCCTAATGCAACACATGCGAAGATGCAAACTATAGCAGGCTCGGCTATTCTAAACATGGCATGTGGAATGCTACAACTAACACGTATTCAATTTGGAATTGAAATACAAATGCAGTTTGTATGATGCGCCGAGCCCGGTGCGTGCAAAACAGATGAATGATGCAAACATGCTGTCATACTGTATGCTAATTGAAATATGCCCTAATCTAACCATCATAAGCAGGTAAATAAAATGGAAGAAAGACGTGGGGTTGGAAGACATACATCACACTCACCCACACTTATTACAATCATGCCCTCGCGCAGAGGGTCCAAATAAATATATAGTCCCGAATGAAAGAATAGTACAGTCCAAATAATACAGTCCAAATAATGTACAAATTCCTAATTAATTAACAAATTAACTAAGAAAAACTGTAAACTGGCATGCAAGCCAAGGGCTGCCTTGATTCTGATGAACGATGTATGTTTGGACTACCTTTGCGCCGAAATCCACTAGGATGCCCCAATTAGCCTCTGTTTTGCAATTAGTTCTTGAAAAGCGCGCCAAGCCTCGGAAGACCGCTGATTCTTGATATGCTGCAATAGAGAGCAGGAAAGGGGCATAGCAATGTATTTTCACAAATATATGCATGCCTCGATCCTCGTGCCACCAATCACGCATATCGATGCATGATGGCCGAGGAGCCGAATTGCACAACTCAATATAGGATGAATGCATATGAATGCTACAACAAAACCTAACTCCATCACGGATAATCCGGAGTGTCGGTGACTTGGGAATTGAGACACATTCCGTTACTCGGAGTACGAAACGCGCCTCGTTTCCCGTGCCTGGGCTAACTCCTATCCCGAACACTATGCAATATGCATGATATGCATGAAATGCAACTAAGATACAATTCTAACATACACAATGTCATGGAATGGCATACACGCTACACGAGGTGATACACAACCGAGCATACGCAATGCTATGGATGAAATGGCATACGCAATGCAATATGGGCTTACACCAACATGAGAGAGCCTCAGCCACACTCACATAAGAGGCCATCAGATAAAAACAAGACACCCCGAAATGCGTGCACGCGTGCACGCAAACCGAGAACGGACCCTTAGGCACCGAAATGCCACTCTAATGAGACATGGCAAAGACACGGAATATGACATGCAAACATGCAAAAATCAGTGGCAAAATGAGGGGCAAAACAGTCCCGAAACCCGGCGAAATGAAACCCGATGCAAGGAATCTCTCCCGAAATGCAAAACTAGGCATCCGAAATGACTTGTAGCTATACAATACATGCATAATTTGAACATGACATGAAAATACAGAAGCAAGGCAGCTCCAAAAATCACATTTTTACAGTACAAAACATGGCCAAACAGCAATCACAAGTAGGGCTAAAATGGCATACAAAAATGGCTCCGCAAGGGAGGCTATGAGGCAAGTGGTACATGCAATGCCCAAACATAAAAATACCCTTCTACAAAACTGAAGAGGGACCAAAAATATGAACATTTACAGTTTATGAAATTCTCCAAATCAGTATGCAAACATGCTCAAAATGCAATGTAAGATTGAGGCCACAAGAGGGTATAACATGAAGTATACAAAGAGTTCACCAAACAGCCAAAGACCCTTAATGAGATATGTCCAAGGGGTCAAAATATGGCCATTTTCAGTTCTGATCATGGCCTAAAAACAGAAGCAAGGTAGGCTAACAAAGCATGCAAAAATAGGGACCAAAGAGGGGCAATGAAGCAAGTCATACATGGAGGTCCCAAACAAGGTTGAACCCTTCTACAATGTTGTAGAGGGACTCAAAATAGGCCTATTTTAAGTTTACATCAGGCCCCAAAACAGATTAAACATATGCTAAAAATACCATGCAAAATAGTGGCATACAAGAGGGTATTGAAACAAGTACCAAATGGGGGGCTCAAACAGGGTTGAGCCCTTAAACAAACATGTAGAATAGCTCAAAAAAAGCCTAGTTTCAGTTAGGGTCGAAGCCCAAAACAGTAAGAAAGTAGGCTAAAAAATTGCTGCAAAAAAGAGCTATAAAGGAGGGAAAATGGCTTACCCTTGGAGACTAATGCTTTTGTTGCTTCTTGGCTTGAGTTTGCTGCCTCTTAGCTGCTGGAAATCCTCTCAAGGTGCTGGAAATGGAGTGGTGGTGGTGGTGCTTGGTAGTGATGAAGAAAATGAGGCCAAACTTGAGAGAATGAGAGAGATAGAGGGAGATAGAGGGTATGTTTGGTTTGTGTTTGAGAGATGTGTTTTAGAGATAAAAAGTACGAAAACATGTTTGGTTTGGTTTTTTGGGAAATTTGTTTTGGAAAATTGTTTTGAGAGAGAGTTTTGGAAAAAGTGATTGATTTGATGTGTGTGTGAGAGAGATTTGTTTGGAAAACCTGTTTGGTTTGTGTGTTTTGGGGAATTTTTTTGAAAAAATTTGTTTGATTTGATTACTTTTGAAAATTTATTTGTAGAGAAAATTTCCGAAATTTTTTTCAGAAACACAAACCAAACGAACCCAGAGTGTGTATATGCTTGAGAGCAATTTTCCAACCCTTTCTCTAGAGCTGGGAGGCCAGCTATATAGACAAGAATGGGGGAGAAAAGGAGGGAAAAAAGTGGAGGGAAAAGGCATCAACTTTCCCTCCAAAAGTTTTCCCCGGATCAAGATATTTTTGGGGGAAAACAGCTATACAGCTGTAATGCACACACTGCAAGGAAGCTGGCCGGCCAGGTATTTTGGTTGCAGGTGGCCGGCCGGCCACCCCCCATGGCCGGCCGGCCAAGGGTCAAAAGGGTCAAAAAGATTTTCTGGCCGGCCACCAGATATTGGTGTCCTCCCATGTCCCCTCATCACAACCCTGTGATTCAAATCTGGAAAATGTAAAACAGGAGAGAGAACAAGCCACTTTTAGGAGGGGTTCAAAAGGTTCAAGTTGAATTTCTGGCCGGCCATATGATATTAGGGTCCTCCCATGTGTGTACAACACAAATATGTGGTTTGGGGTTGAAGAAAGTGGCCCTAAGGTGGTCAACATTGGCTCGGAAGTGAGAAAAACGGGCGTCGGAGGGCGCCGGAGGAATATAACTGGTTGCTGAGACAATTGCTGGCCTCTTACCCTTCAGTGACCTTCCTGGTGATAAAACAGAGGTACCTGCCAAAAATGAACAAAAACCGATGCAAAACGAATGCTCGGGGGCCAAAACACGCAGTTCGGGGTCCCGAAAATAGGCCGTTAAGCACCGAAAGTGGCATTCGACCACGAAGTGGGTCTCTCAGGCCTCAGTGTCCCTCAAAAGGGAGTAAATGAGATGCATGCCAAAAACCGGAGCAGTCGGAGATGGTTAGGCGGTCCCGAACCGAGGCACACGGCCTGACGGCTCCGAAAACCGGGAACCGGGCTCCGAAATGGGAAAAATGGCCTACGGCCACTGAGAGATGATCTACGGGACCTCTCCCTCCCCTCAGGAAAAGAAACAGAGAAAATCGAGTCTGATTCGCAAATCGAGGCAAGGCACAGAAGAGGGTTCGGAAGTCCGGAGGCAGGGCTCACGGCCGCGACTCTGAGACTTCTGAACGAGCACAATATGCAACATCACCGAGCGCTCAATCGGTGACGTCTGAGTTTCAAGGTCGGTCAAAAATGGGGTGTCTACAGTTGCCCCTCTTTGACAGAACTCGGAAGTCAAGGAATGACGGGAGTGAATGTCAAAGCCTAGAGACGACCCATTTTTGACAAGGCCGAAGACTTAGACAATCATACAAGATAAACAGAGATGTGCCCGCAAGCGTGCCCGCAGGCAAAGGGCAAAATGCAAAACGATATGCACAAGGCCAGATGATCATGCAAATGCAGCAAGCTGTAATGAAGCAAGAATTCGCGAATAGATGCAACAGTTTTAAGCAAGAATGCAAAGCAACAACTACATTTCATGCAGTTAGGAATGCGGAGAATTATTCAATTCTCGTCGCGTCTCACACGGAGAAGCTGCGATACCTGTGCGATTCGTCTGGTCGCACCAGCCTCAAATGAACCGTACATACAATATCGTGCCTGCAAAAGAGAGAAATTGAACAAGCACAATATGCTAACAACATATATTCAATGTGATTCTGAAAGTTTGACACACGCAGTGCCGGCGAGTGAATGCATCGCAATGCGAGAAGGGAACGTGCGTGGCGACGCATGCTCAAGCACAGAGGTACGATAGTTATCAAGAGATGTGCATAACAATGCAAGTATGCTCATGAGAATGCAAGTTATGTACATGAGAATGCAAAACGAGCATAAATCAGGGTGCACGTTTGTTACGAAACAACGAGCAAGGAAACGTGCGTTTCAGCGAAGGCGACTCGATCGCAGCCTCCGGTTCGCTTCCCGGAGAGGTTACAACATGTTCAAAAAGGATACACCTTGATTTTGATGAATGATGATGAGACACATGTCAGAAATTGGAGCTGAAGTTCCGGCGGAGCAATTTCGCGACCGGAAGTGCACTTTTCTTGAACTTTTTCAGGTCCCGGGAACTCCAATTTTCCTCAAAATTTGCAGGGAGCTTGATGGACACCTTGGGAATACCACCGGCCAATTATTTGCCCCAGGGGAGGCCACCGACCAGGTTTCAAAAAGCAAATGGTTGGCCAGCCCGAAAAGGTGGCCGGCCGGCCACCTGTCCAAAACCGTGGGCAATTTGGTCCTTTCACCTCATTTTCTTTATATTCTCTTGCCCAATGACTTTGAGCTCACAACCACAGCTGCGAAAACTTCTTCTCCACCTTCCCAAACCATTTTCCTCTTCAGATCTGAGCTCTATACGCGTTTTCCAACGCCCCACGCAAGTTGTTTTTGCGAAAACATTCGATTTCAAGCACTTTGGACCGATTAAATTTTGATTTTGGTGCTTCTTTTCTCATTTTCACCACTTGAGGTAAGTTTGTCTCAATATTTGGAAGATTTTCTCGGGGGTTGACTTTTGTTGACTTTTCATTTCCCGAGAGTTGACTTTTGTTGACTTTTTCCAATTTTTGGCTCATTTTGCTCATTTTTGCTCCTTTTGCAGATTTTTCGAAATGGCGGGTAATTTTCCTCACGGTGGAGGCCCTCTGGGTGCCGGGGATGATTTTGATGTCATGACGCTACCCCCGAGGGTCCGACCCTTTATTCCCGAGAGATACGCCCCGTCGGTGCACGTGCTTCCGCGGGCCATTTTTCGTCATTACACTGACTTTAATGATCGAGCACCCGGGGATCTACTTCTACGAGAACCAGAGCATCACCTCTCTTACGAGGCACGAGAGGTATTTTACTTTATTTTCTGCATTTTTCGTGCATTTCGTACCTTTGCCATGCTTGAACACACAGTTTAGCTTATGACATAGTACTTTGTTTGCGTTCTGAACATATGACGTGAACACTTGAATTTCTGGACACTCGGCTCTTTGATTGATTGTGAATGCACGGCACACATTAGTTAAGAATTGAACACACGGCTCGAACACTGATTTGTCGAACACACAGCCCGAATTTGAAAGTGAACACACAGCACACACTGACTAAGAGTAGAACACGCAGCCCAAACTCTGATTTTCTGAATACACAGCTCAAACTGACGGTGAACACACAGCCCACACTGATTGAGAGTAGAACACGCAACCCTAACTCTGATTTTCTGAACACACAGCTCAAATCGAAGGTGAACACACAGCCCACACTGATTTAGAGTAGAACACGCAGCCCTAACTCTGATTTTCTGAACACGCAGCCCAAATCGAAGGTGAACACACAGCCCACACTGATTTAGAGTAGAACACGCAGCCCTAACTCTGATTTTCTAAACACGCAGCCCAAATTGAAGGTGAACACACGGCACACACTGGTTTAGAGTAGAACACGCAGCCCTAACTCTGATTTTTCTGAACACGCAGCCCAAATTGAAGGTGAACACACGGCACACACTGATTTAGAGTAGAACACGCAGCCCAAATTAAAGGTGAACACACGACACACACTGATTTAGAGTAGAACACGCAGCCCAAACTCTGATTTCCTGAACACACAGCTCAAATTGATGGTGAACACACAGCCCACACTGATTGAGAGTAGAACACGCAGCCCAAACTCTGATTTTCTGAACACACAGCCCAAATTGATGGTGAACACACAGCCCACACTGATTGGGAGTAGAACACGCAGCCCTAACTCTGATTTTCTGAACACACAGCTCAAATTGATGCAGCACACACTGATTGAGAGTAGAACACACAGCCTTAACTCTGATTTTCTGAACACGCAGCCCAAATTGAAGGTGAACACGCAGCACACACTGATTTAGAGTAGAACACGCAGCCCAAACTCTGATTTTCTGAACACGCAGCCCAAATTGAAGGTGAACACACGGCACACACTGATTTAGAGTAGAACACGCAGCCCAAACTCTGATTTTCTGAACACGCAGCCCAAATTGAAGGTGAACACGCAGCACACACTGATTTAGAGTAGAACACGCAGCCCAAACTCTGATTTTCTGAATACGCAGCCCAAATTGAAGGTGAACACACGGCACACACTGATTTAGAGTAGAACACGCAGCCCTAACTCTGATTTTTCTGAACACACAGCTCAAATCGAAGGTGAACACACAGCACACACTGATTGAGAATAGAACACGCAGCCCAAACTCTGATTTTCTGAACACACAACCCAAATTGATGGTGAACACACAGCCTACACTGATTGGGAGTAGAACACGCAGCCCTAACTCTGATTTTCTGAACACACAGCTCAAATTGATGGTGAACACACAGCACACACTGATTGAGAGTAGAACACACAGCCCTAACTCTGATTTTCTGAACACACAGCCCAGACATTTTACTTCGCACGCAGCCTATTCACTTGCACACAGCTTAATCGTTTCATTTGCACACAGCTTATTCATTTCATTTGCACACAGCTTACTCATTTCATTTGCACACAGCTTATTTATTCATACTGACACATGTATTCATTCTGAATGCAGGTTGGTTCTCGCACCGTGCGAGGATATGGTTCCACCACTGCTAGAGAGTGGTATGCTGAGCTCCCGGAGGCAGTCCGGGACTTAGTTGATTTGGCAGGGTTCGGGACCTTCTGCGTTGGGTTATCACATTGTCCTGCCCGGAGGACACTATTGGCAGCTCTGGTGGAGAGATGGTGGGACACCACCAACTCCTTCCATTTCTCCGCCACCGGGGATTTGACCATGACCCCGTTGGATTTTGCTGTACTGACCGGCCTGGATATAGGAGGCTGGCCCATTCCTTACGACGAGGATATGGGCGAGTGGAAGGCCGCTTGGGTACATCTGCTGGGGGCCCGCCCGCCTGTTGACAGAGCTTCCGGGAGAGTCCGATACACTTGGTTCTCTTCCCATTTTCGGAGGGAGGGGATGGAGCCCGAGACGCCTGAGGAGGCAGAGCAGTATGCCCGTGGTTTCCTTATGTTCCTCTTCGGGACGACTCTGTTTGCCGATAGAGGAAACACGGTCGGGTTGTATCTACTGAGCGCTCTAGTGGACCTGTCACAGGTCGGTCGGTACGACTGGGGTGGCGCCGGCCTGGCTACCCTCTACTGCTACATGAGCGCTACCTCCCGCGGGCAGGGAGATTCACCTAGCGGTTATTGGAGAGCCTGGGAGGTATTTTATGTCCTCTTAATTGACATTTCTGCTCCCCATTACTTGTACATTGCACACACGGCGCACTTTGCACTCTGTATTTTGCTCTCAGCACTTTGTATTTACATTCTGCACTGTTTTCCACAGTTATGGGTCTACGTATATTTTCCGACGTTGGCCCCAGAGTTGGTGGTGGCAAAGCCCCTCATGACCCCGTATTCATTGGTATTTGAGGGCCAGCACCGGCCGAGACCCCGAGAGACTCTTTTCTATCTGCGGCAGTATTTTGACACTGTGCAGACGACAGAGGTATTTCAGAACTCTCAGTTCCTTTCCGTTTTCATCTTTGGTTTGCCCTGTATATCCCCGATTTCTGATTGGTTTATGCACTGGTTATCCGCAGATTACGTGGCAGCCCTGGGCGATCTTGGGTGATGGTCTCCGATTTCAGTATGCCGGAGGATCAGGCACCTCCCAGTACAGGATCCTGCTCGAGGGACCGGTTGGTAGAGCATGGTTTCTGGGGGAACGCTTTCTGCGTCAGGTATGGGGGTACACTTCTCAGGACCCTCCCGCAGCACCTCCAGCCAGTATGCGGACTGCTGATAGGCTCTCTACCCAGGATGTTGTTAGTGCTATGCTAGGCACTGATGCTTTGCTACATCTTACGGAGGGGGACTACGCCACTTATCGCCATACATATCTGATGCCTCCCTTGACGGGAGTGCGTACTCCGTCACTGAGGCCTGCTGATGTACCATCTTCGGGTCAGGCTCGTGCTACAGATATCCCTTCCTCCAGCAGGGCTGGTACGTCTAGAGGTGGGCGCGGATTCATTCCCCCAATCCCTCCGACTCTTCATCATCCTGGATGGCCAGACATGCCGACCGAGTTGACGAGTTGGCGATTTGGGACTCCTTACCAGGTCTCGCTGGAGCCTCCTCTTCCTGACCATAGATATGTCAGAGACTCTGATTCACCACCGGTATGTTTTACAGCTTTGATTTATCAGTCGGATACTTGGGCATTCATTCCTTTACTGATAGTTTTGCATTTGTATCTGTAGCCTCCAGTTGAGTACGTGGATGAGATGCTTGGAATGCTGGCCACATTTGAGGGCATGATCCAGCGGAGGGAGGCACAGCTGGCCATTATGGGTGTGCAGGTACTGTTCATCTTTCCTGCATTTATCATATTTCTGATGACACGCTGGTTTTGGACATTCTACTGCATTGATAAGCTGTTTATGTAGAGCACATCTGACACACACCCCACTCTCATACTGTACTTGCATCTGATTTTCATATTTGAACTGATGTATTGAACTCTTCACTTTCAGATGCCTCCTGTATATGCTCCGCCGCAGGCCGGGCCACCCGGGCCTCCTCAGAGAGGTCGATCGTCTGGATCTTTTCGAGGTGCTGGGCCATCTGGGCCCTCCCGAGGAGCTGGGCCATCCAGGCCTTTTCAGGGAGCTGGGCCATCTAGGCCTTTTCGAGGAGCTCGAGGAGCGGGGTCGTCTCGCAGACGTAGGGCACATGTTGTGGAGCCCGATGAGGATGAGGAGGAGGAGGAGGAGGCCACAGACCGTCAGTCGGAGACATCCGCTGAGGAGGGGGATTCTGGTCTTAGTTCCGGGAGTGGAGGCGAGGCTGAGGGGGATCCTGAGGACGACAGCTCCGACCCCGATGGTGATGATGGTGCAGAGGTTATCCCGCAGAAGAGGATGAGGAGGGCCCCTTATTCCCGCTCCCGAGGGCATTGATGCTGTTTCCTGCTTTATTTTACTTTTTGCTAGTAGTTTGTAGCACTTCGCATATTATCAGGCAGTTTTATTTTCTGTAAAACTTGTACCTTTATTTGTTGTAAAACATGATGGAATGAAACAGCTTTTGAAAATGTGTTTGTATTTGAAATTCTTAGCATCGCATCGCATCATTTTGCACAAAAATGGGATCGAATGGAAACGTGCCTTGTGTATTTACCGGGTCAGGTAATGAACCGACGCAACAAATCAAACAACTCGACTTACTAAGAAATAACAGACTCTTAGCAAGTTTACAACTCGATAAGCAAAATACAACAATGTTAACGACTCGATAAACAAGACTTAACAAAATTGCGTAAACAAAGAGTAACGACTCAAAACACAAAATGCGACAGCTCGACAAAACTTACAACTCGATAAACAAAACGACAACTCGATAAGCAAAATACAACACAGCGTACTTCGGACGATCTGGGTGTTGGGACGCATCCGAAACTGAGAAAAATGAAGGCCTCCAACATTCCCTGATGCGTGAAAGTGCCTCCAACTTCCTTCCGAATGGCAAGACAGGACCAACGAGCATGGCCAGCCATATTTTACTTTTTGGAGACTGAAAGGTGGCCGGCCGGCCATGTCTTGAGTCAAAGGTGGCCGGCCTGCTAGAATAGGTGGCCGGGCGGCCACCTTTCCCTGCAGCCCACAGAATTCTGACACTTGTCCTCCTTCGAATAGTGTTTCGCCTCCTATAAAAGCTCCAACTTTGGAACTCATTCATTTCATCACTGCTTTGCACTAAAATGGAGGCATTTCTCGTAGAAAATCTCACATCTTGGATCTCTTCTTTAGATGGCTCGGAAAAGTTGAACTTCCGGGGTTTTGGCTTGAATGCACTATTCACGCTGGGCCAGACTCCACTGCACCTTCCTTTCCTCCATGCGGGGGCGAGATTTTGGAACCCGGTGACGCACGTCTTCAGCTTCGGAGGGCAAGAGGTATGTCCCACTTTTGAAGATTTTCAAGTCTTGATGGAGTCTGAACGCTCAGAAGAGATCTTGCCTCAGTCTCGTTTTGGCCACGCCCAAGCTTTGGGGCGGATGTGCAGTCTCAACGCGCATGATGCTCGATCCCTGATTTGTAATGGGATGTTGGATATCCCGAGCCTGATTTACCGATTCTCCGATGCTGGTGACCGCGGTGACCATTATCGGCAAGGTTTTCAACAACATGCCCTCTGCTTGTGCATGCTATCTCATTTTCTGTTTGTCTCGGGCTCCGGGGGAGCTAACATCCGTTTGATTGAAGTCGCTCAAGGCTTGAGGGAAGGAAAGAGCTGTATCGCCATGACATTGGCTGAGACACTGCTGGGTTTGGATGCCTTCTACCGTCAGGAGACAACCAGGTTTGCGGGGAGTCCACTACTGCTGCAGGTAATGTTTCCCACCCAAGCTCACATATGTATTTACTCACATCGCTCGGCCCTCAGGCTCAGTTTTTCTCACAAAACCCTCATCTTACTTTTCTCTCCTCGCACATCTCTCTATTCTTTATTCTCTCATTTTTCATCCCTCCCCAGATATGGTTGATGGATAAATTGCAAGTTGTGGACTCTTGCCCTGCTTACTCAGCCCGCGGCTACTTCTTTCGACAACGCCTGGTCGACGCCCTTGATGAGGGATGGTGGTTTGAATGGATGTGCAATTTGTCAGCTGAATGCATTGCTTGGCGCTGTCCTTGGCTTAACCTTCCGGCGATGAGCTATAGCATGTTCCAGGATACTGGGATCCGGTTGATTGGCCTAACCCATTGTGTATTCTATTTCCCATTCCGCATTCTGCGCCAGTTCGGCCATGATCAGACTTGCCCTCCGGAGGGGATAGAGTATCCGGTCGCCTTCCCGGTCCGAGGTGCACACCTTGCCCGACATACTACGGCTTGGAGGACTAGAGAGCTCCTGCCCCCCGCCCCTATTTTCAGTTGCACTTTGTCTGATGAGTGCTGGGATTGGCTCAACGAGGAGGCACAGATTGGGCCTAGGTCGGCATCGAAGGCTTCGACTAGCTCTGGGAGGGGGCGCAGGGACACCTGACTTGACTATGCCCCAGATTTATTGCTTTATTAGTACTTTCAAGTTTTCTTTATGAGTGTAATAAAAAGTAACTTCAATTGTATGCAAGAGCAAGAGAACTCTGTTTTGAAATCAATGAAATTGAAGGTTGTGGTACTGAAAATTTTCCGCTTTGGTCCAAAAATGGTCTTAGTTGTGAAAAGATTAATTTGAACAAAGTCAACTTTTATTAAAACTTTTCAAAACTATTTTCGATATGGATCAGAACTGGACACGCCTGAGATCTGTCACTGAGATGCACAACCCCGGATCCTAGCAACTAGAAAGTTGCCCCTAGTCTGAATGGTACCACGGCACCTCCTGGCAACGGAAAGTTGCCCCTAGTCTAAATAGCACTGCACCGGAGATTACGATGAATGCTGATGGACAAGGATGACTGAGGTGATCAAAATGGACAAAGTTGATCGGGGAAAATGTTTATGGCTGAACTTCAGGATGAAGCTGCCTACGTATCCCAAAGATGGGAATCAAGCCTTACGTAGTTCAGGCTTAGGTTCGCTCGGGTATTTTTTACTCTCCTTTTGCGCTCTAACTTTTGCCAAGGCCGCCCTTTGCGGGTTTTCAACCTTGCGAGCTCAGTTTTTATAATTTTTTGTGCTCTGAGTTTTGCCTAGGTCGCCCTTTCGGGTTTTCGGCCTAGCGAGCCTCTCAGGGGTAGTATTTCTTCAACTTGTCCATATTCATCGGTTGGGAAAACTCTAAGCCATCTAAATCCATCAGAACCACAGCTCCACCTGACCAGATTGACTTAATAATGTAGGGACCAGTCCAATTAGGTCTGAACTTGCCCCTAGGGTCGTGAATGGGAGCTCGGTTGTCCTTGAGTACCAAATCTCCTTCCTTCAAATTCCTGGACTTAACCTTCTTGTTAAAAGCCCGGGCAATTCTGCGTTGATAGCCTTGAATATGGTACAGTGCTTTCAGTCTTCTCTCATCAAAGAGCATGAGTTCCTCGAATCTGCTCTGTTGCCAATCTGCCTCGGCTATTTGACACTCGGCCAATACTCGCAATGACGGAAACTCAATCTCAATAGGTAGAACGGCCTCCATCCCATAAACCAATGAGTACGGAGTCGCCCCAGTAGAAGTTCTGATTGAAGTCTGGTAGCCCCACAGAGCAAATGGCAGCTTATCTGGCCAGTCCCGGTAGGTTTCCACCATCTTCTGCAATATATGCTTGATATTCTTGTTGGCAGCCTCAACCGCTCCATTGGTTTGCGGCCGGTATGTGGATGACTTATGAAAAGCTACGTTGTATTTTTCCAACAAGTCTATCACTTCCTTCTTGAAGTGGGAACCGTTATCTGAAATTATCTCATTTGGGACCCCATAGCGACAGATAATGTTGTTTCTGATAAACTTTGCAACGTGCGAAGCCTTCAACACCGCGTAAGATTGGGCCTCAACCCACTTTGTAAAATAATCTATTGCAACCAGGATGAACTCATGCCCATTCGACCCCTTTGGCGTAACGGCCCCGATCACATCAATTCTCCAGACTGAAAATGGCCATGGTGAAGTCATGTTGTACAGCTTTGTCGGCGGGATGTTCATGCGATTTGCATGAATTTGACATTTGTGGCATCGCCGGACGAAACCAATACAATCCTCCTCCATGGTGGACCAATAATAACCCTGTCTGAGGATCTTCCGTGCCAACATTACCCCATTCATATGTGCTCCACATTCTCCTCCATGGATGGCTTCCATTAGACGCTTTGACTCTTCGGTGTCAACACACAGTTTATGCATTCCCAGATGACCTCTTCTGTACAGCTTACCCCCACAGATGATGAACTGAACG
The DNA here is from genome assembly GCA_036172215.1 of Camellia granthamiana. NCBI lineage: Eukaryota > Viridiplantae > Streptophyta > Magnoliopsida > Ericales > Theaceae > Camellia > Camellia granthamiana. The sequence continues at coordinate 104,008,043 of CM069912.1, forward strand.
GCCAATCTTCTTATTGCCCTTTTGTCTTTGGCATTTACCCCTGGCGGGTATGCTTCTTTCTCCAAGAAATTCCAAATGTCGTGATACCAGGGGTTTTTGTTCTGAACCTCATCTATAGCAGTAATCGACTCATAGGCTGGTGCAAACTTCTGGTCAATGATGACTGGACGCATCCGGACTCCACACGGGATGTTTATCATGGAAGATAGAGTTGCTAAAGAATCTGCGAACCTGTTGTTCTCTCTGAGTAGATGGGTAAAACTTAGCTTCTCGAACCGAGGAATTAGCAAATCCAAGGTTTGGTGATACATCATCATCTTTTCCTCTTTTACTTTCCAGTCTCCTTTTGCTTGAGACACAACAAGGTTCGAGTCTCCGATGACGTCCAACCATCTTGCCCCTAGTTCCAGGGCTGCTTCTAGGCCAGCAATGCACGCCTCATATTCTGCTTCGTTGTTCGAGACTTTGAATCGGAGTTTGAAGGCTAGAGGAATACGGGAATTGTCGGGTGCTATTAGCAACACTCCTATCCCATACCCGTATTGATTTGATGCTCCGTCAAAGTACATCGTCCAAGCTTCGTCGTCGATATGCAAAATGGCTTCATCTGGGGACAAGTATTCAACTGTTTCATCCCCCTCAACCGGATGGTCGGCAAGGAACTCTGCTACTGCTCTTCCTTTGACTGACTTGCGTGTGACATACTTCAAATCAAATTCGGAGAGCAACAGCAACCAACGAGCTAGCCTACCCGTAAGTGCTGGTTTCTCGAAAAGATATTTGATGGGATCGAGACGTGAAACCAACATTACGGAGTGAGCTAACAAGTAGTGCCGCAGCTTCCTGGTAGCCCATACCAAAGCTAAGCAAGCCTTCTCCAGCAGTGTGTACCGAGTCTCATACTCTAGCATCTTCTTGCTCAGATAGTAGATGGCTCTCTCCACCCTGTCTTCAGACTCTTGTGCGAGCATACAGCCCATTGTGGTCTCAGTCACTGAAAGGTACAACATCAACGGTTTCCCTGGTTCTGGTGGTGACAACACGGGCGGGTTCTGTAAATATTCTTTGATCTGTTCAAACGCTGCTTGACATCGGCCGTCCCATTGAAATTTCTTGCCTTTCTTCAGGAGACCAAAAAGTGGTTCACAAGTCAAGGTTAATTTTGAGATAAACCGTCTTATGAATTGCACTTTACCCAGAAAGCCTCTCACCTCCTTTTCAGTCCTTGGTGGGGGCATTTCTAGGATGGCCTTGATTTTAGAAGGGTCGACTTCGATGCCTCTTTGTGTAATCAGAAACCCCAGCATTTTTCCCGCTGTAACACCGAATGTACACTTTTGAGGGTTCAGCCGCAACCGGAATTCCGTGATCCTTTGAAAAAACTTATGCAAGGCGGTGTAGTGGCCCTCTCTTTCTTAGGACTTGACAATCATGTCGTCTACATACACCTCAACCTCCTTGTGGATCATATCATGTAATATTGTGGTCGCGGCCCGTTGATAAGTAGCTCCAGCATTCTTCAACCCAAACGGCATGACTCTATAGCAGTATGTCCCCCACGGGGTGGTGAATGCAGTCTTTTCCCTATCTTCTGGTGCCATCACTATCTGGTTGTATCCTGAGAAGCCATCCATGAATGAGAGCAATGCATGCCCTGCTGTGAAATCCACCAACTCATCGATGTGCGGCAAGGGGAAGTCGTCCTTCGGACTAGCTCTGTTCAAATCCCTGAAGTCCACACATACCCGGATCCTGCCATCCTTCTTCGGCACCGGAACAATGTTGGCCAACCAAGTCGGATATTCAGATACCAGCAGGAAGCCTGCGTCGATTTGCTTGGTGACCTCTTCCTTAATCTTGAGAGCCCAGTCCGGGCGGATTCTCCTGAGTTTCTGTTTGACTGGTCGGGCCTCGGGGTCAAGGGGGATCCGATGCTGTACAATCTCAGGATCGATTCCAGGCATGTCTTCGTAGGACCACGCGAAAACATCTTTGAAATCTTTTAATAAAGCGACTAAGCGCTCGCGTTCCTCCGAAGACAACGTGGACCCGATCTGGACCAGCCGCGGGTCCTCCTCAGTACCAATGTTCACGGTAGTGATTTCGTCCACTAGGGGTTTAACAAATCTTTCCTGCTCCTGCTCAATTAATCGTTGCAAAACCGGAGGAACTTTGTCCTCGTCGTTTTCAAAATTTTGAAAGTCTGAATAAATGCAATAAATTAAGGGCACAGAAAAGTACTCAGAAACCACAGTTGCTTGATTCTCATTAGGCACATCTAAATCGTCCGATTCATTTACAACAGACTCAAATGAAAAGGAAAAAGACGACCTAGACAGGACTGTGGCATCCGGGTTAACATCCCCAGGAGTACCAGACTCAGACTCAGTCGAGCTGGAATCTGATTCCGACTCATAAGACTCGGTGGAATCAGATTCCGGCTCACTACCTGACCCGGTGCTGCTGGACAAAAATCCCTCCTCGTATTGCCAAGTGAGAGAGGGTGCGATAGATGCATCCAAGATAGCTGCTGGTTGGCTCGCGGCCGTTTCATCCCCAAGCATGGAAACCTCGAAGTTATCCCCCAAGCACTTATGGTCGATCGGAGGATCAGAGAGTAGACATGCCAGCGCTACCCCTGTTTCAAATTTTGTGCCCTCAAGATCCACTGCCCTACACTGCTCAACCTCAGCTGATGGATCCGTCTGCTCTTCGGTAACATCCTCCCCGGGTAGTTGCAGGTCGAAGAAGATCTCAAAACCGGGCACGCGCTTCTTCTCCGCGTTTATCCACGGCTTTGGGAAGCCGCAAAATGGAAAGTCCTCCCCCTCCCGGACGAAGCGTCCGTTCAGGGTGCCCTGGATGGGCCTATGCATTAATTCAAAAGGCTTCCCAGCCTGCTTTGCTCTGGCTCTTCCGGCCATTTCTTTCCCTTTCCTCACCCAGTCCTCTTTGGTGGGCAGATAACCCAGTCCAAAGGTATGCGGGTTGTGTGGCACTTTGGCCAATGTTGCGACGTCTTTCCTGCCGCTCCTTCCTAATCCCATCCCGGGGATATGTTATAGCTTGTTCATGAGGTAGACGGATTGAGCACTGACGTACATACCTTCATTCACAGCCATAATGTTTTGCACAACCCGGGCCTCGGCTAGAGTAAATCCTGATATAAACACGTCCTCCATGCCGTGCTCGATTTCTAGGACTGGTGTAGACACCTCCGGAGGGGGATGGATCGATGAATTCCCAAACACAATGGCTACTCCCTTTCCATAGGGGTATTTCACCATCTGATGCAGAGTGGACGAGACGGCCTTCACCTGGTGCAACCACGGTCGCCCCAAAAGTAGGTTGAAAGTTGCGGGAACCTCCAAGACATGGAACTCTATCTCGTGTTGTCCAGGTCCAACCTTTGTCTGAATCTTGACGGTTCCCATCACTTCTCTGCTAGTATTATCGTATGCTCTGATCACCTGAGTTGTCGGGATGAAGTCCGCGGTCTTCAACCCAATTGCATACGCTGTTCTGGCTGGGCAGACATTGATAGCAGACCCGGTATCAACAAGTACCACCAGTATCCACTTGTCTCTACATTCCACGGAGATGTAGAGAGGTTTGTTATGATTCACGCCCTCAGGCAGCAGTTTCTTGTCTGAGAAGGTTAAAGTTGGGGAACCTCCTTCCGGAAAAACTAGCCCAACCAGCTGCTCTGGTGTAGTGTCTATAGAGAGTTTGGCCCTGTCCATAGCAGATAGGACAACCTGTCTGTGTACTCGCGACGCCATAAGCAGTCCCTAGATGGAGATGTCTGCTTGTATCTTCTTCAATTGCTTGAGCACAGCTTCTTCTTCAATCTGTTTCTCTCTCTGTTTCTCAGCTTCCTTGTCTTTCCCGGATGCCTCAGGTTGGTCTAAGTGCGGAGGCTTGAAATACCGCCCACTTCTTGTCATATGAGCGATCTCATCGAGATACCAGGTGTCATCTGGTTGATTACTTCCCCAATCCTCGTCTGTGTGGGCAAGACATAAGTCATCGTCTTCCCACCACATTCCGTCGGCAGCCGACAGACACTTGTCCGGCTCCGGTATGATCGTACTCGCAGCACCTTCAGTCTTCATGCTCGCAGCATTTCCTGTTCCTGTGCACACAGCACTCTCGACCCCCACATGGGCCTTGGCTTTTCTGATTCTCTCGGAATCCTCAACTCTTTGTTGCTCCAACTGTGTTAGTACAGCTGGTTGGTCGGTATTTCCTGCATTTACAATCCCCAAATCCTGAGCGAAATTCTCAGTGCCGGAGCTCTCCAGCATTGTATTCTGACTCTCGGCCCTTCCGGCCACCATTGATACACTCGCCCCTGCCGGGCCTTGTTCTGGTTGATATTCCACAACGTCTGGTTGATCATCTAACCATCCGGTAACTTTTGCCGACTCCTCATATTTAAACCAGTTGATTGCTGTATCCCCTGATTCTTGGTCGTTGAAGAATTGGAGGTTGGCAAGGTCCTCTCCTACGACTGTTGGGTCATCTGTTCCCCACTCAAATCTGTCCCCTTGAATCACACATATTTCTACTTTTTCTGGCAGTCCCACACTCGGCTCAGACCGGCCCACTGACTGGATGTATTCACTTGGATCATAGGGTCCTGCAGCGAGATTCTCAGACTGTTCCGTCCCAAACTCAACAACCCCACTTTTCTCCGAAATCTGCCCTGTCCCATCTTCGGTGGTCACCACCTTTGGCTCAGATTGGGTTGTGGAGATGTCCATCATGCACAAGTCAGTGCAGACAGGAAGGATCACCTCCAGCTTAGGTAGGTGGGATGGGGTGATATAGACACTAGGATCGTAAGACACGACCCCAGTTTGGATGAAGTTGATTCTGTTGGGAGGAGGGGCTTGGTTATGTGGTGGGAGGGGATTTGTTGTGACGTTGGGTTTTTCGGGAGGTGCGATCACCTGCTTGTCGATAAGATCTTGGATCTCATGACGCAATCTAAAGCAACGATCGGTGTCATGACCGTGCTGTTGGTGATACGCGCAATATCTCGCCGGGTCATGAGAGGGAGGGAGTGGATTCGGTAGTGGCCTCGGCGCTAGGGGCGTCAAATGCTTCTTCCTGATTAATACCCCTAAAGCCTTGGACAGGGGCATATAGAGGGGTGTAAAGGTTCTTTGGCCTCTGGGCGGATATTTTGTGGTTTGGGTGTTACTTCCGGATGCACCGGAGAAGGGCGTGGCTGCAGCGGGCCTTGGATGAGGAGGGGGAATGGTGGTGACCATACTGACCTCGGAAGCTCTTGTATTTGCAGCGCCGCTCGGGCCTGCGTTGTTGTTACGGTTAAATGTCCTCCGGGGTTGCTCTCGGTCCTGGTCGATCAGACCTTGCTTCATCGCATCCTCGATCTGTACCCCCATCTCGTGTAAGTCTGAGAAGGTGGGAAAGGGAAGTACAATCATCTTCTGCATGAGTTTTGGTTGGAGATTGCGCACAATTATCCTGATTTGGTCTTTATCTGTGGGCCTCAAGGTCATCATCGATGCCTTTGCCCTCCAACGAGTTACAAAATTTGAGAAAGTTTCCTTGGCCTCTTGCCTCGTTGTTTCGAGATCACGAGTTGTAATCTTGATCTGTGTATTGTACGAGTACTGTGCAACGAAGGCCTCAGCCATCTCATCCCAGTTTCTCTTTACCTCATCTTCTAACTTCGTGTACCAAATGGCTGCCACTCCCGACAAAGTTCGGCCGAATAGTGAAAGTTTTTATGGTCGGGTTAGGCCCATTGGCCGCAGAATGTCTGAGAATAGCCGGAGTGGACCATGGGATCCCCGGACCCATCAAAACGATCAATCTGTGGCATCTTAAATCTGTCTGGCAATGTTACGGCCACATCGGTGTACCCATCTTCGATGTCTGGGATGGCCTTCACCCCCTGGGACTTCTTAAAAAGCTTCTCCAGTTTGCTCAATTTCAGAGCTGTATGGTCTATCTCGAACTCGAAGGGAGAGTCCGGATGGTTGGCAGGTGTATGGGTCTTGGACAGTTGAGGCAGAAGCGGCGGCGGAGCCAGCCCCGTTGGATGGCCTGTGTCCTCTTGAATATTCTGGACATTGGGTAGGGTGTTCTGGGTGTTCAGGGGGGTATTCTGGGGATTTGGCAGGGTATTCTGACCAGTGGGTGCCTGCTCGGGTAATGGAGCCCCGGGTGGAGGAGGAACTTGATGTGAAGCAGATGCCGCATTCTGCTGTTGCAATCTAGTGATCAGCTCGGCCTGCTGGGCCATGACAGCGGCCTGCTGCTTGGAGAACTCCGCTTGGCGGGCGGCATCTTCTTGCATTTGTTTCATGCTCTCATGCATTTGGCGCATCATCGCCTCCATCCCTGATGTATTCTGCGGATCCATCTGAATAACCGGTAAGTGTATCTCTATAGCGGAAACAGAAACCTCAGTCCGACTGTTTGCTGCTAAAGTGGACTGCTGCCCCGGTAATCTCTGCTCTGACACACTGCGCCTCCTTGGCCTTCTTCTAACAACCGGGGGTAGAGAGTGGAACACTGGATGTCCGTCAATCAGATCCTCGGATCGAATGAGTCGGCGACCTCGTGTCCAAAGTGCTTGGGGTATATCTACTGGTTCGGAAGCAATTGTGCTACAAACCTGCCCTAGCAAAAAGATAAATAAAGCGAAAATGAAATAAATAACCAGATAAACAGACAGCATAACAGCTTAAATTAAATACACAACACACAGTCGGGCATACAACACACGGTTGATAAGCTGGGTATACACTGTCCTCAATCACTGATTACTGTCCCTATATCACTGTTCCTCAAAACTGAATCCGATACCCGCGGATAACTGATTCTCATATAACTGGCTGATGCCCGCAGGCGTGATGCCCAATCTCAAAAACTGATGCCCGCAGGCCTGATCCCCAAACTCATAAACTGATGCCCGCAGGCCTGATTCCCAAACTCATAAACTGATACATGCATTCCCTGTAGAAACGCACTCTAACAAGCACATAACAGATAAGTGAGAGCTAAAACACCCCTATGTTGGGGTAGGGTTTCCCTGTCCTATTTTGTCAGGAACTAGGGTTTCACTACGCACACAGCGGTTTCAAACAACCTATCGGGTAAGCAACCTGTCCTAGTTTTGAATGGTCACTATGAATCCGAATATGCACTAGGTCGAATGGTCAAAAAGGGTGCCCCGGTAAAACCGGGGTTTGTGTTCCCATACTGGCAGAGCCCGTAACCGATCAGCCTTACGGACATGCCTTGACAAGACAAGCCTCCGGCAAACCGCTCAGGAATAGCAGATGGCAAACACGGTGTCCTAGGCGCACCAATGCAAATGCAATGCAAAGAAACACACAAGTGTAGTCAAAACCAGATATCATGAGTTCGAGTCAAGTTCTCTAAATCCCTAGCAGAGTCGCCAAAAACTGTAGACGTCCCCGAACGAATCCCGGGGAGGGTGCGACTCCCCCCCGTTCTGGTTCGATATTGGGTTACTACAGTTCGAAGGACTCAAATGTCACGGTTCTTAATCTTGAACCAAAGAGTCCAAATCCGGCAAATTGTTTTTGAGAAAACAGATTTTTTTGAGAGAAGTGCCAAACATGGACTGCTTTGCCAGATACAGAGTCGCCACCTAAATATTTTTTATGGGGAAATTTAGGAAACCCTGACTCGGTGCCAAAGGCCACGTGTCCGTCATCACCAAAGTTGCCTCGGCTCGGGAACTTGGGTACGATTGGGGAAGGTCACTTCGTGAGCACCCCCGCTCGCCCGGTCAAAGACCGGCCTCTACGAACCATGATATCTTATTTTGAAAACCTTGTGTGTTCTTATTCCGGTTATTAGCCTAGGTTACTATGTGATGCGCACAGCATACAAGTATAGACTGAGTCACCTGAACTGGAACAAAACATTTCATGTTTGTTTGTGAAAGATGGTTTGCTACCCGCAGGTAGGCTTAAAATGCAGATTTTGCCACCCTCGGGTGGGCTTAGAAAACATGGTTTTGCCACTATCTAGTGGGCTTAAAACAAACAATCAATGCATTGTCCCAATTCAAATAACCCAACCTTCACCCACAGGCATTCAGGCAGTTATATCACGTAAGCACATAGCCTCATGGTAAGCATGCTATTCATGGCAGTCACTCACACGCATGCAAGGATGCTAAAGTATAAAACTCACCGAGTACTCCAAGCCAAAACAGAAGCTGATTAGAAATCCATGCATGATCCTAAGTATACAGAAATGCCTAATGCAACACATGCGAAGATGCAAACTATAGCAGGCTCGGCTATTCTAAACATGGCATGTGGAATGCTACAACTAACACGTATTCAATTTGGAATTGAAATACAAATGTAGTTTGTATGATGCGCCGAGCCCGGTGCGTGCAAAACAGATGAATGATGCAAACATGCTGTCATACTGTATGCTAATTGAAATATGCCCTGATCTAACCATCATAAGCAGGTAAATAAAAGGGAAGAAAGACGTGGGGTTGGAAGACATACATCACACTCACCCACACTTATTACAATCATGCCCTCGCGCAGAGGGTCCAAATAAATATACAGTCCCGAATGAAAGAATAGTACAGTCCAAATAATACAGTCCAAATAATGTACAAATTCCTAATTAATTAACAAATTAACTAAGAAAAACTGTAAACTGGCATGCAAGCCAGGGGCTGCCTTGATTCTGATGAACGATGTATGTTTGGCCTGCCTTTGCGCGGAAATCCACTGGGATGCCCCAATTAGCCTCTGTTTTGCAATTAGTTCTTGAAAAGCGCGCCAAGTCTCGGAAGACCGCTGATTCTTGATATGCTGCAACAGAGAGCAGGAAAGGGGCATAGCAATGTATTTTCACAAATATATGCATGCCTCGATCCTCGTGCCACCAATCACGCATATGGATGCATGATGGCCGAGGAGCCAAATTGCACAACTCAATATAGGATGAATGCATATGAATGCTACAACAAAACCTAACTCCATCACGGATAATCCGGAGTGTCGGTGACTTGGGAATTGAGACACATTCCGTTACTCGGAGTACGAAACGCGCCTCGTTTCCCATGCCTGGGCTAACTCCTATCCCGAACACTATGCAATATGCATGATATGCATGAAATGCAACTAAGATACAATCCTAACATACACAATGTCATGGAATGGCATACACGCTACACGAGGTGATACACAACTGAGCATACGCAATGCTATGGATGAAATGGCATACGCAATGCAATATGGGCTTACACCAATATGAGAGAGCCTCAGCCACACTCACATAAGAGGCCATCAGATAAAAACAAGACACCCCGAAATGCGTGCACGCGTGCACGCAAACCGAGAACGGACCCTCAGGCACCGAAATGCCACTCTAATGAGACATGGAAAAGACACGGAATATGACATGCAAACATGCAAAAATCAGTGGCAAAATGAGGGGCAAAACAGTCCCGAAACCCGGCGAAATGAAACCCGATGCAAGAAATCTCTCCCGAAATGCAAAACTAGGCATCCGAAATGACTTGTAGCTATACAATACATGCATAATTTGAGCATGACATGAAAATACAGAAGCAAGGCAGCTCCAAAACTCACATTTTTACAGTACAAAACATGGCCAAACAGCAATCACAAGTAGGGCTAAAATGGCATACAAAAATGGCTCCGCAAGGGAGGCTATGAGGCAAGTGGTACATGCAATGCCCAAACATAAAAATACCCTTCTACAAAACTGAAGAGGGACCAAAAATATGAACATTTACAGTTTATGAAATTCTCCAAATCAGTATGCAAACATGCTCAAAATGCAATGTAAGATTGAGGCCACAAGAGGGTATAACATGAAGTATACAAAGAGTTCACCAAACAGACAAAGACCCTTAATGAGATATGTCTAGGGGGTCAAAATATGGCCATTTTCAGTTCTGATCATGGCCTAAAAACAGAAGCAAGGTAGGCTAACAAAGCATGCAAAAATAGGGACCAAAGAAGGGCAATGAAGCAAGTCATACATGGAGGTCCCAAACAAGGTTGAGCCCTTCTAAAATGTTGTAGAGGGGCTCAAAATAGGCCTATTTTCAGTTTACATCAGGCCCCAAAACAGATTACACATATGCTAAAAATACCATGCAAAATAGTGGCATACAAGAGGGTATTGAAACAAGTACCAAATGGGGGGCTCAAACAGGGTTGAGCCCTTAAAAAAACATGTAGAATAACTCAAAAAAAGCCTAGTTTCAGTTAGGGTCGGAGCCCAAAACAGTAAGCAAATAGGCTAAAAAATTGTTGCAAAAAAGAGCTACAAATGAGGGAAAATGGCTTACCCTTGGAGACCAATGCTTTTGTTGCTTCTTGGCTTGAGTTTGCTGCCTCTTAGCTGCTGGAAATCCTCTCAAGGTGCTGGAAATGGAGTGGTGGTGGTGGTGCTTGGTAGTGATGAAGAAAATGGGGCCAAACTTGAGAGAATGAGAGAGATAGAGGGAGATAGAGTGTGTATATGCTTGAGAGCAATTTTCCAACCCTTTCTCTAGAGTTGGGAGGCCAGCTATATAGACAAGAATGGGGGAGAAAAGGAGGGAAAAAAGTGGAGGGAAAAGGCATCAACTTTCCCTCCAAAAGTTTTCCCCGGATCCAGATATTTTTGGGAGAAAACAGCTATACAGCTGTAATGCACACACTGCAAGGAAGCTGGCCGGCCAGGTATTTTGGTTGCAGGTGGCCGGCCGGCCACCCCCCATGGCCGGCCGGCCAAGGGTCAAAAGGGTCAAAAAGATTTTCTGGTTGGCCACCAGATATTGGTGTCCTCCCATGTCCCCTCATCACAACCCTATGGTTCAAATCTGGAAAATGTAAAACAGGAGAGAGAACAAGCCACTTTTAGGAGGGGTTCAAAAGGTTCAAGTTGAATTTCTGGCCAGCCATATGATATTAGGGTCCTCCCATGTGTGTACAACACAAATATGTGGTTTGGGGTTGAAGAAAGTGGCCCTAAGGTGGTCAACATTGGCTCGGAAGTGAGAAAAACGGGCGTCGGACGGCGCCGGAGGAATATAACTGGTTGCTGAGACAATTGCTGGCCTCTTACCCTTCAGTGACCTTCCTGGTGATAAAACAGAGGTACTGCCAAAAATGAACGAAAACCGATGCAAAACGAATGCTCGGGGGCCAAAACACGCAGTTCGGGGTCCCGAAAATAGGCCGTTAAGCACCGAAAGTGGCATTCGACCACGAAGTGGATCTCTCAGGCCTCAGTGTCCCTTAAAAGGGAGTAAATGAGATGCATGCCAAAAACCGGAGCAGTCGGAGATGGTTAGGCGGTCCCGAACCGAGGCACACGGCCTGACGGCTCCGAAAACCAGGAACCGGGCTCCGAAATGGGAAAAATGGCCTACGGCCACGAAATGTAGCCCACGGCCACTGAGAGATGGTCTACAGGACCTCTCCCTCCCCTCAGGAAAAGAAACAGAGAAAATCGAGTCTGATTCGCAAATCGAGGCAAGGCACAGAAGAGGGTTCGGAAGTCCGGAGGCAGGGCTCACGGCCGCGACTCTGAGACTTCTGAACGAGCACGATATGCAACATCATCGAGCGCTCAACCGGTGACGTCTGAGTCTCAAGGTCGGTCAAAAATGGGGTGTCTACAATACCTTCAATTATCCATAATTTCCCTTTATTCCATTTACATACCATGAGCACATGGAGAAATCAACCTTAATCAAGAACTTAGAAGAGAAATTCTTACCTTGAGTTCTTAATTGGAGAAGTTTAGCTTATTTCCCCCTTTCTAACTTCTTCTTCCTCCTTTGTTCACCCTTCTCACAAATTCTCTCTCTTCCCTCTCCCAGATATTTTCTTTCCTTTTGTTTTGAGTCAACAATGGTCAACATCCTTATCTATATATCATATATAATAATTGTGCCAAATACATGAGCCAAACGGGGCTTAGCGAATCAGACGAAATTCAGTTCTCAATTAAACGTCCCAAATGGTTTTAAAAATTTTCGGTATCACATAGGCGTGTTCAATTTCGTTTTCCGAACCCATTATGGTCGTCAATTTTAGTTCCGAAGTTGTAATTCCAACAGATATTTTTCTAATTCAAACAGATATTCTCCAATTAATTCATATTAGTACATAGTTAATTACTGGTAATTGTGACATGCGTTTTGGGGTCGTTACAAAACCAATCCCAAATCCACTCTTAAATTCAACCCCAAGTGTACTCCAAAAACCACCCATCATCTTTAAAAATACCAAAACCACCCCGTCTTAATTTATTTTTGGGTAAACTATCAATAAGTTCTAATAGTTGAACTTAATTTCCATCAAGTCCTATTGAAAATAAATTCTAATAAAAGCGTTGCTAAAAATAAATTTTTTATGATGATTTTTTTACACGTCGCTGAAAATTGACAATTAATGACTTTTTTTGTCACAGTTTGTATAAATTATCACTAAAACTTACAATTAGTAACTTTTTTTATGACAAATTTTTTAAATTGTCACTGAAAGTTGAAATTTAGTGACTTTTTTTGTGACGATTTTTTAAACTGTCACTAAAACTTATAATTGGTGACATTTTTTGTGATAAAAATTTCAAACTATCGCTGAAAAGTAACAATTAATGACTTTTTTAATAGTGTTTGATGAAAACGCCATTAAATCTCACAGGACTTATTGGACAATAAGTCTACTTATTAGGACTTCTATGTAAGTCCCCCATTTATTTTTTTAGGACTATATATATAATGTAAATTTATATATGAATCTATTCTTGAACTCTTATATTTGTTGCAATTACTTTTTTATTTTTATTTTTCCAATATTTTTTTGAAAAGGTGGGCTAAATTATTTAATAGATTTGGTCATGGTTCATGGGATGGGTATATAAATTTAGAGAGAGAGAGAGAGAGAGTATGGTATGCAAATTTGGTGCTGAGCTTACTTTAGTAAATCAACTATAGCTGGTGTAGTATCCATGGCGATGGGTTTGGTATGTGGCAAATACCCATTGGGCCTCCAAAAGTTAGATATAATATATTAAAAATATATTATAACCAACACCAAACTAAACTAAATATTTTAATAAACCAATTGGGTCCCATACTCTAATAAAGAGGTATACCCAATAATTCTCCCCTTATCAACTTAGGTGGAGACATTAACCATATCGGCCAAAGTTTAACACTTCAAATGTTTATCCGTCGACAAAGTCTTAGTCAACATATCCAAAATATTATCATCTATGTGAACATTTTCTAGTTGCAACAATTTCGAATCTAACACATCATGAATCCAATAGTATCTCACATCAATGTGTTTCTTTCTCGAATGAAAAGTGAAATTTTTATTCAAATGAATAACACTTTGACTATTACAATAAAGCGCATACTTTTCTTATTTCAAACCCAATTCTTGCAAAAATTTCTTCAACCATAACTCTTCTTTGCAAGCTTCCGTAATGGCAATAAATTCAGCTTCGGTAGTTCAGAAAGCAACACATTTTTGTAATTTATATTGCCATGCCACAGCTCCCCTTGCAAAAGTTATCAAATACCCCGAAGTAGATTTCCTAGAGTCAACATCGCCGGTCATATCAGAATCTGTGAACTTATCAAGCATCGGCTTACCATCCCCAAAACACAAACACACCTTTGAAGTCCCTCAAAGATACCTTGGAATCCATTTTATCGTTGCCCAATGTTCTTTACCCGGATTAGAGAGAAAATGACTCACCACACCAACGGCGTGAGCAATATCTGGCCTTGTACAAACCATGACGTACATCAAGGAACCAACCACCGAAGCATAAGGAATTTTCAACATCTCTTCCTTGTCTTTCTCACTTGTAGGACATTGATTTGAACTAAGCTTGAAGTGACCCGCAAGTGGACTACCAACCGACTTTGCTTTATCCATGTTGGACCTCTCAAGAACTTTTTCAATGTAACTTTCTTGAGACAACCAAATTAGCCCCTTTTTGGGATCGCGAACAATTTTCATACCAAGTATTTGCTTTGCTGGTCCCAAATCTTTCATAACAAAAGACTTGCTCAACTCTAATTTCAACATGTTAATCATAGTGTAATCTTGACCCACAATTAACATGTCATCAACATAAAGCAAAAGAATAATAAATTTGCCATCCGAAATTTTTTTCACAAACACACAATGGTCTGAAGTGGTTTTAAAAAAACCATTATTTATCATAAAAGAGTCAAATTTTTTGTACCATTGCCAAGGGGCTTACTTGAGGCCATACAAACTTTTCTTTAATTTACAAACAAATTTCTCTTTTCCTTTTTCCACAAAACCTTCTAGTTGCTCCACATAAATTTCTTCTTCAAGGTCATCGTGAAGAAATGCGGTCTTTACATCAAGTTGCTCAACTTCAAGGTTCATACTTGCAGCCATGCCAAGTACAACCCGAATAGAAAACATTTTCACAACCAGCGAGAAAATCTCATCAAAGTCAATACCTTTCTTTTGCCCAAAGCCTTTCACAACAAGATGTGCTCTGTACCTCAGATTCTTGCCATCATTCTTTAACTTAAAAACTCACTTATTTTTTAAAATTTTCCTCCCCTTAGGCAGCTTCACTAAATCATAAGTGTGATTTTCAAGTAAGGAATTCATCTCCTCTTCTACGGCCTTTTTCCAATCATCTTTTTTTGCATGCTCAATTGCTTCTTGGTAGCTCTCGGACTTCCTTTGATCGGAAATCAACACAAATTCATTGGGAGGATATTTTCTCGAAGGTTGCCGGTCCCTTGTAGATTTTCTCAACTCAAGTTGTTGTGGTAGTTCTTGAGTTGGATGCTCTTCTTCAATTTCGAGTTCAACTTCATTTAGAGTAGCATCATCAGCTACATCTTCAAGAGGTGGCTGCACATCTCCCCCATTTTCATTATCCACCGAAGACGAAGGAGATGGATCAATGTCAATGAGATAACTAGTTTTTGGCTTCGGTTGATCACCTTTGCCAAACTCTTCAATTGTTTGGTCTTCAAGAAATACAACATCACGGCTTCGAATGACTTTCTTGTCGACTGGATCCCACAATCTATAACCAAATTCATCACGTCCATAGCCAAGAAAAATACTTTATCTTGACTTATTATCAAGCTTGGACCTTTCATCCTTTGAAATGTGAACAAAAGCTCGGCAACTAAACACTCTCAAGTGCTCATAAGACGCATCTTTATCGGTCTAAACTCTTTTTGGGACATCAGCATTCAAAGGGTAGGAATGAGACAAATTGATCACGTCAACCGCTGTCGTTATTGCCTCACCCCAAAAGAATCTTTGCAATTTAACATGTGAAAGCAAACACCTTATTCTTTCCACAATGGTGCGGTTCATCTTCTCGGCAATGCCATTTTGTTGAGGAGTCTTCTTAACTGTCTTTTGGTATCGAATACCTTGGTTGCGACAATACTCATCAAATGGCCCAATGTATTCACCACCATTGTCTGATTGGATGTACTTCAATTTCTGCCTTGTTTCTCTTTCAACCATGGCCTGAAAATGCTTAAATACATCTAGAACTTGATCTTTAGTTTTTAGTATAAAAGTTCAAACTTTCCTTGAATAATCATCATTGAAAGTAACAAAATAAAGTGCACCACTATGTGTTCTAACTTTTAAAGAACCACAAACATCCGAATGAATCATCTCCAAAACATTTTCTTTTCTAGAAGTAACATTTTTATAAAAAGAAACTCTATGTTGTTTACCTGCCAAACAATGAGCACAAGTTTTAAAATGTGTACCTTTCAAACAAGGTAGAAGCTTTTTCTTGAACAAAACTTGTAGCCCTTTTTCACTCATGTGCCCAAGTCGCTTGTGCCACAATTCGGTAGAAGTATCATCTTCAAGTGCATTGACAACACCTTTATAATTTTTTCCTTGCATCGAATAAAGTGTATGAGTCTTCTTGACCTTAGCCACTACCAATGAACCCTTTGTGAGCTTCCATATTCCATCACCAAATTTGTTGTTAAAGCCTTCATCATCTAACTTCTCGGTAGAAATCAAATTGAGGCGAATGTCGGGAACATGCCTCACATTTTTAAGTAACAACTTACAGCCCAAATTTATTTCCAAGCAAACATCGCCCATGTCAATAATCTTGGACAAACCTTCATTACCCATTCGGACACAACCATAATCTCCTTTGGTGTAAGTAGTGAAAAAAT
Organism: Camellia granthamiana; assembly: GCA_036172215.1. Classification (NCBI taxonomy): domain Eukaryota; kingdom Viridiplantae; phylum Streptophyta; class Magnoliopsida; order Ericales; family Theaceae; genus Camellia; species Camellia granthamiana. The sequence goes on from CM069912.1 coordinate 104,024,280, forward strand.
CAACTCGAGAAGTCACATGAAAAGAAGCACCAGAATCAATCACCCAATTACTCTTTTGGCCCACAAAATTGATACAATCATCTTCACAAATGACCATGAGATCATCAGTAGTAACCATCGTTATGTCTTCTTACTTCTTATCTACACTTTTGTCATGCATTTTCTCCTTGTTCTTGAGCTTTCGGCATTCTCGTTTTATGTGCCCTTTCTCATGGCAATAATGGCACTCAATGTCTTTCTTTGAAAAAGAATCACCTTTTGATTTGTTACGGCTTTGATCACGACCATGAGGAGTCTTACTCCTCCCCCTTCGGCTTCTCACAACAAATGCTTTTGAATGAGAGGAACCCGCTGATTTTCTTCTAGTTTCTTCATTCAACAAGCTACTAATGACTTGACTCATTATGACAATTCCATCAGGCACCGAATTACTAACAACCGTCACAACCAAAGTCTCACAACTTTCAAGCAAAGAACTAAGTAGCATCAAGGCCTGCAACTCATCATCAAAAACAATTTGCATAGAAGCAAGTTGGTTAACAATACTCTTTATTTTATTCAAATGTTCCGGAATAGGGCTGCCGTCTTCATATTTTAAAATAATTAACTTACAAAACAGAAAATCTTTATTTGTGGTTGATTTTCTATCATAAAGGCCTTTTAATTTTTTTCACAAATCATGTGCTGAAGTTTCAGTAGCAACATGATGAAACACACTGTCATCAATCCATTGACGGATAACACCAACGGCTTTTCAATTAAGTCTCTTCCATTCATCATCTTTCATACCATCGGGTTTACCACTATCACCCTCAATAGGCCCATACAAATCTTTACAAAATAATAGGTCCTCCATTTAGTAGTCTAAGTTACCCAATTGGTTCCATTGAAGCTAGACATACGACCCACATTTCCCTCCATCGATTTACACAAATAAATAAACCTAAATAAATCGTATGCTTTGATACCAGTTGTTAGGGAAAATAGCTGATTTCTCACAAGCAAATCAATTAATGGGAATAAAAACTAATGCGGAAAAATTTAATCAACAGCGACACAAGAATTTTACGTGGTTCCCTCAATGTAAAGTAAGTTCACGAGATCGAAATCCGATTTCACTATCAATCAAAAAGTTTCTAAATGATTACAAATGAGACACAAATGGTCTCACAAAACTACCCTTATGTGAATTCCAAATAATTACATATAAATAAGAGGAAAAAACCTCATTAAATAGACGAACAAAAGTCTTCGAAACAGAGTTGAAAAAGACTCAAAATAATAACCCAAATCAATTCCACCAAACCTGTCGAAAATCTGCACATAGACAAAACTTCCAAGCCTTTGCAGACAAACCGCACCCACCGAAAAATAACTAACCTTCTAGCTGCTATAGAAATCTAGAAGAACAAAACAATATATCTCTATATATTGTTGATTCTTAGGCTTTATATCAAAACCTTTGTTGCTACAAAACTGAATATTAAATACTCATTTGGCCTCCAAAAGTTAGATATAATATATTATAAATATATTATAACCAATACCAAACCAAACTAAATATTTTAATAAACCAGTCGGGTCCCATAATCCAATAAGGAGATATACCCAACAGTTTGGGTGTGGCAGGTTGTAGGAGGGATGCGGTGGTGGACGTGGCATGGTGAGAGGTGGTTTAGTGGTGGCAGACGGACACATCACTAAATCTCATCTATCACACCAATAATTAGTTCAAAAAATTCTGAATTTAGAACAAAAATAAAAAAACCATTTACTTGAAATGCAGAAATCAAAATCATACAACATCAAAAACAATAAAGCCCTAGAGCTAGAATGGAATGGGGAAATACAGAAAATAAGAGAGAGAAAGAGAAAGAAAAACCCGAATGTCAATGGGAGGCGAGGAAATGGTAAGCTGTAGGTGGTGACTAATTCTTTATATGAGAGAGAGCAAGGGAGAGAAAGAACTAGTGTGAACACTAACAAATTGATAGACAAAAATAAAATTAAAAAAATAATGGCAAAAATTTGAGCGCCAATCTAAAATTTTTTCCTCTAAAACTTTATACACATTTGGCGACTAAATTATTTTTGTCAGTGTTTCTGTCGCTCCTTTGTCACTGTTTTTGCTGACTAAACTGTTTTAGTCGAAAAATATTAATATACAACGACTAATATTATTTAGTAGCCAAAACATGAACTAATGCCAACAAAAAGAAATTTTGGTCGCTAGAAGTGTAATATCATTCCCAATTAAATGTTTTTGGTCACCAAAAATACATATTTAGTGATCAAATTTTTGGTCGCCAAAGATTAATTTGACCATGCATGAAATTATGCTAATTATTTTGTCACGACCCGCTCCCCGTACCCAAGGGTTAAGTATCATGATGGCCAGTAACTGAAGTTACCTCCGGCTAATTCTTAAACAAATTAATAAACGCAAGCGGAAGTAATATTTAAGTGAGGGTACCAAAATAATTATCGAAGTTTCTATTTTTATTGCAAAATTTATTGATAAAAAAGGCCGATATTTATATATAAAAATATCATAAAATTACTGTGTGTGTCTATTCCGCAGTCTCGTGTCTAAAACTTTCCAAAAGCTATTTCTGAATTGCATTGTTTCCTGAAAATTGGTAAACAGCTATAAGCACATGGCAGAGTGAGAAATATTATGCCAAGAGTATAAGGGATACAAAATAACTATGGATAGTTATGTAACTAAAATATTTAAGATAACTTAGTCTGAACAAATAATCATTTAAATAGTAAAACTGAGATTATGTAAATAAATAACCATAACCACGGTATCGAACAGAACAAAACAAAGGTCACATGAGTGATAGTCAGAATAGAGGTACGAATTCAAGAGGTGGCTCGTACGGATTATAGAGGTGGCTCCCACAACAGTATAGTACTTACCTCCGTACAGCACTTTGCTCCGTATAGAACATAGGTAAATGGATCCATGATAGACAGAGGGTTACAAAGTGACTAAACAGAAGCTGATAGTTATTTAAGTCCTCCAAGGCGTGGGACTCCCGTGGTAGTACTTACAAAACATAATTGTTTATAAGGTTATAGTCAAATATTCTTTAAAATATAAACAAACATATCCATGAGTTTCATTTTAAACAAATAGAGTTCAGAAAATAACCCATGTAATTGAAATATTTATAAAATATAATTTATATTAATATAACTAATAAAATATAATTTGTATAAAATAAAGGAAAAATTAGTTTAAGGTCCCTATCCAACTTTTAGTAATGGATTAGGTCCACAATATGTTCTTTTGTAGCCTAAGGTCCCTCAATGTTATTTTAGAGTGTAAAATACATGTCTTACCCTTGTTTATAATATACGTTGTTTTGAATTTGGCAGCTAAAGATCATATTGATATGTTGTGAGAGATTACGTGAGGATGAACTTGACGATTCAGATTTTTGTGGAGATTTTCTAGGGTTTTTGTAGGTGTTGAAATCCTGTTCGTTGTTTGTAGGTGTTGAAATCCTGTACGAGTTGAAATCATGCTCGTTGTTTGTAGGTGTTGATCGCTCGTGTGGGAGTTGAAATCTGGTTCATTGTGTTTGATTTGATTTCATGTGGAGTTTAATTAGATAAGTTTTCAATTTTTGATTTGATTTGATCGTGTAGGTGTTGAATTAGGTTTTTGTTTTTTGTTTTGATCAATGTGAGAGAGACGAACTCAGTGTAGTTGTTTTTTATTTTTGAAGTTAATTTTTCATTATCTGTTATTGATGAATTTTCGATGGAGTTTATTTTGATTTTTGGAGTTGCTTTTTCATTATCTGTCAACATGCTTATGAGTTGCTTTTTTGTGCTCTGTTTTTCTGCGTTTTTGTGCTCTATTTTTTGTTCACTTTGCATTTTTTGTGTAGTGCAGAGAAAATTGCAGGTTCGTTACTATAATTGAACTCAAATCACAGAGAAAATTGTAAGCTTGTAGTGCAGTGAAAATCACAGAGAAAATTGTAAGCTTGTAGTGCAATGAAAATCACAGAGAAAATTGTAAGTAGGCAAAGAAATTTACAGACGTAGCAGTAGAGTAGTAAGTGTTTTTTTTTTTTTTTTTTTTTTTTTAATTGAATGTTTTGTGAACATAACAGATCTTCTCTGTGATTTTTTTATGTGCTTGTGTTTAATATATTTTTGTCTCTTGATGTTAATGTGTTTTTGTTTTTGTTATATTGAAAGTGAATATAAGTTCACAAATTTCTCTGGACTTTTCTTTATAGTCCAGAGAAATTCATATGATTGTATTACAAATGATAAGTATTACAAATTTCTCTGGACTTATATGTTGTGTTTTTATGTGTTTTTATATGTTTGCACTTTTCAAAGTTTTCTGATATGTTTTCTTTGCACTTTCCATTTTTTTTTTTTTTGCACTTTTCATGTTTCTGGACTTTTCTTTGTAGTATAGAGAAAATCGTAGGTTTATTATTATAATCCAATGAAAATGACAGAGAAAATGTTAAGCTTGTAGTTGAGTGAAAATCACCCTTGAAGTTGGTGTCTTGATCTTGATGCTTATTGCTTCTTCAACTTTGACTTGTTTTTTTTGTGGTGTTCTGGTGCTGCTACTGCGTTTTGATCTAAGATCATAAGACGCAGACACAGAGACTTTTGGTTTCTTTTTCGGGGTTTGTAGGGTTGTGCTGCTTCTGCGCTTTGCCATTTCTATAGAATGAAAACATAAACATTAAATCCCAGAGAAAATTACAAAGTAGCAATGATTACACAAAAAAGAAAATTACAAGATAGCAACATAAACATGACTAAGAAAATTACATAACAGAGAAATTTTGAGGAAATGGAGCATTGAACAAAATAAACATGCCAGAGAAAATTAGACACAAGACATAAATATAATGTGGCCAGAGAAAATTATAAATGCTGCCAGAGAAAATTAGACACACAAGTAAGAAAAGTAATTTGGCCAGAGAAAATTATAAATGCCAGAGAAAATTAGACACACCAATAGAGTAATAAGCCACAGATAATTTGCTTGAGAAAATAATGAAGAAACATAAACATGCCAGATAAAATTACACAATAGAGAAACACAAATGTAGCAAGCCAGAGAAATTTACAAAAACAAGAACACAAGAAGCTTCAATAAGAAGCTCCAAATGCACAGAAAGCAGTTCAATTTTGACAATTGAAAGGAAAGCAACCCATCATTAGTTGGAAGCAAAGAAATTATGGACTTCCAAAGAATTTCTCTGGATTCAACCCAGAGAAAATTCAAATTTCTCTGGTCCAGAATTTATCTGGAACGATAAAACTTTGATTTGATCAATTTGTCTTTAGTTTTGCTGCTGCTGATTCAATCACAATTTCATGCACAAACAAATTAATAGTTCTTCTATGAGTTTGTGATAGATTTTCTTTAAACTTAATGCTATGAATTTCTCTGGGTTGAATCTAAAGAAAATTCAAATTTCTTTGGATCACTTTAAGCCTTCCTCTACTGCTGCCTCTTCCTCAAGCTTCTTTTTCCAATATTCTTCAAGTAGAGGTCCAAATATTGCTTTTCCAGAAACAACTCCAATTCTACTAAACGCAAAAAATCAAAAGACGTTATATTCAACACTCAGAGAAATTTTGAACCTAAAGATATTATATTCAACACTGGATATATATATGTGCTGACATTGTATATATATATGTATGTATCATATATATATATATGTTTGCAACCATAGATAAGATAACTAAGAGTGACTGTTTGATTATGGTTGCAAATGGTCTTAATTGACTAATTATCATTTATATACTAGTCAAGACAGTAAGCAACAGATTGTATATATATATGTATGTATCATATATATATATATATATATACATCTATCAACTCCACTCCACTCTGTTTGTTTACCCAGAAAATCAAATTTGCCAAACATAATGCTTTTGTTTTGCTGAATTTGTTTTCGTACTCGCCGGAAAATACCCAACACCAGTACCAGCATCACAAAGGAGAATATCCAGTAGACAGATCAAAAAAATCAACTCATCTGAAGATGAACAGACGTAGGGTATTTTGGTCCAAGAAATTGATAAAATGCGAGGGTATTTTGGTTAGGGACCTGAGGCAGTATTACATTTTTTAATGTCGTTTATGCAGAAAATTGTTATTATGAGGGAGCTTAAAAAAAAACCCCTAAAATAAATTATGGTAAGTCAAAACATACGTAAAATATATTTTGGTGACTTAAGGCATAATATAACTCACCTTAAAAGTAATATCTTACTCTTTCTTTCCACTATCAAAACCCTTCCGACTTCCATTATTTTTTTTCCTTTTCTTTCCTTTAGTTTTCCTTTCTTTCTCTCATTTTTCTCTTCTTTTCCTTTCTTTTTTTTTTTCTTTCCAGCTGAATCACCTCCTCCCTATTTATAGGGAGCTAAAACCACGTGGCCAGACCCATATCATTCCACAGATTTGATAATAAATTTATAGATTTATACTTATCTTTGATAAATATTTAAGATAATTACATTTTGACCCATTTTTCTAATATAACTATATAAATAAATTAATCCCTAATTAAATTAGACTTTATCGTATACCAATAGAAAATTATTTATTTATTTTACTACTACACCCATTATTATTATTTATTTACTCTTACTTTTATATTTATTTATTTACGGCCCAACTAGCATTATAATTTCATATTTCTGTTAATTTGGTCCCAAATAATAATCCATAATTAATCTCATATTTGATAATCTAATGCCAAATTAGATTATGTATTTATTATTATTTATTTAATAATATATTATCACATACAACCATAATATTAGTATAAAATTTAAGGGATAATTTAAATTTTCGAGTTGTTACATATTTGGTGACTAAATTATTATTTAGTAGGAAAAAATAATATACTGTGACCAAAAAAGGTTTTAGTAGCCTAAACCCTAAACTAACGCCAACCAATAGTTTTTTTTTTGTCGCCTATTTTACATTTTTGGTGACTAAATTTTTTTTAGTCGGCAAAAATTCATATATCATGACTAAAAAAAATTAGTAGCCTAAAACCTAAATTAACGCCGATCAATCATTGTTTTAGTTGCCTATTGTTACACTTTTGGTGACTAATTTTTTTTTTAATTAACAAATTTAATCGCCAAAAATTTAATTTGTTGTAGTGCTCTTATTGTGCTATACAACTATTAAACCAACATAAAGCTAGAGACACAAATTTGGTATAAAAAAATTTATCCCGAAATTGTATGATTCAAATTTACCCTTGCATGATAGTAGTCCACACTAATTAATTTGTAAATTTATAGGTACAAATGTTCTATGCCTCAATAAACATTTTTGTATTTTTGGTTTTGTTTGAAGAACTTGCTCAAGAAACCTTGAAGTTACAAGAAGAGAAGATGCAATCATGGAAGATGATATGATTCTGATAAGAATCATTGTTAGGAAGTCAACATCAAGCTTGTAATTCACGTTTCTAAAAGAATACAAAGCCACGCGTGTTTGCATGATTTAGGATGACTTTTGTCCTTGGATTCACAATCAATTGTTGTTTTACGATTTTTACACCCACAAATCCACGGCACAACCTTTTCTCATCATCATTCTAACGTAAAGCTCTGAACTTCCACCAAAAAAAAAATCAGAAATTTAACTGAAAAGATGATAGATGGCACATGTGTTGTGTTATGGATCCATTTATTTAAGTTTTTAAATAAATTTATGTGTAAATATTTTGGATATGTAGTACTGCTGTCTTATTTTTGTCATTGTTCTTCCTTTACAAAAATATGACAACAAAAAATAATAAGAATATATATTATTATCAACAACAAGTATAGTTTATTAACAAACATAATAGGTTAAGTTTGGAAAAACTAAATAAGTGTACTTTTTGACTTTTTATGAAATATGAGTTGGATTTGGGTTGGATTTGAAGTGATGTGTTAGAGAGGTGATGTGACTTAAATAAGATGATGTGACTTAAATAGGATAGTGACTTTTTGAATTTTTTTGAGGATGCCAAACTTAGCCTAAAATTAAATTTTTTTAGCGCCTCAATCGGACGAATTTCAAAACACATAAATTGCACTATAAAAAAAAAAAAAAAAAAAAATCAAAGTAGTTGGGTCCGTATAACATTAAAGGGTCAAATTGTAGAGATTTTCTTGAAAAAAGTATAAAAGGAAAAAAAAAGAAAAAAAAAAGGGTTTGGCATTCCTTTAGTCCCAGATCGGACTGGAGGGTATTGTTGGGTCCGCAGGGGCCTACCATTGGTCCCGTTTCAATAATCTAAACTATTCAATGTATAGAATTTATCGATATATGTCTGTCAAAAATCGTATATACCCTTCACATTTTGATCTGAGACTACAAGAAAGCCCGTGACTTATAAAAATGTGAAGAGTATATACGATTTTTCAGAGAAGGGTAAGTGCCCTCCTGGATTCCATATGGAATCCATCACTCATGTATTTTTTATTCACTAGTTTCCCATTATTTGTATTGAGGTTTATTGTGTTGATACATTCTTAATAATTCTTTGTCTATAAGCTCTCTCTCCTTTTTTTTCTTTTTCTTTCCTCAATCAACTCAACAAAAATAAGGGGAGGTTTAGTTTGAGAAATTAAGATTAAGAGATCAATCAAATACCTCTTAGCCTATTCTGAATTTCCATTTTCTCCAAAAACCCGATCTTCATTAGGATTAGAAGTATTACTGCAAGATATGTTTAAGAAAATCCACAGCATTTTCAATTCATTTCCTTCTATTATGCTGATTCAAGATTTTGTCAGTTAATAACATTTAAATTGATTGGGTTAATCTTTAAATATGTATATATATATATACATATAATAAATAATAATAATAAAAAAAAACACAAGCAAACAAACACGAAAATAATAAATTAGCATTTTTTTTTAAAGTGAAAACAACTCAAAAATAATTGTATTTCATAAAAGTACAAATGAGAATTGTTTACATATCCCTACTTTCACCTATGTGAAAGACACAATTATTTTGAATTTTCTCACTGAAACACAATTTATCTTAATTTCAAAATGCAAGGGACAAGATCTGGACATTTGTCTCTTGTTATATAGATATCAAAAGGAAACCTATACACATAAATATACCCCACCAGGCATCCCTATTATCATGCTATATTGCTCCCCACCCACAGCCCAAAACATTGAAAAAAGCCAACACAAAAGTAAAAACCCCACAATTCCCATTCCAAAAAAATAAAATAAAAACTAACAATCTAAACATTAGAACTTGAAGCACAAAATAGGTACCAATAGGAATTGGAATTGGATGATGATTGATACTATTAAACTCTAAGCAAGTAAATGCTAAGTTCAGGACCTCCATGACCATCAGGGTTCATCATGTAAAAAGCTTCAGAGTCTTTAGACCCTACAACTCTCTCAAATTTGGCTCTCATGTACATTAGCTCCCCCTCAGACCCACCGCCACCACTCTCCGGCAACACCCCCGCTCCCATCGTAACCGGTCCCACCGCCCTCAACACCTTCCACTCCTCGGGCCCACATTCACGCCTCACCGCGTACCCGCATTTCTTGCCATTGCAGTATGTTCTCCAAATTGGCTCTTCCACTAACTTAACACCTTTCTTCTCTGTTTTCTTGTCACACTCTAACGCGATCCGAACCAACCCTGACGCCATTTCTCGAACCAATATGTTTGTTGGAGTTGCAAACTCAACCAGAAATGCCGGACTCAACTTGGGATCCTCTTGGAATGCGAAATGGACGTGCCCGCGCCTGTACCCAAATAAGGTACCTACCAGTACTCGGGTGCCAAGACCCGAATGAAAATTTGATTGGCTCTTGCTGCTAAAAAGAGCAAGAGCCGATCGGAGCTTGGAAACTGCCATAATTGACAGTTTCTTCTTTGGTGCCTTCACTGAAACGGCCAGTGATGGCACCGAAAAGTCAAGCCCGTTAACTTTCAGCTCCTCCTCACAAGCATTTTGTGAGGAGGAGCTGAAAGTTAAAATTTCTTCCTCGTTATCCTCGTCTTCTTCAACTTTCCTCTTCCAGTGGAAGTATCTCCTGGAGAATGAGAAGGAAGAGTCATGAGGGCTCTTAGCTGTGATTGTCTTCATGTGGGAAAAACCCAAAAACAAAGAAAGAGAAGAGGGAACACCTGAAAGATGGGTATGTATGAATGAACTATAAGGAGAGAGAAACAAGAGGAAAAGATAAATATTTATTTGGGTGTGTATGTTTACTTTGTATATAGTGGGTTGTTTTATTCTTCTCTTCCAGGCCTAGTTGTCAACACTGAGGGACTGAAAAAAGAGAAATCTGACAAAAGGATGGTGACCAGCCCCACCTACCTGTGTCACAGTATCAGGAAAATGGAACAGAAAGAGTAGACAACAACAGAGGAGAGAGAGAGAGATAGAGAGAGAGAGAGGAGAGATGGAGATGAACAACACAGTTGCTCTGAAAATGGGAATTGAGAATAAAGGAATATGATATGAGTGGACAGGCCTCTGTGTTATATCTTTAGTCTGGGGTGTGGGGTCTCAGCTGAGAACAAGCAGAGTGTGTGGGGGTGGGCAGAGCTTGAGAAGCTTGACTTAGGTTAGGTTTGGGAAGTTGGTTTGGTTGGGTTTGAGGTTAAAATAATCATAAAAAATAAAATAAATTTTTTAATTTTAATAAAATAAAATATCATATCTAACTTATAATCATTACATTCTTTCTTTCATAAAAAAATCAAAAATCTTTTCTAAATTAAACTTTTTAACCCCAGGTTAAAATAATAAAAAAAAGTCAACCTACCTCCCAAACCATGCCTTAGAAAAAATAAATTTTGTTTCCATAATACTATAAATTCAAAATTTTTATTGATAATTATTAATTTATAATTTAAATTTTTTCTATATATAATTTCGCACCGCATAATACAATTTTAATTTTTACCATACAACCATGTTGCGGTAAAAATCTGACTCATTTTGTCTGGGTTTGTAAGATTTCTAATTTTGTTAGATAGATGTAATTCTTTTACATGAATACAAATTAATTACAAAATTAGACATAATATTTTAACATATATATGATAATACGTGATTATTTTTTTTGTGTTCATTGACTTTTTCAAATGAATGATTCTTCATCTTATTATGCGCCTCAAGAATTCATCTAAACTCATTGCATTTTTAAATCAATTTATCAAATATGAGTTGTTTTAAAATTATTTATTTGATTAAAAAAATATATCACTATTTTAATTTAAAAATTAGACTCATTTTTCAAATCTAATAATGTGATAGTGCATTAAAATATCTAAAATAACTTTGTCGCTCTTATATATTCTCTAATTATTAGTTAATAATTTCTTTTATACATCAATAGATTTAGAAAATAAATTTATGTATAATTTTTTTTTAAAAAAAAACTCAACAAATCTCGCTCAAAATAATGAAAAATGTTTGAGGGCCCAAAATCAGTGGTTCGAATTCGGCTCAAAACCCAAAATGACGTCGTTTTGGGTTTCAATTTTTTTTCTTTTTCTTTTTCTTCCTTTTCTTTCTTCTTTTTCGTTGAGTTGAACAGAGGCGAGAGAGAGAACACAGAGGCGAGAGACTGAACGTAGGTCGTCGTCGTCGCAGCTCGTCGGCCGATCCTCGCAGCTCGTCACTCGTCGGCCGATCGTCGCATCGCTGCCTCCGCCTTCGCCTTCGCCTCTGCCTCCGCCCGCCTCCGCCTCCGCCTCCAGCCCGATTTTGATGGCCCCTCCAGTTCCTCTTCTCCTCCTCCTTCTTCTTCCTCCTTCTCTTCTTCTTCTTCTTTCTCCTTCCTTCTCAAATTCGAGCCATTCGAACCTTTATCCTTTCAGGCCCTGTACCGCTTCTGCAAAATAATTGACTCCGTAAAAGAACTAGTAAAGAAGAGGGTTATTTTTATTTATTTAAAAAAATAGTGAATAAAATTGAATTCAATTTAATTAATTAATATGAATAACATTGGAAAGTATGAAGGGTCAGGTTAGGGCACACCAAACCGTACCCAACAGGACCACCACCCGCACTGCGTTCTAGGTTCTAGTCCTTTCACACAACTGACCACCACCACCACCAATGCTGCACAACTATCCATGAGCCACCCCCATTAGCCACCATTGTGTTTTGTTTCATTCCCTTTATTACTACTAGCCTATCACCACGGAATAATTATAGATATTTATATTTATTTTAATATTTTTTAATATATAAATTTTTTTTTTAAATTTTTTATAAAAATAATTTAATAATTTTATCATTAGTCATAGTGTAGGAGAGAAATTGAAAAGGGTGTTACAATAACTATGCACGAGTTATATCTATAATTATTTATGTGAGGAGATTTTGACCAAAACTCTCAAAAGGCATGTGGATTGAAAAAAGTTAATAAATATTGATCAGGAAACTTTGACCAAATCAATAAATGCAGACATGTGGAAAGGTATGTAGATTGAAAAAAGTTAATAAATAATGATTAGGAAATTTTGACCAAATCAATAAATGTTGAGAGTTTTTTTTTTTTAATCAAAAATTTAAAAAATTAAAATTGAGATATTAAGGGCTTGTTTGGTTTGTTTTTCAAAAAAAATTTTGAGAAAAATTCTCTACAAATAAATTTTCAAGAGTAATCAAACCAAACAAATTTTTCTAAAAAAAATCTCAAAATTTTGTTTGGTTGCCTACTTTTCAAAATCACTCACTCCCTCATACACATCAAATCAATCACTTTTTTTAAAATTCTCTTCTCAAAACAATTTTTCAAAATTATTTCTGAAAAAAGGCAAATCAAATAAGTTTTCGTACTTTTTATCTCAAAAATTACTCTACAAACATAAACCAAATATACCCTAAAACTTCCACAAATCTTGAGGGTTAAAAACCCCCCCCTTTTTCTTATATATAGATGTAGATATAGATATGCATTTCATGAGTTGTGTGAGTGATTAGTCTGCTGGTTCTAGCCAAATGTGCACAAGCTATAAATTTTTTGCTAGATTCAGACGGTTAGAGACTTGGGGGCTCTTTTAGGGTCTATGTCCTTCTTTGCTGTAATTTATGAGTGTTTGATACTTTTTTTTAAAAGATGGCTTCTCTCAATTATAATTCAATTATAAGATAAATATAATTCAATTATTTAATTATTAATATCCATAAAAATACTCTTCTTAACATATTTTAAAAAGTCAGGATCATTTAAAGTGGAAAAAATGAGTAGGAGCACTAATTAGTGCTACCACTAATGATGTGGCAGTAGGCCCCACCATGAATGATTTGATGTTTTGACCTTAATGTTGTATTTTTTTTCTTTTTTTATTGAGTGCCATGTCATTAGTAGTCTTTTTAGAGCTCCAAAATTAATGGTCTCTATCATTGTTGGAACCCAAAATGGATCCATGAACACAACACCTGTCAGTTAGATTCAAATGGAGAGGAACCACTCCCTTCTTTTTATATATATTTTGAGAATTTATGTTAAATTATTTGATACAATTTTTATTTATAACCTATGAAATATAAGAACTTAAATAAATTCAAAAAAAAAATTGACTATAGTGTCTTTAACTTCTATATTTTAATTTTTAACTCTAAAAAATTACACCAAATAAATCTAATAATTAATCAAGATGTTTCTTCTCCTTTTCAATACGTACGGTACATAGGTTGATTTTTACAGAGAGAAATATGCGGCCTATGGATTGTTAGGTAATTCTCCATTGGATTTGTGTGAAAACAATTAGGTAATGACAAAGCATCCTCACTTTTACAGTTAGTAGTTCAGACCAAAGAGAAATGCAATGCAAAAAAGGTGATCTAATCATGACTAAAATACATAGAACCAATAAACTTCTACCTCTTCCATGAGAATTGTGCTAGTTAGTGCATAAAATTAAAATTATCAACCATGATTGGATTTTGAAGTACATCCTTAATCCTGGTTTGGATATCAGAAATGGAAGATATGATATGAAATCTCATTGCCTAGGAAGATATGGAATGGAATCTCATTGCTTAGAATTATCATGTAAGGCTTTGATTTGGAAGACAATGTTGTGAATGTGATTTTAAACATTTAGGGTTGGTTTGGCATATACTATATAATTCATCTTTTTATTTTTTTATCTTTTTTCTATCACATCAACTCTCTACTTTTTTACACATCTTTTCGTAAAAAGACAAAAAATACACTTTTTTAAGACACTCAAAACCAACCCTTATTCGGGCTGCATTTAGTTTATGAATTTGACAAGAAATTTGAAAAAAATAAAATAAAAAGGTCAATAAAATGTAAATAAAATATAACCTCAGTTTGAGAAGTTGAGATTTGGGTTTCTTTTGCTAAAATAGTAACCAAAAAAAAAAACAAAATAGACTTTTTAGCCCAATAAGATAAAACATCACATCCAATCTATAATCATTACATTTTTTCTCTTACAAAAAGTCAAAAAAATCAAAAAGTCCTTCCCAAACGAGATTTTTTAATCCCAAACTAACCAAAAAGTCAAAAAACCAACCCACTTACCAAACCAACCCATAATTACATTTCACACACTTTTTTTTGTTTTCCCTTTTCAAATTCCTACCTTAATCCTTAAACCAAACACAATATTAAAAAATTGATTGAAATGAGAAAGTAATTCTTGATTACTTATTTAAGTAAAAATTGCTTTTTCAAAATAATCTTATTTTTACACTTTTCTACCATAGCCTTACATTCTTAAAGTAATATGATTTTGGAAATTCATTTGGAGAATTGATTGGAATGATATGGTAATTCTTAATTACTTATTCAAGCTTAAATTGCTTTTTCAATCCAAGCCTTGGTTTGCTAAACATATTGGGACTAAAATAAGTAAATAAGGATAAAAAAACGTCACAAAATTATAAAATAACAAAATACTTAACTTTTGATTCAAAATTACTAAATTGACTTATATACAAACAAAAAGTCAAAAAAACATCATTTTTAAGTGGAGGACAATTTTATCATTTCAATGTAAAAAAGCTAAAAAAGGCCAAATAAAAAAACCGAACAAACAAAAAAATTCCAAACTAAAAAAAGTTTAAAAAGTCAAAAAAATAAAGTTTGCCAAACGCAGTAAAAATCTGATTTTTACACTTTTCTATGATAATCTTACATTCTTCAAGGAATGTGACTTTGGACACTCATTTGGAGAATTTGTTGGAATGAAAAATTAACTCCTGATTACATTCAAGATGAAATCACCTTTGGCGTGGTTTGGGATATCCTAAATAAGTATATTTTTTGATTTTTTATAAAAAAATGTGTAGAAAAGTAGAGAGGAGATATTGATTGATGTTACTCAAAAAAATAAAAAAATAAAAAGATAAAAAGATAGACTAAAATAAATTATGCCAAACCACCCTTAAAATTTTAATTTTTACAATTTTCTCTGATATCTTACATTTTAAAGAATGTAATTTTGGACATTCATTTGCTGCATTGATTGAAATGAAAAAGTACTTTTTCATTACTTTTTATTTTTACTTTTTTATATTTAAATCCTTCATTACTTTTATTCAAGCTTAAATTTCTTTTTCAGTAAAAATTTGATTTTTACACTTTTCTATGATAATCTTACGTTCTTAAAGGAGTGTGATTTTCGACAATCATTTGCTAAATTTATTGAAATGAGAAAGTAATTCTTTATTACTTATTCAAGTTGAAATTGTTTTTTCAAACTAAGTGAAAATTTTATTTTTATGCTTTTTCATGATAACCTTACATCATTAAAGGAATGCAAATTATTTAACAATTTAAAAAAAAAAATTAAAACAAAAAGGATAGAGCCACAATATTTAAAAAATTTATCATTTTTTCTAAAGAGAATTCTAACTGACATAATAATTCCCGCAATCCAGATATAATCTAGTAAAACTTTATTTCTAGTAATGAGATTCATAATAATAATAAAAAATTATTTTTTCTTCTAAATTCCTATTATTCAAACATAACCTAATATTAATAATGGGGAAACCACATATCAATTTATTTGACTAAAAATAATTACAAATACATGAGAGTGCAACTATTTTTTATGTAAGAAAACACAACAAAAGGTACACTTCAAAAAGATTCTCACCTTATAATAAATATTTTGGTGGTGCTACATGTATCAATTAGTATACACACTAGTGTACCAACTAGTGTTATGATATTATTAATGACCCTATTTATTATACAAATTACAAATATCAAAAATCTTTAAAATTATACCACACTAATTAGTAGTTTTTACTAATTAGTGCATATAATATTATTCTAAATATTTATCCCACTTCACACTAATTAGTAGTTTTTCCTAATAATAATGAGATTCTAAGTAAATGTGAACAATTTTACATATCTAATCACAAAACTGGATGGGACTCTCTTACATGAGATGTGATAGTGCTGTTAATCGCAGGCCCACGCTTTCAACGTCGTTCCCTGATCACTGAGCCCATCGGGGTACGTGCACAAAAGCCCAGCGGGGAGCAAGAGTCTCCAGCGGACCCTCCGACAACCAAGTTAGAAGAGAGAGGAGTTTTATGGAGAATGATAGGAGAATAACGATAGGGCACCTAACCTTTTTGTGTCTTGGAAGCATTCTTATATTCTTTGTTCATCATTTCCTTGTCCACTCCGACCTGTCACGTTGGCCGAAAGTCTACGCTCTAGTTTACCTTGTTCATGGTGAGGCCGCCTGCTTCGACGTGAAAGGATTATCGCATTTAATGCTGCAGAGACTTCATTAATGGCTGATGTGTGATGCAATAACTCTGTAGGATTTTGGTCTACTTACGTGACTGGTTCTCCTCTTGACAAGTGTTTAGATGCCATTGGTTCTTGGTGTAACGTTGAGTTCCAATAATGTTGGGCTTTAATGTTTGAACCGTGTGTTGGGCTCTAAGTGATGAGCTAAAAACCTCTATGGGCCCACCTATGTCAAGATGAAAGTAAGAGAATTGTATTTAATTTTGTGAATTGTGCATTTCCAATTATTCAAATGTTATTTAAGCAACAAACTTTTCATGTATTCCAAACAACAAAATGAAGATATGGAATAAGACTCTCATTCCTTCTTTTCATAAGTGCCATTCCAAACAAGGCCTAAACGAAGACCAATTAAAGATTGTCTCTACCATCCTGGAAAGAAGCTTTTTTCTAATTTTATTATGGAATTATGGTGGGGTTATGGAATAAGAAAATATGCTAGAGAATTTAGACACAAAGGAGAAAGCACAACGATGGAGAAAACATGAAGGGAATTTACATACCTCTCTTCATTGGCGTGAATGCCAATTTATAGAATACATAAAGTATATACAAACAAAAGCTAAAAGTTATGGCATATCTAATTTCTACCACTTTTGTCAAAACCTACAAGCCTAGGCATTAAATACAAGGACAAAAGTAATAAAGGAGAGTCTACAATTATATACATATATTGTAACTATTTGTCATCTTTTTTACTACAATTATATAATTATATACATACGCTGTATGCACACCACATGTGAAGCAGACTCCTTAGAGTCAAACCTAGATGAATTTTGAGAATGCGGACTATATATAGTATAGACCCATATGGATCTAATTATTAGAACCCATAATAAGATTTAAAAAAAAAAAAACATTAATCTATCATTAGATCCACCTAATCGAAGTTCACGGATCAACTAATCATGAGCTAAAACCAGCTAAAAAAGCTCTAAACTCTACCCCACAAATTTGTTAACTTTAATACGTGAGAAGCAAATATGATCCATAACCCAACAACTAAAGCTAAAACATTTAGGTGGTTTAAATTAAAATTTTATAAGCACTCTTTTGGGAGGTGAGTTAAAAGCTACTTTCTAATTTTTAATTCATTTGGGATTCCATCGTCTCTCACATTTTTTACATATTTTTTTTAAAACAACTAAAAAAAATCAAAAACTAATTTTTAATCATCTTTCCAAAACAACCCAAAGTAACCTTGAAAATTGAAAGTTAGTTGCGTGAACGCATGGTTTTAGATGGTGAGATCAAGCACAAGTCTCCCACAATACTTTTCTAAGTTTTAACAGCATGGCAAGTGATCTTTCTTTTAATAATGAAATGGAAAAATAAAACAAAATCAAAGCTGAAGTAGAATTTGAAAAAGGAAATAGATGAACTCTACATTTGGAGGGACCTTTTTGTTACTCAAATCCTCTCATACAAGAGTGTGCCAAAAAAACAAACAAACAAAAAAATTCCCAAGATATCAAACCAAATCAAATCAAACAGTTTGAGAAGGTGAGCTTGTTGAATTGGATGTCTTTTGATAAAAATGGGCAAGTCGGTGGTTCAATTTAGTAATTTTTTCTCACAATCAACTCAAATCGATCAGTGCACACCGCCATTCACTGTCTTCGTTTGGGAAGTGGATTGACTTTTTGACTTTTTAGCTTTTTTGATTATTTTAGCCTAGACTAAAAAGCTTGGTTTGGGAAGGACTTTTTGGCTTTTTGACTTTTTTGACTTTTTTTGTGAGAGAAGAGTGTAATGATTATGGGTTGGATGTTATGTTTTGTTTGTTGTGGTTGAAATAGCATATTTTATTTTTTGTAGCTAAAATAGCTACAAAAGCCCTTGCCAAACGGAGGCGATGGTGATTTTTTGTGAAAAATTTCCTTAAAATAAAAGTTATAAAGCACTTTTAGAGTAATTATTTTTGTGACTTGAATTCACTTAGCTAAAAGTGTTAAAGAAAAAAAAATTACTAACATGTCAACCAAAACCAACTTGAACAGTTTTAGAAGGTGAATATGTTGGATTGGATGGTTTTGGTAAAAATTTGCAAATCGGTTGGTCTAGAAGTTAAAAATTCTGAATTGACTAAGGGTAATAAGTTTTACTATTGGACCTCTAAAATTATATTTGAATTGTAAATTTGAATAGGAATTTAAAAAAATAAAAAAACAAAGGAGGAAAAATAAAGAGAGAAAAAAAAATTAGACTATACTTTATTTATATTTTTTTCTTTTGTTTTTCAAATTTATATCTTAGGTTAAGTCTGGTAATCCAAAAATAATTTATCTTTTTATCTTTTTTTATCACATCACTTTTTTACTTTTCTAAACATCTTTTTATAAAAAGATAAAAAATATATTTATTTAGATCATCTTAAATAATCCCTTAATCTTTAATAAAAATTCTGATGAGGATATGACCTTTGGTAAATTCCTTCTGAGGAGAGATTTGACCCATGGTTTGATCACTTCATTGAGGAACTTTACATTAGACTAGGTGGGCCATTGAGAGAGCTGCCCAAGCCTCTGGTCTGCAATTACTCTGGAGCTCCTGCACTTTTATTTCCAGAAAAATCAACATTCATTTCCTTTCTTTGGCTCTGAAATGTAATTTGAAAATTTCATAATTTTGTTCCTTAATTCACTAGTCAACATAGAGGCGCCGTTTATTTTCAAAGTAGAATTAAAGGATTGATTATGAGAAGAAGAATAGTGAAAGGATTATTAGTGAAAAAATTAATAATGAAAAGATCAAATAAAATTATATTTATTCTGATAAAAGTTAATGTGAAAATTGTTAAATTATTACCCTATATAAGAAATATAAAATATTAGAACAAATAAAATTATAATTTTTACTTAATAAAAAATACAAAAATATTAAACATTAATTTTCAAAAAAAAATACCCAACATGTATTAAAAAAAAAAAAAAACTAAGTCGGAGGGCTAATAAATACCTATACCACCTTCATCTCCTCCATTCCAATCTTCCCTCCAAGACTCAACCTAATCCGAACCTCCATCTCAATTCCCTCTCTATCTCTTAAAACAAACATAATATTAATAACTCTCACCTCTATCTCAATTTCATCCCCCTTTTACCTCCCAAAACAAACCGACTATACCGCAATCCCTCAAGGCAGGTCCTCACATATCACATCATCAGGTATTTGGTCCCTCAAATATAACCATCATTTAATCAAAAAATTTATTTTTTATATATGATTAACTAAAAATAATAGTAAAAAATACATTGCATTCACCTTTATAAGAAAATGACCATCATGGTAAACCAAATAGTGCATCGTAGTATTATAATATCTATTAATTGGGAAAACATTAATCAATTTTGAATAAGTATAAATGTTTTCCAGCAACTCCAACGCTAACAAACATTTTATCTAGCAAACTACAAAACAATTAAACACATTTTATTATACGTAGTCACTTTACAACAGTGTCTTTTCCAATAATATACTCCACAAGTAATGCTAGGTTCATAAAAGAAATATCAAAAAAAAAAAAAAAACTTCATCAAGTTTTTATAATAATTTGGGTGTCGTTTGGAAAGTAGATTGACTTTTTAACTTTTTTGACTATTTTAGCCTGGACTAAAAAGCTTGGTTTGGGAATGACTTTTTAACTTTTTAACTTTTTTGATTTTTTTTTGTGAGAGAAAAGTAATGATTATGGATTGAATGTAATGTTTTATTTGTTGTGATTAAAATAATCTATTTTGTCTTTTATAATTAAAATAATTTCAAACCTATCCAAACCCACTCGCCAAAAGTAACAAAATTTAAAAAAAGACGACTTACCTCAATATTTTTTTTTTTATATTTCTTTCGAAATGTACTATTAAGCTATACTCTACTCCTGACAAAGTAAATAGACAACCTAGTTGGACCTATTTTGTGGTGAGCAATAAGCCAAAAAATTCAAGTAAGAAAAGTGATGAGGGGAGAAAACAGTAAAAGATGAGGGGTGAGGGAGAAAACCAACTTTAATAGTGAAAAAGTGAAAAAAAATAAAAATAAATTGATATCTAAAAACCTAATGCAACACATGCAGTCCAACAGTGTGATAAAATTGTTGCAAATCTGAGGTTAAATAAAACGAGTAACCTAGATATCCTGGTGAGAATCATATTTTTTTCACATACCATTGATATTTGAACAAAAGAAAAACACATAGTAAAAGAAAGAACAATAGGGAGAAAAAAAATAAATAATTAACGTTAATTTGAGCAATGAGAATCTGCTAGTTCCAAGTCACCAACATGGACAATGCTGTTCCTAATATTACAAAAATAGCAACACACACAAAAAGCAGTGATCAAAATACAAAACATTTGTTAGACTAGCATAAACAGGTCCACACAACGGTTACTAGAACGGGAAGCAGAAGTAGGAGATGGTAATGATAACTTACATGGTTCAAAATACATAAAATGGAAAATTAGCAGCTGAATAAAATTGGACAATTAGTTGAGTATTCCTTTTTACTCAACCTGTGAATTTCAAAGCAAATGTACAAATCCTTCTTGGACGAGTTAACAACATCGAAAAAACTTCAAGCTATAGTAAGAGGTGTAAATATAAAACGAAATAATGTTCTGAATAACTTCATACATAATGCTGTCAAGGAAGGATATTCAGGAAATGGTAATAGAACTTCATAAATTATGTGCTTAATAACGTGGAGTTGCATGAGAAAAGAGAAAAATACCAATAGCAGAAGAATGCTAAATTATCCAAGATAAGGAAAGAATTACATTTCATTTTATTTTAAAGAGCTAGGCAAGGTTTTTGGTGTTTTACTTTATACGTCAGACATGGTTAAATAGCAGAACAGCATCGACGCAATAAAATCTCAAGACCTGTTCCACCATAACTCTATAACCACCGAGCGTCTAGTTCTTTACAGAAGATCACAAGATATGAAGCCAGTGATGGAAATACCCGCACAATAATTAATAACACAACTGCTCATAAGCTCAATTAGCTACATGCATTGCTAGCAACAGGCAAATCAGAACCATTTATATATTACCACAATCACTATCATAAGCAGATATCACCCACATAAACTGATGGGTTAGTTCAACCCAATACCGATTTTCAAATTGTCAAATCCAAGAAAATCACAAGTTCAACACTTCTCGTTTTGTTAGTTCAGTGTGCACCAATAAAGTAAGTAAATTTGAGATACATAGAAAATCTGCCAGCAGCAAGGCAGAGCAATATCTAATATCATTTATTATCAGCTGGGAAAGGATTAAAACCACCCTGCAGCATAGTTTCTAGTGGTCCAAACAGTGGTTTTGGGAACTTGTTCCAGTCATACCAATCCCAGCCACCACATTTCTCAGGCTCTAGATTTTGGGGTACTTGATGAGGATCAGCCAAGACTGCACGCATGAAAATGCAAACAAGATGTACATGAGGTTTTCCGTCCTCAGAGAAGAAGTTGTTGGTTGCAGTTAAGAACTCTATCTTCTCAATGTCTAAACCAGTCTCCTCCTTCATCTCTCTGGCAGCACATTCCTCAAAGCTCTCCCCTGATGCCAAATATGCGGAATAAATATAGATAAGTAACCGAGTTATCCTAGAAATCATGGAGTGCATTACAATCATTGTTGGTACGCAAAATGTGGGAATAAGTATTAGGTTGAGAATCCAATATTTCCCATAGAGTACTTGTATCTAAAAGTCACTCCTACCCACCAAAACACAGACCCCGTTGAGGACATATAAAATCTACTGCATGAGAACCCTTATTTCAAAAAAACATGAAGTAAATGGAAGAAAAAGAAAAAGGAACAGTTCATGATCAATATTGGATTGACTAGAACTGAGCTTAAATAACATTTAAACTGTTTTTCCTTTAAAAAAAAGAAAAAAACTTCACAGCAAGGATTAACCTAATTTCCTACAATTTTGCCTTGACAGATTGCTTGTTTGGTGCATACAAGAAAAGGTTTCATGATGCATGATTTATGTTGATGACAGTTCCACAAATTAAGAAATAAATAAACAATATAACAAACACATAAGCACACAAGGTTTTTGATACAAACCACTTGGCTAGAACTCACCCTTCAAAATCTGCTTGCATGATGAGGGTGTCCAAGAGGCTTATATACACCTGGTCAAGATCTCACTTTTCCAATATGGGACAATGTAAGGATTGTAATATACAACCACACAATGCAACTGACGTCCATGGCGACCCACTCTATTGCCACTGACCCAGTAATAGCCCTTTTCCTTATTGGGATGGCAGCTATACTCAATTATCTGTATTCAACTCACTTTCCCTTTTGGGAGCTACACTCAACTATGTATTCAACACCTTAGCAGGTATCTTAAACCAGTCTATAAACCGCGCTCTCTGCAACTCAAACTGCCAAGTCGCAGCCCATCCGATCCTATAATGGACATGATGGCAGGCTAGCTCTGATATCAAATTATACAATCTCTTTAAATAAAACTCAACCTTGAAAACATACTTGCACAAAGAGGGCGCCCAAGAGACTTATATTCACGTGGTCAAGCTCACTTTTCCAGTATGGGCAATGTAAGAATCGTAACAAACTGAGTATAGTTCGGCTATTAAGCCTACATCTATTGGGATTATGTCTACTACAGGCCTACTTCCTCAATAAAGGCCCATCCAGGGTGTCTTCGCTTTTCTGCAGCCATCTTTGCCACTCATGTGGTGCTTTGAAAAATGGAGAATCCTAGCACACATTGCTAGATAAATTAATATGGGTCTTCTATTAAAGAAAGTTAAAAGGAGTAATAAATAGAGGAATATGATGGAAAGTCGAAATACCACATTTATGATTTTGTCTTCTTGCATGTGAGGGGCATCAGATAAAATGAATCAATAATGTGGGTAGGCCACACAATTGGTGGTCTCAAGATGAAGAAAAATGAATTGCCACACACAAGGTATGAAATTGTGGGCATTAGTGATGATGCAGTTGGTGTTTAGCTGTAAATATACATAGCTTGATGGGAATTTGGATTGGTGTGCTGTAAGAGCGAAGACAACAAAGGGTGTTGCAAGGGCAACCAAATAAGCTACAAGTAGCAGCTGGGGAGATGAATAAGAAGGTGCATGATAGAGATACGATTCTATTTACACGACTTTAACTCATTACACCCTTGATTTTAATTACAATTTACCCCTTTCTAAAATTAACTTTAAAGACTAGAAACATAAAAAAAATGTAATAGAATTTCTTTTTACACCCATTCATTTCTTGTCCTTCTCAACCACCATCACCTTTCTTCTCCACCAACTATCACCACCCCTTTTTCTCCGCCAACCACCGTCACCCTCTCCCCCTTATCTCACTCTCTCAACCCCTCTACAACACCCAACACCTCCACCACAAGAATATCAAAGAGAAAAAACTTGTAATAACTTTTTTTTTAATAAAAATAAAATCATGGTTACAATATATATGCGATAATTGTAAATAAATTATATACAAGATTTTAGTGTATAGAGATGTTTTAGTGTGATTTTCTTTCATTTTGATGTAGTTCCATGCCACTTGAAAAAAAATGGAGTCAAAACCTCGTTCAACTCTTGTTCACCGAAGAAACCAAAATTGTTCAGGTTACCGAACATATTAAGTTTGTTCAGACAACTAAGGCCAAACATGACTATTTTCTCTAATTTTGGTTTGTTAGGTCGGCCAGAGCCAAACAAACTTGATTTGTTTGGCAATAAGCGGGTGCAAAAGAAGATTGTTCAGCCTTGGTTGGCTGAACAAAACTCAAACGTAGAAAAAAAAAAAGAGAAAAAAGGAAATTCTTAAGAAATCATTTTTCATGTCAAATACCACCCCAACTCCCTCCATTGTGACTGTGTCACTGTTATCCTCCTCTATAGTGATAGAAAAAGATGGGAAAAAGAGAGGGAAAGAGAGAGGAAGGGATGGAATGAGAGAGGAAGAAAAAGGGGAGTAAAGAGAAGCTGCAAGGTTAGGGATGAGGGTATGTTCAGTATTATGGAGGGTGTATGTAAACATATACTTTTCAATTTTCAAATTTCTTCATACGGCGTAATTAGAAATTAGGAGTAACAAGATAAAACCATGGTGTATATAGAATCACCTAGATATGAGGGGTGTGAGATGTTAAAATACCAGAGAATGGGAAGCCTATAGGGTTTAGGGCTCAGATACTCAATTACCCTTGAGTAGGTGTCTCAGGTTGGTCTTTGGGTTTTTTTTTTTTTTATCCCACCATTGTATTCTCTATTATTCATAGTCAATTCACCTCTCTCCTCATGGACATAGACATTTTTTCTGAACCATGTTAAATATTGTATTTTTCTCTTTCGTGTGTGTGTGCGCAAATTTATTTTGGACATGCTGCCACTGAATAAGGGAATATTTTTCACAAGTTGTATCAGAGTTTTAGGTAGGTTTACAAGAGTTTGTTTACAAAAAGCTTATTAGACCATTAAACTCTAAAACCCCTGACAATAATCCTAGAACCTCGCCATTTTCCCATTTGTCAGGCTGTGAATTAAGGTCACCACCAATGGTTATAAGCACAATCGGGTTGAAATCGAGACACCCACCTACCACACATAGTTTTAATTGATTCCAAAGATCATGAATTTAGTTGACGATCCAAAAAAATAAATAAATAAAACATTGGCCTCTGTCATTGTTTCGAAAGACATGCATTGAAAATAAATCCAATTGCATTTTCAATAAGAAACATTTGACACAATAAAACAACAAGGGTAAATTACACTGACACCCTCTGATGTTTCAATTTAATACAGATTCCTCCCTAACATTTTAGAAATTACACTTCCCTCCCTATTAGTGTTTGTTTTTTAACAGAGGTAATGGGAAAAGTGTAATGACATTGATACCCTCCACTAAAGATATTAATTTGTGAAATTAATATCATCTTCTCTTCCCGTTTCATTTTTCTCTTCTACTCTCAATTCTAACAGCAGAGTAGCCCTCTCACCGCCACACTATGGGTTTATATCGGTGACCCACCTCTACAATTCCCATAAAGAAAAAAAAAAAAAATCAAAAAATATGCTGAATTTAGGGTTGGTTTGGGATGTCCTAAAAAAGTGCACTTTTTGACTTATTGGTGGGTTTGGGTTGGGTTTAATGTGATGTGTTAGAGAGGTGATGTGATTTAAATAAGATGATGTGACTTAAATAAGATAGTGACTTTTTGACTTTTTGACTTATTTAGTACATGCCAAACTAGCCCTTAATATCAATGGTCTAGATTTATTTAAAGTATGGGCTCACAACACTTAGGTGGCATTTGATAAAGCTGAAAACTAAAAATTAAGTATTGAAAAATGAAAGCTGAATTTGTTAAACTAAAAAGTTGTTTGATGGTAGTGATAGTAAAATGATAGTGGTGTTTATGACAATAATGACAATGGTGATGAAAGTGATGGTGGGAGTGGCGGCGGCGGCATGATGGTGGTGGTGGTGGTGGTAGTGGTGGCGATGGTGGTAGTGGTGACGGTGACGGTGGCATAGTAGTGGTGGTGGTGGCGGCGGTGGTGGTGGCGGCGGCAGCGGCATGATAATGGTGGTGGTGGGGACGGTAACGGTAGTGGTAGTGGTAGTGGTAGTGGCGATGGCGATGGCGATGATGATGACGATGACGATGACGATGACATGGTGGCGGCGGCGGTGGTGGCGGCATGATGGTGGCGGTTGTAATAGCGGTGGTGGTTGTCGTGGTGGTAGAGGCGGTAGTGATAGTGGTAGCGGTAATAGTAGCGGTAGCGGTGGCGGTGGCGAGAAATTTATAATAATATATATCGATACTTATGTTTAATATTTTATAAATTTAATCAGAATTACGTAAATTTTATATGATTTATAATTTTCTTAAGTTTTAGTCTATATTTTAAAAGTCACTTAAATTTTTAAGTAATATCAATTGTGAATATCAAACAGACTTAATTGATTATCACTTAATCAATTCAGTTTTAAGTGCTAAATAACGTTATCAAACAACTCCTAACTTTAAGTATGAACCATAGATTTGATATTCTTGATTTTTTTCTGATTCCATTTATGGGACTGTAGAATTTTTTGTTTTTGAATGCATGTCAAGTCAACGTAGGGTTGGGTGCAATATTTTAGATTTTTTTTTTTCACTTTTAGGGACTATTAAATAGTTGGTATTGTTAAAGTAAGGTAATTAAAGCATTGTAAGGCTGTGGTTGGTTTATTTAATACAAAGTGGTATGGAAGAAATGAATGGAATGAGAAAGAAAATGATGGATAAAAAATCAAAGGTAAATATGGTATTTTAAAAAGAATTATCGCTGACATAAGCAAAAATTGTTTGTTGACTTAACAGTCAACTAATAGAGGAGACAATTGGTAATTCTACTTTAAACCTTGTGGCGGGGGTTGTAATTTCCAAAATTGAGGGGGGAATTTGTATTAGTTGCAAACCTCAAGGGATGTCTTAAGAAATCATTTTTCATGTCAAATACCACCCCAACTCCCTCCATTGTGACACTGCCATTGTTATCCTCCTCTATAGTGATAGAAAAAGATAGGAAAAAGAGAAAGGGATGGAATGAGAGAAGAAAAAGGGGAGTAAAGAGAAACTGTAAGGTTAGGGATGAGGGTATGTTCAGTATTATGGAGGGTGTTAACAATTACTTTTCAAATTCAAATTTCTTCATATGGTGTAATTAGAAATTAAGAGTAATGAGATAAAAACCATGGTGTATATGGAATCACCTAGATATGAGGGGTGTGAGATGTAAAAGTACCAGAGAATGGGAAGCCTATAGGGTTTGGGGCTCAGATACTCAATTACCCTCGAGTAGGTGTCTCAGGTTGGGTCTTGGGTGTTTCTATCCAACCATTGTACTCTATTATTCATAGTCAATTCACCTCTCTCGTCATGGACGTAGACATTTTTTCTAAAACCATGTTACATATTGTATTTTTCTCTTTTCTGTGTGTGCGCGCAAATTTATTTTGGACATGCTTCCACTGTATAAAGGGAATATTTTTCACAAGTTGTATCAGAGTTTTAGGTGGGTTTACAAGAGTTTGTTTACAAAAAGCTTATTAGACCATAAAACTCTAAAAAACCCAACAATAATCCTAGAACCTTGCCATTTCCCATTTGTCGGGTTGTGAATGAAGGTCACCACCAATGGGTTATAAGCACAATCGGGTTGAAATCGAGACACCCACCTACCACACACAGTTTAAATTGATTCCAAAGATCATGAATTTTGTTGAAGATCCAACAAAAAAAAAAAAAAAAAAAAAAACAGATTGGCGTCTGTCATTGTTTCGAAAGATATGCATTGAAAATAAATCCAACTGCATTTTCAATAAGAAACATTTGACACAACAAAACAATAATAATCACCTGGACAAAACGGGATAAGCTCTTCTCCATATTTACGAGTCTCAATTCGGACTCATTTTATTATCCAAACCGTCTACTTCATAAGCTTTACAGTAAAATTATTCATACAAAAAATTAAATTTATCGGACAACTATAAATACACAAACCAATCACAATTTTATTTTACAAAATAAATGAGCTTATCCCGGACAAAACACAATAATTTCTCAGGTTATTGGTCACTTTGGGGACCCAAAAAACCCTACTAAACAGAGCATTGTCTAAAAAGTAGTGAAATTAATTAGGCCCAAAATCAAATGTATTGAGCGGACAGGGAGAGAGAGAGAGTAACTGACCAAACTCAAGGTGGCCGCCGGGGAGAGCAAAAGTATTGTAGCCGATGGAGGTGAGCCTTCGCCCTAAAAGCACTTTCCTCCCCTCCTTCACCAAAACCACCGCCACCCCAACCTTCGGCTTCGGCGGCTGCGGCTGAGACTTGCTTTCCATTTTTTGACTAGTTTGTCAGACTTGAGATCAGACTGTGTTTGCTACTGGAGGAGAGGGTATTTATAAGGTATTTAAAACGACGACGTCTGATGCAGTAACTGCCACGTGGTAGTTTTTGATTTCCCGCCTTCAAGAATGTTGATTGGGCTACAAGAAACTTGGGGCGCAATTCAACGTCCCAGTCCAAATGGTAGGCCCATGATGCGTCTAATTTGCCTTTTTCGCTTCTGGACACTGATCGGGTTAAGTGTGTGAAACATTTGCAGCTGTCTTATACGAGCGAGAGGTCCTGTTATAAGTGGGGACGAAATCAATATATTTTATTATCGGAAGGGTCGAAAAAAAATTCACTATGTATATAATCAGTGGAACTAAGAAATTAAGTTAGGGACGACATTATTAATCATAATTTTTTATTTAAAATAAAAATTATGATCATTATTAAGATAATAATAATTTTATGAATTAAATTTAAATATAAAAAATTACATATTTATTATTAATAGGAACAAATTAAAATTCTATAATAGTATAGAATAGCTTGGTGCCGAATAGTGATGTAAGTTTGTAATTTTAACACAAAATTATGGATCAAAATTCTTAATTTTAGACAATAAAAACACATTATTTATAGCACAAATTATTATGAAATCTATTTAATTTTTATTTGACAAAAAAATATTAAAGAGATAATATTGCTTATAAAAATGTGTTTTGAATAAAAATTATTAAACAGTCTTAGAATATCATATAGGATTGCCTACGTGATGCTCAAAGCATGAGAAATCACAAATTACACTAAGTAGTCTGTCAACTGCCTGAAAATAATGAGTTCATTATATTCAATCTATAAGATTTTTCGCTATACTATTAGTTTAAACTACTACATAAATAATACAACATAGTGCTCTCAAAGTATCAAATAATTACTTGTTGTTAACAATACAATAAATCCTTAACCAAAAAACATGTTAAGAAAAAAATACATATTGTATATGACAACAATACACACAAACAAAAACAAAACAAAAAAAAAATTATTCAAACTGAAGGGGGCACATGACCCCCCTAGCCCTTCTTTCCCTCTGCCTCTATATGCAAATATATATATATATATTATATACATAGAAAAAAAATTAAATATTATAGAAGCAATCTCTAATAGAATAAAAAAGATTTTTGTGCAAAATATAAAAAGAATAAAAGATGAGAGAATAATAAGATATTTATTTTTATACTGGAGGGGACATTTTATATATAAAATATTATATATATTTTTGAAATACTATGACAAATAGTATTTTTCACAAAAACAAGAAGGTCGTGGCCCTCCATAATCTTCTTCTAGTTCTATCCTCGCTATTGATTTTTGTCTTCTCATAAACAAGTCAAGAAGGCAACCAAAAAAAATAAAAATAAAAATAAAATGAAAATTATACTCAAAATATCCCTAAGTCCCACAAGTGTTATTAATTCATCATTGAAAGTTGGTTATGTCAAAATCATAATAAAAAAGATTTGTTGTGACGATTTTACGAATCTATTACTAAAAATTGATACTTGGTGATTTTTTTGATGACGATTTTTTAAATTTGTCACTAAAAAATGAAAATTAGTGACGTTCTGTAACAATTTTCTAAATCTGTTGTTAAAAAAGACAATTAGTGACATTTTTTTTGTGACAAGATTTTCAACTATTACTAAAAACTAACAATTAGTGACATTTTTTTTATAAAAACGTTACTAAAAAATAAAAAATATGATTTTGTGATAACAATTAAAAGTGAATAAGATTTTTTGGTGGACCAAAAAGTCAAAAGAGAACTTATTAGTGTATACATATTTTTAATAGGACTTTTCAGTCATTTCCCCGTTTTATATTTAGTTGGATTTTTTTAAGCTAAAATTTGAATTTAAAAGAATTTGAGGAGTTTGAGGATAACCATGAGTTTCTTTTAGATTATTGAGCTATAAATTTTTTAAAACTCGCAATGTATATCATTTATGAAAGAGTCTTATTAACAACTATTCCTAGGATACAAGTAAAAGACAAAAAATTTGAAAATTACAAGACACTTTTCACTACATTCAATGCAATTTTATTGAAATCAATACACTTTTTAATAGTTTTACATATTTTCAAGGCATTTTATACATACTTTTCAATATTAAACAATGCATAGGGGTAGTTTTTACCATTTACCTTCATGAAAAATATTAGATCAATTCAATAATTGTAACCGTTTCATTTTATCATGTGTCTCTGAAAAAATAGATGACAAAATAAAAAAAAATTATAATTATCAAATTAACTTAATTTTTTTTTTTTTTATATGAATGATATACACGAAAGGCTCTGCAAAATGAATATTTTGGATCATTTGAAATTGGACCCATGATTGGCTCCCACAGGCCTCTCAAATTCTCTCAAGTTTATATTTGAATTTGAGAGAAACCCAACAGTTTAAACGAGTTATTTATAATTATTTATTTTTTTTACATTGTGAAAATTTTTGTTAGACTATTTCGTACAGTTTTTTTTCTTATAACTTATTAGGCAAAAATACTTTAAATAAATTGATTATTTAAAAACAAGAGGAGCAGTATTTATAACTTTTACTTTATGATTATCAATTAAAAAAAATAAAACTATACCCAACAGACTCATCAATGACTTTTTCAATGATCTCCGGTTGGTGATTGTAGAGCTGTTGTTGAAACTTAGTGGTGGTGTTGACAAGTTCACAACATGTAGAGATCACAACTGTTGATTGTGTTCTTAATGGCCCTTAGTGATTGAGAGGGAATAAAAATAACCATAAGAATTATGTGGGTCTAGGCATTGCTACGTGGTATGATTATGAATTATCACATGTATGACAGTTGTCAAATTCTTATCAAACACTGCATTAGTGTTTTATGTTATGCAAAACTCATCAGGATATGAAATCTTATCAATATAGAAGTCTTAAACAACTAAAGATTGTTTGGAATAGGACTTCTGGAACATTCAAATTACTTGCTAAGTAAATCACTGAATATTATAAATAGGCAACACCCTCATGGGTTGAGGTACGCAATTTCTCTATATGAATTAGTCCATTAAATATTTTGATAATATTGGAGGACTAACTTGAGCGTCGGAGAGCCCCCAGCTACGATTGGGGGTGTTTTGTCTTACAGATAGCGATAGCGTGGTGGTGCTGATCATCTTCTTTGTTGAATGTCTTTATCATCAAATACAGTATTTTTTTTTTTATGTCCGTACAATTGGCATCGTCTGTGGGAAACAATGAAATTCAACAAAGATAATTAATAAATCGTGGTAAACTTTCTTGGAGGGCTTTGTTCATGATATTGGTTGTTTTTGACCGATTATATACTTTTATGTTGGAGTTCATCAACAACAAAAACAAATACAGTGTTCTTGTATAAATATGCTTTCGAATCTACATGGATTTAAGCCACTGCTTTTATAATGGTCATCATTCATTAAAGGCTTTGTCAAAGATTTGTTATCTCAATATATATAGTATAATGTGTTTATGCGGATATGATGAAAAGCGACATTTGCAAAGTCATATGCAACCAGTTTCAAGATTTTGTTCGTACACACTCTTTTTTGTTTTCCGAAGTTGCTTCTAGGCTCGATGTAAAGTTAATCGTACACATAAGAGGATTGACACAACTCAATGGAGGAAAGAGAAATAGATGAGTTGCGATATGGTTAAATAAATCAAAATATAAGTCATTGCAAAAAGATAGTGGCTTCCTAGCAAGATATTATATTGAATTTTTATTATTTGCGGAATATGAATTTTATGCATTATTACTTTGCGGATGAAGATATTTTATTATGTATTATGCTGAATTTTGATTATCTATGGAGCATGGAGTTTATGCATTATTATTTTGACCACAAATACATGGAAGATCAAATTATTATATCAGATTTTTATTATTTGAAAAATATGAGTTTTTATATCAAACATGGATGAAGACTATTATTTGGGTCAAATATGCTGAGATGGAGTCCACGCTTTATGGATCATGGGGGCAATATGAATTACACTACCCTTTGGTTACAAATTTTCTCTCTTTGCCAAGCTGGTTTGGGCAAGAGATAAGTTGGTAGGTATGACTAACTTGAAAAATCAGCGTTGAATAGGTTTTGCTTGGTGAAGTAGATTGGCAGATTTAACCAATTTTGAAAATCTTTGTCGAGCAAAGTAAGTAGGCAGGTTTGACCAACTTGAAACATCTTTGTCGAATGGGTTTTGCTTAGTGAAGTAGATTGGCAGGTTTGACCAATTTTGAAAATCTTTGTCGAACAAAGTAGGTTGGCAGGTTTGACCAACTTGAAAAATCTTTGTCGAGCGGGTTTTACTGGGTAAAGTAGATTGGCAGGTTTGACCAATTTTGAAAATCTTTGTCGAGGAAAGTAGGTTGGCAGGTTTAACCAACTTGAAAAATCTTTGTCGAGGAAAGTAGGTTGGCAGGTTTAACCAACTTGAAAAATTTTTGTCGAGTAAGTTTTGCTTGGTGAAGTAGATTGGCAGGTTTAACCAATTTTGAAAATCTTTGTCGAGTAAAGTTGGTTGGCTGGTTTGACCAACTTGAAAAATCTTTGTCGAACGGGTTTTGCTTGGTGAAGTAGGTTGACAGGTTTGACCAACTTTAAAAATCTTTGTAGAGCAGGTTTTGCTCAGCAAAGTAGGTTGGTAGGGCTGCAAACGAACCGAGTCGAGTTGAGCTTTGTTGAGCTCGAGCTGGGCTCGTTTACTTATCGAGCTCGTTTATTGAGCTTGAGCTCGGCTTGATAAGGAGCTTGGCTCAAGCTCGGCTTGGCTCGATAAATTTTTTTTAATATTATTTATATTATTTAAATATAAATATTTAAATAAAAAATATTATTTATATTATTTAATATATAAAAAATGTATTTATATTATTATTTATATATTTTTAATATATAAATAATATATTTATTATATAATTTAAATAAAGATAAACGAGCCGAGCTTAACGAGCCGAGCTTATGCGAGCTCGAGCTCGGCTCGTTTACTAAACGAGCCTAATATTCGAGTTCGAGCTCGGCTCGTTTATTAAACGAGCCGAGCTGAGCCGAGCTTGTTCATGAACAGCTTGGTTCATTTGCAGCCCTATAGGTTGGCAGGTTTGACCAACTTGAAAAATCTTTGTCAAGCGGGTTTTGTTCGACAAAGTGGGTTGACAGGTTTGACTAACTTTGAAAATTTTTGTAAAGTAGGTTGGTGGTTTGTCCAACAGTGGGATTCCTTGTCAAGCGGATTTTGCTTGCCAATAAGCAAGTTGGTGTTTTGATAAGTCCTAACGAGGTTAGGCATTCTTGGAATAAGTCCTAACAAGGCATTTTCGGAATAAGTCCTAACGAGGTTATTCTTGGAATAAATCGCAGCAAGGTTAGGCATTTTCGGAATAAGTCCAAACAAGTTTTGGCATTCTTGGAATAAATCCTAATAAGGCATTTTTGGAATAAGTCCTAACGAGGTTAGACATTCTTGGAATAAGTTTCAGCAAGGCTAGGCATTTTCGGAACAAGTACTAACAAGGTTAGGCATTTTGGAATAAGCTCTAACACCCATGTATGGTTCTAGCTAGGCAATATAACACATTTATTTTTATCAAAACAATAGAAAGCTTCCACTCTTTCACTGGGTTCAAAGAGAATGAAAGCTTGGACGCAATTGAGAGGGAATAAAAATAACCACAAGAATTATGTGGGTCTAGGCATTGCCACGTGGTATGGTTATGGATTATCACATGTATGGCAGTTGTCAAATTCTTATCAAACATTGCATTAGTGTTTTATGTTATGCAAAACTCATCAGGATATGAAATCTTATCGATGTAGAAGTCTTAAACAACTAAAGATTGTTTGGGATAGGACTTCTGGAACATTCAAATTACTTGCTAAGTAACTCACTGAATATTATAAATAGACAACACGCTCATGGGTCGAGGTACGCAATTTCTCTATATGAATTAGTCCATTAAATATTTTGATAATATTGGAGAACTGACTTGAGCGTCAGAGAGCCCCCGGCTACAGCTGGGGGTGTTTTGTCTTGCAGATAACGATTGTGTGGTAGTGATGATCATCTTCGTCGTTGGATTCCTTTATCATCAAATACGGTATTTTTTATGCCTGTACAGTGATCATTTTGAACATGATTGAGCTTTATTTCTTCATCGTATTCCTCTACTTAAAGCAAGATATTTATGAACTTTTATTTGAAGAAACCCGTTTTGGTACCCTCAAGCTCACCATATCGAAACAATCCTAGTCACTCATCATCTTCAAGGCAACATCACCACTTTGGATTCCTACTCATATTGCCACAAACCTACAAACCTAACTATGTTTTGCCCCATTGCTCATTTTGCAAATGCAAATTCCATAACAAAATTAGCCTGGGTCATTATCAGCATTATTGTTACCATAATCTTAATAAAACAGACAATTACAATAGAAAAAATTGCAACAATTGATTTCGAGGTGGTCAATAATTAATCAAGATCTATATTTGTGATTGCTTTTTGGCAATCTCTCTAGTTTTGAATCCTCCACACATCGTTGTTAGTGATCTTCAGACCATTTTTTGATATGTTCTCTTTAATTCTGGTACACTTAATCCTATTGTTGTTTTTTTATCACATCAAGTAACTTCTCTTGGTACTTTAACTCAACTGTCGGTGATGATACTGAGAGAGGAGAATCTACGCTCGAACGGATTGGTTTTCGCTCTCGAGCGGGTGTGTTTTGTTCCTGTGTCTTGGCGCTCGAGCGTGTATTCTTGAGCTTGAAAGGGTCCAGTTTTTGTACTTGACGCTCGAGCGTCCTTTGATCCGCTCGAGCGGAATGGTCGTATATCAGTTGGCTACTAGGCTATTTTAAATCACTTTTTACATCCTCACTCTCTCTCTTACTTTTCTAAAACTCCATTGGAGAGTCTCTCTCACTAGAAACCCACCTTCTCTCTAGGGATTGATCTAGTTAGAGTGTTCTCCTACCCTTTGGCCTTTGTAAAAAGTGTGTTGATCATTGAGGGCTACATTTTGATCCGAGAAATTTGGTGTTTGGAGCACTTCCGAGTTTTGCTCTTCTTCTCTTTGGGTTCTACATTGAGGTAGGGATTTCCTCGTTCTTTTTCAATATTTCGTCTATAGATAGGCATGTGGTAGTTTTGTATTGCATGAAAATCATATCCATGTTGGATTTGCTTGAAATCATGAGAAGGAACCTAGGGTTGGTTGTTTGAAAATGGTTATTTTATCATCGATGGTTGTTTTGGGCTAATTGGAGTGTAAATTAGCATGTTATAGTTGAAAGAAGAAAAAGCCCTAAATTATATTTTTGATTTGGTAAATTAAAATGGAGGGTAGTTAACCTATGTTGTAAATTTCTATTGTTAATATGAGTTGGGTGAAGGTGTTAATGCCTAAGGGGTTAACTTTTGCTTTGGAATGGTTTTGAAATGAATGTGGTGGACTAATGTGAGTTATGGCTTTATTATCAACGGAATTGGTTTTGTAAAACAAAAGGAATGGAATTGGTTTTGTGGAAACAAAAGGGACGGAGTTGGTTTTGTGAAAACAAAAGGAAAATGAAATTTGTTTTTGTGAAATGAGAAAAGAATCTTTGATATAAGTATGAAAATTGGATTGTTGTTTCTTGAGTGTTGAACACACACATGTGGGGGTTGTATTTTTAACTACCATGTTAATGTTGTTGTTGGGTTTGTGATCTCATGATAATTGGGTCTTTTAATAGATGTACTAAATATATGCATCTAGAGGTTTTGTCCTTGGTCATCGGTGGAGGATGACGCGGTTGTGTTGAATTGTCATGTATGCATTACACCATTGTTGATTGAACATTGTATGTTATGAAGTGCTGAGATACATTATATATGTATACTTGCTCGGGAGGAGTTAGGTGATATACTCCAGTGTGTGTGAGGAGATAGGGGATGGACTCCACACACCTATGTGTTCATATACTTTAACACATTATTTGTATCTTGATAGTTTATGTGTATGTAGTACACATGTTGGTTATGCCCTGTTGTATTGTGGTTATTGGTGTTATACCCCGCGCTGATTATCAAAGGTACTGTGACCTTCCAGCTAGCGCCTGGAGAATTGACTGCGCTGAGAATCTAAGGCACCACACCCTTCCAGCTAGCGCCTGGTAAACTGGTATGTTGTTGTAAGAGGTGTATCTTTGGCTTGCTACGCACATAGCTGGTAGAGCAAAGTTTTGTTGTTGTTGTTCCATTGTATCTGAGGATATCATGGATTTGGTTGGTTACAGTTTCGGAGGGGCCAAGTTATCTTATTGGTTGATTATATACATGTTAGTGAGTTGTTATCTCCCTTTTTATAAAGGTATGCATGTATAGTTGAGATTGTATTTGGAATGAACCAAAATGTCTTTTTGTCTTTTAGTAAGTGTGAAGGAGATCGAACGTTTTAAAAATATGTTTGAAAAAGGCACATCTGTTGTATGTATGGAAAATGGAAGAGAGTAATGATCTTAGGGCAATTGTTTTTCCTAAGAAGTTGTTGATGTTATGAAAGATTGGGAACGAGGGTTAAAGAAAGGAAAGGAAAGATGAACCGCCTATGGCGTTGATTGAAATGGTTGTTTTCAAGAAAAGTTCATACTTATGTATATTTTGTATAAACTGTCACATTACTATTCTAGTATAAGATTGGGCATTCATGATCATAGCTATCTGTAAGTTGTTATTGTTGAGAGCCATGTTGAGATCCCTACTGGACTATATGTTCATTCCATGTTGTTGAATCTTTTTCAAGTATTGAGCAGGATGTGCTACAAGATTTGGATCTTCTTAATTGATGGCCACGGGGCCTCTCTTGTATTGGCGAAATGCCATATGTGTAAAAGGGTTGCACCCTTCTTCTTGATTGATTAGTGATGTAAGCCCAAGGGCAATTTATTTAGCATGTTCATGTTGTATTTACTTTGGGACGAATGAGAGTGTTGTTATTCACTTCTACGAGTTGAATGTATGAATTTATTTCCGCATGTTGTCTCTGAAATGGAATTAAGTTAATGAATTTGGTAATACTTCGAGTAAAAAAAAAGTGGGGCGTGACACAACTGTTGTAGTCATATGACATCTGATTCTTCTAATTTCTCTTTCCAATTCTCTGCTTCCAATTTCCTTGTAATTCACGTTGTCGATGGATCACATATGATTGTTACTCACATAGGGCAAGTCTCTACTAATAATGGGTCTTTATCAAAATACCTATTTATTCTTAAACTAACTCAAATCTTATCTTTGTTGGTCAATTGTGTAAATTTGGATTCACTGTGACTTTTTCTTCTATTGGTTATCTTGTGCAAAAGCCATAGACGAGAGACCCTTGGGACAGGCCGTAAACTTGGGTGTTCATTTGAATGTCTTCTCAGCCTTCCACCACAATTTAGTTTACTACTTCCATCTCTATTGCTTCTTTCATTAGTATCTAGCATTCTTAGTTGAGTCATGCGTCACTTAATCATTTACAATCTCTAGTTTATAGTGGTCAATTAGGTCTAGTCAAGGATGTAGAAGTAAATTGTTTACCTTGTCAACTTGTCAAATAACAACTATTATTCGTCATTTTTTTGTGACAATCAGATAAAGGGCATGGTTTGTTTTGAAAAAAATGGGAAAGTTTGTGTATTCCTAAGAGGTGTGGTAGGCTTGGTTTAAGAGATTTTGGTTATTTCAATCAAGCATTGTTAGTCAAACAAGCTTGGCGAATAATTTCTAACCCTATGTCTCTAGTAGCAAAAGTTTTCTTGGGTAAATATAGCTCTAACAAAAATTTCTTGGAAGTTGGTTGTCCAAGAACAGCTTCATGGGAATGGAAAAATATTCTTTGGGGAATGAAGTTGTTGAATGAGGGGATTATGTGGAGAGTTGGTGATGGCCTATCAATAAATCCTTTTGAGGATTTATGGATACCAAGCGGGGTTAATCCAATTAAGGGGGTGGGGCTTTCTCAATATTTGCCCAATTTGAGAGTGACCCATTTGATTGACCATTCGAATAATTGTTGGAGAAGCAATTTGATTAAATGGTTGTTTTTGGAAAGTGTTATCCCATCAATCTTAGGGATTCATATTCCCTTAGTCCCTTGTCCTGATAAGATTGTATGGATAAAAATAAAAATGGGATGTCATTTGTTAAGTCGGGATATTGGGTGGCGATTAGTAAAAGGCAGGATGGAGCTAATGGAGTGAATGTGAATGATTTTTTTCATTTGGAAAAATCTGTGGAAGACCAAACTTCCATTTAAATGGGCCATATTCCTATGGAAATGCCTTCATAACATTGTCCCCATGCGATGGCAACTTAAGAAAAGAGGTATACCACTGGATACGTAGTGTGTGAAGTGTGGTCTTGCTGATAAAACATTAGAGCATCTTTTCTTTGAGTGTCTTTGGTCTTAAAGAGTAAGGAGGGGTACTATTTTGGGATTGGAATTTTCACTTGGGCGACCGGTTTGTTTTAACACTTGATCTAAATAGGTCGGGAGTGTTAAGGAGGAAGAGATAATTGTCCACTCTATTGCCATTTTATGGGCAATATGAAGGCAAAGAAATAGTGGAGGCAAAGAAATAGTGTAGTTTTTCAAAATGAACAATTGACATTAGATCATACCTTATGTTTACCAAATGAGCTTAATATACGATGGACCAATAGTAGAAGGTTGGCTCTTGATGATAGTATGGTTGAGTATGTGTCACAACCCAAACCCGCTCTTATAGGTTTAGCGTCGTAACCGGCCAGTAATCCTTGGATTACCAAAGGCCTCTTAACGGAATAACATATAATTAGGGGCTGCGGAAGCAAATATACCAACAATACATAATTCATAGAGTCGTGTAGACACACATGGGACAAAAATTTAAAACATTATATAATATATATGCATATACGCAACATTATAATGCAATAATCTTCATCACATTTAGTACAGTTGTAGCCCAAAAGAGAAATACCCCAATAAACACATAAATCAAAAGACTTAATCGTATTACATATTAACACTAGGTCGTAACTTATACTGTTTAGACTTGACTTGCGCATAAAAGGGAACCTCCTTGGAGGCACAACAGCTGGCTGACAAAATAGAGACACCAACTCTTCAACTTTAGGTCTGGTCACGCGCCTGGTCACTTACATACATAATATAAATAGTGAGTGGAAGCCCAGTGAATAATAACAGAGTAAAGATTTTAATAAATCATGCCCGAAACAGATTTCAAATCTCAAAGCAAATCAAATTCATAATCAAGTTTATAGCAGAAACAAAGTCGTAGTCTTATTCATATTCAAATCATGTGTGATACATCCATTAGCATAAACATGTCTCTTTGGTCAAGGATATCAAGTTCCAAAAAGGAACCTCTGGTACCGGGTAACATATCTCATACATGGGCCACGGTATTGTTTCCTCCGGGAGAGGGCCTGTACCACGGTATTATCTCCCTTGGGCAAGGGTCTCATGATCATAAACCACAGTATTATGTCCCTTGGACGAGGGCCTTTGCTAAGGATACCACAATTATTTTTCAAAAAAAATTTAGACATTCATTCATTGACACAAAACATAGCATTTCAGAAAACTGATCATTTCGTATCATCAGAAAATAATTAAAGTCAACATAACTTTACAGAGTTATTACTCACAGATAGCCTTGGCAGTAAATAAATGAATTAACCGCTCACAGCACATGACCTGCACCAAACATAACAGATACGTATAATGAAACACACACTCGGTTGATACTTAACTTCTTTCGTTTCATTCTTAGTGTGTTTCTAAGTCTTTACCTCTTATTGAGTCTTAATCATGGCCTATGAGTGCCTAGGATGCAATGAGGATGCTGAAATGTACTTGAAAACACTTAACAAAAATTGCTGAAAATAGGGGTCTCGCTCGAGCGTAGCTTTTTTCACTCGAGCAGACATGCAAAAATATAGTGGTCGCTCGAGCGCACATTCCTTCACTCGAGTGGTCTACAAAAGTACTGGTTGCTTAGTTTTTCCACTCGATACTCGCTCGAGCATGAGACTCAAGTCCTCACTCGAGCACAACGCTTGTCACTCGAGCAATCTGCAAAACACTCAGACTTCTGGGAGCATGCATTTCATGCTCGAGCCAGCCAACCATTGGTTGCTTGAGCGGAGATGCAAGACATAGAGTGGTCGCTTGAGCGTAGACTCCTTCGCTCGAGCGTAGAAGCAGAATTCTGGAATTTCCAGATTCGCTTCCAAGCTTAAAATTCAATTTCCAAACCTTCAAAACACATTCTTTTGGGCCAAAACTTAGTGAAACATTAAGAAACTCCTAGTACATGATGAATTACAAACTATTTTGCAAAAGTAAGCCCAAAAGCTAAGCCAATTGTACTAAACAAAGCTTGAAACTTAAATAACATAACTTGTATGTAATGTCATGAATTTTAACTCCCCAAAACATGATCAAGTGAGTCATTAAGCTAAAAAACAAGTTGAATTATTTTAACAAAACCAAGATATGAACATGTATGTGGGAATTCTTGTAAAAACAACTTCAAAACCTCATGATATGCACATGCATGCATGAGTCATATTCAATTTTATCATCTAATTTCAATTCTCTTTGCATAACAACTTTATTTCTTGTTGATTTCACATATAATTGAGTCTAAGGTTACAAAATGTGAGTTGAAGTCTTACCTAAGGCTCAAATTCTTCAAGTTGGAGTTTAATTCCTTTGAATTCACTTTAATCTCCTCCAAATTCTAACAATCACTCTACAATTGAGCTCAATTTCCTTCGCTTCCACTCTCACATGTTTTTGATGGTCAAGCAAGAGGAAGTGGAAGTGTAAAAGTATGTAGGAGGTAATGAGGTGGCCTTGTATAGGCTTGATTAATAAATTCATTAATTTGGGCTTAATTGAGCATTAATTAATCAAATTATTTTGTTCCAAATTGAATTTTAATTAAATTTACTATAAAATTCTAAAAATTCTAATTAACACATAAATCAAGTCAATTTTTAAATTGGATGCCAATAAGGCCTTCAATTCGCAAACCGAAACGAAAATATGAACAGATCTTTCTACGTTAGATATAAACACAAATAAGACGATGTATGATGCAAAATTTCACTTTAATTTCTTATTAGGCATAATTAAGCATAAATTAACGTTAATCATGGGTCGGGGTTGTTACAGTCTTCCCCCCTTAAAGAGTTTGGTCCTCAAAACTCGAATTACCTTCGTTTCGGAAAAACGTTGGGTCCAACGAAAACAAATTCCGATATCTCTTCATCATATCTTCTTTTTTTTCCCATGTAGCATAAGTTCCTCCATGGTTTTGCTAATCAACTTTCACCAACAGTATTTCTTTATTCCTCAATACTTTGATCCGGCGATTCACAATCTGAATAGGTCTTTCTTCATATGTATAATCATCCTTCA
The DNA here is from genome assembly GCA_036172215.1 of Camellia granthamiana. NCBI lineage: Eukaryota > Viridiplantae > Streptophyta > Magnoliopsida > Ericales > Theaceae > Camellia > Camellia granthamiana. Next base: position 104,066,566 of record CM069912.1, read on the forward strand.
AAAGCACATGTGTCTGCTCGATAACATGGTGCGAATCTCGTAAGTAATCTTATAACATTGAGATATAAAAGACATTATGCATATGCTTTATAACTAGTAGTAAGGCTACCCGATACATCACTAGGTTGATTTTTTCCAGAATTTCATATGGCCCAACATATCTCGGTGCTAATTTTCCCTTAACACCAAATCGCGTTTGTCTTTTCATTGGAGTCACTTTAATAAACACGTGATCCCCGACTTCATATTCTCTATTTCTTCTTCGGACATCAACATAACTCTTTTGCCAGCTATGTGCAGTTTTTAGACGTTGTTGAATCAGTTCCACTTTCTCAGTTGTTTCTTGCACAAACTCTGGGTTCAACAATGGTCTGTCACCTACTTCAGTCCAACATATAAGAGAACGACATTTTCTTCCATACAGAGCTTCATAAGGAGCCATTCCAATGCTTGAATGATAGCTGTTGTTATACATAAATTCGGCCAGAGGAAGGTAAGTCTCCCAATTGCCTTGAAAGTCTAACATACACATCTGTAACATGTCCTCCAATGTTTGAATGGTCCGTTCAGATTGGCCGTCTGTCTGTGGGTGGTAGATACTACTCATTCGTAATTCAGTTCCCACAGCTTGTTGCAAACTCTGCCAAAATCTCGACGTGAACTTCAAATCTCTGTCAGATACAATAGATACTGGCACGCCATGTAATCTCACAATTTCATTAACATACAAGTTAGCCAACTTATTCACATTAAATAATGATTTAACAGGTAAGATATGTGCGGATTTAGTTAAACGATCAACAATTACCCAGATAGAATCCATACCTCAAGGAGAACGAGGTAATCCCACAATAAAGTCCATCATGATATGTTCCCACTTCCATTATGATATTAGAAGTGGTTGTAACAAACCAGCGAGTCGTTGATGTTCAGCTTTAACTTGTTGACAATGTAAACATCTAGTTACAAAATCAGCAATACTCTTTTTCATTCCCAGCCACCAGAAATTCTATTTCAAGTCATGATACATCTTTGTGTTTCCCGGATGCATGGCAAATTTTGAATCATGAGCCTCAGTCATGATGCATCTCCTCAAGTCAAAATAATCTGGCACACAAAGGCGACCCAGAAATTTCAGCACATTGTTCTCAAGTACAAACCCAGGCCTCGGTTTTGAGTCGATTTCATCCACGATCTTTTTCAAGATTTCATCTTGAAGTTGTTTCTCTTTAATTTCTTCGATGATTGTAGGCTGGGCGGAAATAGCAGCTAAAATTCCATCTTGTTCTCGCAATACCACCTCAATCTCATTCTTTTCCAAGTCACATAGCAAACTCTTTCTGACCGGTGAGTAAACATGATAAATTTTCCATTGACTTTCAGCTCAAGGCATCTGTCATAGTATTAGCTTTTCCCGAATGATACAAAATCTGCAAATCATAATCTTTGATCAACTCCAACCGTCTTTTCTGTCTCATGTTCAATTTTTTCTACGTAAAGAAATATTTCAAACTCTTATGGTCGTTATACACCTCGCAAGTCACACCATATAAATAGTGTTGCCAAATTTTTAGAGCAAACACCACAACGGTTAATTCAAGGTCATGGGTCGGATAATTCTTTTCATGCGGTCGGAGTTGCCGAGAAGCATAAGCAATTACCCTTCCATTTTGCATTAAGACACACCCCAAGCCTTTATAGGAAGCATCACTGTAAATTTGGAACCCATCAGTACCATTAGGCAAAGTTAAAATTAGTGTAGTCACTAATCTGGTTTTCAATTCTTAAAAGCCGATTCTCGTTGATCATTCCAATCACATGGTGGATTCTTCTGTGTTAACTGCGTCAGTGGCATAGCCAGTTTTGAGAAGTCTTTTACAAATCTTCTGTATTAACCTACAAGTCCCAGAAAACTTCTAACTTTTGACACATTAGTTGGTCTTGGCCAGTCCACAATAGCTTCAATCTTCTGAGGGTCAACAGAGATACCGTCTTTATTGATTACATGTCTAAAAAATGCCACACTGTCAAGCCAGAATTCACATTTGGATAATTTTGCATACAATTTCTTTTCTCTCAAAATCTGTAAAACAATTTGCAGATGGTTCTCATGTTCTTCCTTGCTTTTGGAGTAAATCAAAATATCATCAATAAAGACAACAATGAATTCATCCAAAAATTGTTTGAACACCCTATTCATAAAATCCATGTGCAGGTGCATTAGTTACCTTAAATGGCATTACCAAAAATTCATAGTGCCCATATCTAGTTCTGAATGTTATTTTCTCTATGTCCTCTGTTTTAACTTTTAACTGATGATAGCCTGATCGGAGGTCAATTTTAGAAAACACTTGGGCTCCCTGAAGTTGGTAAAATAAATCATCTATCTGGGGCAATGGGTATTTATTTTTGATAGTTACTTTATTCAACTCCTAGTAATCGATACATAATCTTAGGGACCCATTCTTCTTCTTAATAAACAAAACTGGAGCACCCCAAGGTGAAGTGCTCAGGCGGATGAATTTCTTGTTTAACAATTCTTGAAGTTGGGCTTTCAATTCTTTTAGTTCTAAGGTTGACATTCGGTAAGGGGTCTTAGAAATAAGTTGTGTTCCCGGTGTTACTTCAATAGTGAACTCAATTCCCCTATAAACTAAGTTTCCAGGCAAGTCATTCGGAAACACATCAGGAAATTCACTAGCAACAGGAATAGTTTCCATATTAGAATTATCAAAAATCTCAGTCAAAACACAACACATGTAAATCCTACATCCCTTTTGAAGCAGTTCAACAACTTTCATGGCAAAAATCAGGTATGGGGGAGAAATTACCCCATTTCCAGTAAACACAAACTCAGGTAAGCTAGGTGGACGAAATACAACAAATTTATTCACACAATCAATGGTGGCACAATACTTAGTCAACCAATCCATACTCAGAATACAATCAAAATAATCAATGTTCAAGGGCAGTAAATCAACATACAATGTCATCTCGCCAATCATAAGGTCACATGCCGGATAAACATAAGCACATATCATAGAACCCCCAGACGGTGTAGATACAGATAGTAAACAGTTCATAGGTTCTAACGGTCTAGTTAATTTTCGAGAAAACGCATGCGATACAAATGAATGCATGGAACCAGAATCAATCAGCACATAGGCATACTAAGCACAGATAGAAATTATACCTGACACTACTGATTCAATGTTCTGTACATCCTTAGGCATTGAGGCGAATACTTTCCCTTGCCTTAACGTTTCATTCCCATTATTGCCCCTGGCATTAGTTCTGGTATTTGATCTGGCCGCTAAAGCAGGCCCATCTGAACTTGCTACGGGGTGACTGGCATTCCCGGACCCCAGTGGACAATCTTTTATCATATGGCCAACTTTGCCACACCAGTAACAGGCACCAGATGTACGGTAGCATACTCATCTATGTTTTCTGCCACAATCTGGATAGTTTGGTATAGATCCACTACTTTGACCGGAGTTACTGGAGGATCCTGTGTTTTGTTTCTTCAAAAGTGATCAGCCATTTTTGAAATTAAATCCTGCCCTTTTACTTTTCCATTCAGCCATTGGAGTTGTAGCTTGCTTCTTTGCTGTCAGGATGGCCTCTGCCATCAATGATCTATCAAGGACATCGACATAGGTAGGCAATTTCAGTACACCTACCCAGTCATACATTTCCAGATCTAATCCGCCTTCGAATTTTCGAGCCTTTTTGTAATCTGTATCGACCATATGAGGAGCAAATCTGGCCAACTTAGTGAATTTAGCTTCGTACTTGGCCATAGACATCTTCCATTGCTTAAGTTCTTGGCATTCAGACACTTTTCGGTCTCTGAAGCATTGGGGAAAGTATTTGTTGTAGAATATCTCGTTAAATTGAGCCCATGTCATATCCCCGTTGTTGTTTCGGACCAATAACCACTATCTCCGGGCTTCATTCTTTAGAGTGTATGTGGCCAGGAGTTCTGAGTTACAGAGCAAGGGAATACTTCAAATAACTTTTCCATTTCTAGTAACCAGGTTTCTGCCTTTAATGGTTCAATGCCACCCAAGAGGGTCGGCGGTTTCATTTTTCATAAATTTCTGAGCCAAATTGATGATATCACTATTGTCTGGTTCAGCTAGTATTGGCGTAGGCGGATGAGGTAAAGGCGTTGTTGTCTTAATTGCTGCGTCATGGCTTCAGTCAAAGCCGTAAGCATCTGTTTCATTCTGTTCATTTGGGCCTCGGAAGATTGACTTATATCGTTTCCCCTTGCATTCTCCATTTCGCTAAAGAGAGACAAGGTAACAATAAACATAGGAATAATCTTGTTCATTTCTTTTAATTTTTATTTATTCACATTCAAATTCAATTTTCACATGTATAACAATTATCACACGCTCACACATACTGATGAAATGTCCCTAGTTCTTTCTAGGACATCCTATAGCTCTTATGGACTCGTGTGTGTGGTTTAACACGTGCACTGATACCACTCTGTCACGACCCAAACCCGCTCCTATAGGTTTAGCGTCGTAACCGGCCAGTAATCCTTGGATTACCAAAGGCCTCTTAACGAGATAACATATAATTAGGGGCTGCAGAAGAAAATATACCAACAATACATAGTCCATAGAGCCGTGCAGACATACATGAGACAGAAATTTAAAACATTATATATTATATATGCATATACGCAACATTATAATGCAATAATCTTCGTCACATTTAGTACAGTTGTAGCCCAAAAGGGAAATACCCCAATAAACACATAAATCAAAAGACTTGATCATATTACATATTAACACTAGGTCGTAACTTATGCCATTTAGACTTGACTTGCGCACAAAGGGAACCTCCTCGGAGGCACAATTAGGGGTGTGCATAATACTGCCGAAACCGCCAAAATCGTACCGAGCCGCACCACTAAGGCAAATTCGTTATTATTTGCTAATCGAACCGCCGATTTTTGATAAGAAAAATGGCAAATTCTAGTGACACTTTTATCAATCCGCCGGTTTCTATTTTTCTTCCAAATCGCACCGACCCGCACCGCTATTAAATCATGTTTTATAAGATTCTAAAAATTCTTTTTTACTTAAGTTTGCTTGTTGTTCTATACCTTAGAATATAGTATTACATTACTGCTCGAGGGGAATTCAAGATGTCAGTAATCCAAAATAAAGTTAGATTCCAATTTACTTTTCAATCTTCTTCTTTTTTTTTTTCTTTTTTTTTTTTTTCTGGCCATGTTGCAAACTTGCATCAGCTCACTTTTCAATCTAAATACTTTTCAACAGTAAACATTTTCAATATATTGTAAACCCTGAATGATATTAATTTTATGTATTGTATTTGATCATTGTAACTTCCACAGATGCTTGTAATGAATTGATGGCATAGTCGTTGATATTATCATGTTGTTGCTACACTTGCTGCATCAGAAGAAAGCTTCGTAAGATGCTTAACATCACGGTATCTCTCGTCTTTTTTTTACTCTTTGATTTAAGTTTTGTAATTTGAATTATTTTTTTTATAAACCGCCAATCCGCCCGAACCGCCAAGGCAAATTCGCCATTATTTGCCAATCGAACCGCCGGTTTTTGATAAGGAAAATGGCAAATTCTAATGACACTTTTATCAATCCGCCACCCGTCATACGGTTTCTATTTTTCTCTCAAACCGCACCGCGCACACCCCTAGGCACAATGGCTGGCTGACAAAACAGAGACACCAGATCCTCAACTCTGGGTCTGGTTACGCGCCTGGTCACCTACATACATAATATAAATAATGAGCGGAAACCCAGTAAATAATAAAGGAGTAAAGATTTTAGTGAATGATGCCCGGAACCGATTTCAAATCTCAAAGCAAATCAGATTCATAATCAGGTTTATAGCAGAGACAGAGTCGTAGTCTTATTCATATTCAAATCATGTATGATACATCCATTAGTATAAACATGTCTCTTTGGTCAAGCATATCAAGTTCCAAAAAGGAACCTCCGGTACCGGGTAACATATCTCATACATGGGCCACGAAATTATTTTTCACAGGCGAGGGCTTGTACCACGGTATTATCTCCCCCCAGGCAAGGGCCTCGTGACCATAAGCCACAGTATTATGTCCCCTGGGCAAGAGCCTCTGCTAAGGATACCACAATTATTTTTCAAAGAAAATTTAGACATTCATTCATTCACACAAAACATAGCATTTCAGAAAAACTGATCATTTCGTATCATCAGAAAATAATTAAAGTCAACATAACTTTACAGAGTTATTACTCACAGATAGCCTTGGCAGTAAACAAATGAATCAACTGCTCACAGCACGTGACCTGCACCAAACATAACAGATACGTATAATGAAACACACACTCGGTTGATACTTAACTTCTTTCGTTTCATTCTTAGTGTGTTTCTAAGTCTTTACCTCTTATTAAGTCTTAATCATGGCCTAGCAGTGCCTAGAATGCAATGAGGATGCTAAAATGTACTTGAAAATACTTAACAAAAATTGTTGAAAACAGGGGTCTCGCTCGAGTAAACATACAAAAATATAGTGGTCGCTCGAGCGCACATTCCTTCGTTCGAGCAATCTGTAAAAGTACTGGTTGCTTAGTTTTTCCGCTCGACACTCGCTCGAGCGTGAGACTCAAGTCCTTGCTCGAGCGCAACTCTTGTCGCTCGAGAGGTCTGCAAAACACTCAGACTTCTGGGAGCATGCATTTCACGCTCGAGTAGAGGTGCAAGACACAGAGTGGTCGCTTGACCGTAGGAGCAGAATTCTAGAATTTCTAGATTCGCTTCCAAGCTCAAAATTCAATTTCCAAACCCTCAAAACACATTTTTTGGGACCAAAACTTAGTAAAACATTAAGAAACTCTTAGTACATAATGAATTACAAACTATTTTGCAAAAGTAAGCCCAAAAGCTAAGCCAATTGTACTAAACAAAGCTTGAAACTTAAATAACATAACTTGTATGTAATGTCATGAATTTCAACTCCCCAAAACATGATTAAGTGAGTCATTAAGCTAAAAAACAAGTTGAATTATTTTAACAAAACCAAGATATGAACATGCATGTGAGAATTCTTGTAAAAATAACTTCAAAACCTCATGATATGCATATGCATGAATGAGTCATGTTCAATTCTATCATCTAATTTCAATTCTCTTTGCATAATAACTTCATTTCTTGTTGATTTCACATGTAATTGAGTCTAAGGTTACAAAATGTGAGTTAAAGTCTTACCTAAGGCTCAAATTCTTCAAGTTGGAGTTTAATTCCTTTGAATTCACTTCAATCTCCTCCAAATTCTAACAATCACTCTATAATTGAGTTCAATTTCTTTCTCTCCCACTCTCTCACATTTTTTATGGTCAAGCAAGTGGAAGTGGAAGTGGAAGTGTAAAAGTGTGTAGGAGGTAATGAGGTGGCCTTATATAGGCTTGATTAATAAATTCATTAATCTGGGCTTAATTGAGCATTAATTAGTCTAATTATTTCATTCTGAATTGAATTTTAATTAAACCTACTATAAAATCCCAAAAATTCTAATTAACACATAAATCAAGCCAATTTCTGAATCGGATGCCAATATAGCCTTCAATTCACAAACCGAAACAGAAACATGAACAGATCTTTCTACGTTAAACATATATAAACACAAATAAGACGATGTATGATGCAAAATTTCACTTTAATTTCTTATTAGGCATAATTAAGCATGAATTAATGTTAATCATGGATCAGGGTTGTTATAGTATGATACTGTAAAGTTAGAGGATTCTCCTTCTAATAACTATTGTGTCCTTGTTAATAATCTCATGGAAAATTTTATTTTTCAGTTATTTACCCGTGTTGTGAACGAAGCGTGGCAATGGGGCAACAGGATTGGCATGGGTGTGTTTTGATGAAAATCAAGATAAGGTGTATCAATAAGTAGTTTCCTTCCCAATCAAGATAAGGTGTATCATTACTCGCGGAAGTAAGGGCACTCTTGGAGTCTACTAAATGGGCTGTGAAAAATCTAAAAATCTCTGAAATACTGATTTGTGATTATTTATCAATTTTAACCAGTAAATAGAAATCCCAATCAAACAATCAAAGACAAATCGACACAACATTTTTAACGTGGAAAAACCATAATTGGAACACCTCCAATTGTGATAAAAAAATCACGGGCCAAAGCCACAAAATAATCCACTAAGAAGACAAAAAGGAATTACACAAGTGTACTATCAATTACCTAGCAAATCCACGCTCAAATTGAACCAACCCCAATGTGCCTCTTCCACTACCATCTTCATCTCAAAATTGTCTTGTCTAACGTTGAATCCACAATGCTAATATCGAATCCACAACAATGAGCTACTCCAGAATCCACCAAAGCTTTAGGCTTAAGTTCTACAGAATTCACCGAAGAAAAACTCTCTCTTTTGTGAATAAAACAAATTAAACAAACCCTTTGATATAATCCACTCAATTCATGATATAAACTCTCGAAGATATCAAAGGAAATAAGCAAAGAAGTTCCAAATGAAAATCTTAATACCCGATAAGAAGATTTGGAAGCTGTTCTCTAGAAACTGAATTAATTACAGATTTATAGAAAACAAAATTGCGATCTCTGCTTGAGCGCAAGAATGATCGCTCGAGCGGTCTGACTAAAACGCGTGTTTCAAAACAAGGATTTACGCTCGAGTGCAGGAAAGACCGCTCGAGCGGAAAAATACAACTCCTAGTACTTTTGCAGGCGAGTGAAACTTCTGAAAGGATTGCAACTCCACTCGAGCGCACAATCGGTCGCTCGAGCGGACAAACAATTTCGACTACAATTTTGCTTTTTGCTTCAGGAGCGCTACCCCTCGACCTTGCCTAGTGCTACCCCGTACCCGCCATGGGGCGCTGCCCCCTCGACCCTCGCGAGCTGACCAGGTAGCTCGATCCCCGACATAGTCAGCAAAGTGGCAAACATGATAAGATTAAGATCACAAACTCCTCTGTATAGGCATAATTCAAGTTAGATTCACATCTAAATACTCATATCTTTACTGAAATAAAAGATCGAATAAAATTATAACTGAAAGGAATTTTATGAAACAGGATTTTCAATTACAAAAACCTAACAGGCTGTAAATAGAGAAATTAAATGTCTCCCTATATTTATAGATTGCAAGGTGTTGTTAAATAGTTTTGAACAAAAAGGCAAGTCGGATTGGGAGGTGAATTTAGTAGTTCAAGATATTTTGCCTCTAGGTAAGTATTTTGTGCTTCTATGTTTAACTAAAGTTGATAGACAACTAGTTGAGCCAGCGCATAGGTTTGCAAAAACTGTAAATAAACTTGAAAAATTGTAAACTCATTATCCTCTGTTTAGTATATATAAATATGTCTTTTGTCTATATTGAAAAAAAAAAAAAACTTTTTAACTAATGACAAATAGTTTAGTGATTTTATTACTTTTTAATATTTTAATAAAAGCTTTTTTTTTTTTTTTTTAATTTTTTTTTATCACTATCCCTAATCTACTAAGGTTTGGTTTCATATCCAATTTGAAAAGTTCCATCTTTTTGTAGAATTTTTATCTTTAGTCTTTTTTTTTTCCTTTTTTTTTGTTTGTATAGTGTAGAACAATTTGAAGAGTTTAAAAAAAAAATACTTAAAAAATAAACCAAAAAAAAAAAAAAGACAATAAAAAGTTGAAAAGCAAATTTCTTTTGGTTTTTTTAGTGATTTTTTTTTTCTAAATTTATAATTATTTACTTTTTAACATTCTAGTTCATCTAGTCGAATAAAATTTGAAAATGTAAATTTTTTTTAAAAAATAAAAAAAAAATTCACAGGAAAAAAAAAAACTACTAAAAAAATAAATTCGAAACACCTCTTAAATTTAGTGGGAAGAAGCCAAACTGGTTGCATGATAACTTGCATTAGAAAGAATATTCTTGGAAATGACATAATTGAAATTGAGCATATGCATAAAGCTACATGCATTAGATGCTGAAACTAAAATTTGTCAGTTTCCTTGCCCACAATTGTTGGTGGTCCCCATTATATGCAAATGGAACCCTTCTTGATGGGAAGCAGACAACTCAAGTCCTGTCTGTCCCTACAACTTGTCTCACAACAATAAGTTTGACAGATGTAAACTCTTAACAAATAAACTTTCAATCTATATGGAACTAATACTAAGCTTTATAATTATGATATACTCATTTTAGTCCCCAACCTTGCCTTGGAAATATTTATAATGTGGAGAAGAAAAAAAAAAAACTAGAATTAGCATGATTAAATTTTACATTGCTTAAGTACAAAAAATAATAACATTCTTGACTTTTTCTTCTTTTGAAAGTCAAAATTGTGATCAACATGTTAATAAAGTGTGAATAATTCTTATAGATTTAATTTAAACCAAACAGTTACCAGGTGATTGTGTTGAATGTTTCTTTTTTTATCTCAATGAAGGGAACTTTTCAACATTGAATAATCAAGGAGGAAATTATTATAAAGTGATTAATGAATTCAAAAGAAATTGTATAATAGAGAACATCCATTACCCTTTGTCACTTTGCTTCATGTGTTCCCAATCATCCAGAGGATATACAGAGTAGAAGAACCTCATATATTATACGGCAAATTACACTAAAGGTCCCTATAATTTAGGTCTCGTGTTACTTTGGTCATTGAGTTTTTAATTGTGACACATTTGACCCTAAATTGTGAATCTTATTCCAAATAAGGACAATTGAATATATCATTACTCAATTTCAAGGACAAAGTAGTCAATTTGATAAAATATAAACTAATTTGACAAAAATAAATGTCAAAAAATATTTTTAAATTTTAAAAAATTATTTCTACCCCCCAATGATAATATTATGTAAAATTGATAAATCTTTTATACATTCTTTTACCAAATTAATTCTTATTGTATGTTTGGATGATGATAATGTAATGGGTAATTTTTTTTATTTTCATTAAATTAGTTTCTATTTTTTCAAAAGTCAAATATGGCGACAACTTTGATATCATTATTAAATCAATCCATTAAATTCAAAAAATTCAAAACTAAAACATTTTATATATTAAATATGTCAATTACACATTAAACCCTAGCAACCACTTGTTACATGATCATCATTTAAACACATAATAAAAATTAATTTGGTAAAAAAAAAATGTGTAAAAAATTTATCAATTTTACATAATTTCATCTTTGGTGGGTAGAAATAATTTTTTAACATTTATTTTTGTCAAATTAGTTTATATTTTATCAAATTGACGACTTTGCCCTTGAAATTGAGCAATGGTATTTTCAATTGTCCTTATTTGGAATAAGATTCAAAATTCAGGGTCAAATGTGTCATAATTGAAAAGTCAGGGACCAAAGTGACACAAGTCCTAAATCATAGGGACTATTAGTGTAATTCGCCATTTATTATATTAAATATTATATTTTTAAGTAATAATATTCATCTTTTTTGTTTGATAAAAAAAGTAGAATATAAAATACACTTATCAATCTTCCACAAAAAAATTTTAATCTAATAAGTGACTAAAAACTTACTTGTACATATATCCTGAATTTTAGATGTTTGATTTAAAAAAAAACAAAAACAAAAACAAAAACAAAAACAAAAACAAAAACAAAAAGAAGACAAGAACGTAATCAATGTTTAATTTTGTTTAATTTTTGTTTTATTTTTGTTCTACTAATAAGTGACGAGAAACTCATACATGGTGCTGTTTTGTGTAATTAGTTGTATGTTACAAGCTGATAATTCAAAAGTAGAAATCAAAAGCACCATTAACTTAATTTTTAGAAATTAGTTTTTTAAACTTATTTAAGTTATTTCTATTTAATAAATTATAATATAAAAGTTATACTAAATAATTGGGAGATTTACCAATAAATCTCAAAAGTTGATCTTATGATCCAGTTGGTCCCATTTGTATTCTTATATTCCGTTTGGTTCTATCGTTTGTGAAAGGATGTATTTGCCATCAACGCAATTATTAATCTATGCGTTACAATTGCATGTGAGCAGTGGCGACTTTAGGAATTTTTGTCAGTGGTATTAATCAAAAACTTAAATACCATATATCTTACAGAAAATTCACATTAATCATTATATCACATATGGAGAAAAAAATCAACAAATTAATTTAAATTCTAAAATTATAAACAAAAATATTTCAATATATTGATACTATTGTTTAAGCAAAAAGACATGCTAATACAAGAGCTTCTACAATTGACCACGACGAGATTTCATATTTTGAAATCGTTGCATAAAATAAAAATATGACTTTACAAATAAAATATTTTAAACAAAAAATAGGTGAAAGTTAAAAAGTAAACTTTTTTCATTGGTGGGTTCAAAAGAGTAGGACTTAAAACTATGGGTTCAAAATTATATTTTAGTGGGTTTAATTACTAATTTTTTTCCTAAAATCTAATATTTATATAATAAATAAATAAATAAATTCAGCCAGGGTTCGAGTGACACCCCTGACCAAACCTTGGAGCCGCTCTTGTATGTGAGTGAATGAGGTGTAGGCGCGTGGGGCACACGAGGTGTAAGATATAAAGAACTACTTGACTTGTGTCACGCGACACATATTGGAGTGATACACAACAGTAAGGCCAAGTTTGGAAAGACTAAATAAGTGTACTTTTTGACTTTTTATGAAATATGGGTTGGATTTGGGTTGGGTTTGAAGTGATGTGTTTGAGAGGTGATGTGACTTAAATAAGATGATGTGACTTAAATAGGATAGTGACTTTTTGACTTTTTGAATTTTTTTGAAGATGCCAAACTTGGCCTAAAGCGTACTAAGGGCTTTTGTATTCAAAGTGTGGATTTGGTGGGTTCCATATGTCACATAGTCTGTTAACCCATACACACCAAACAGAACCCGATTTGTACCTCCACAACAAGCCCTGCAGTTAAAAAAATAAATAAATAATTACAATCACCATATCCTTACAGACCCAGCCTCACAGCAACACACTGTATTCTATTTTTATGTGGTCCCAAACCCTCATTGGCCCTTTTATGCTACTTCATTCGACACACACTTGTCAAACACACAACCACAAACACTAATAACACATTCCCACACACACCCCCCAATTTCCACTACCACAATGACCTAAAGTAATGTTGGCCCACCCACAATCAACAACTATACAACGACCGTATCATTCAGAACACCCAAAAGTAATCTTCAACGTCTCTAAACACGGAAGTGATCCCGCAATACTCGTTCCAATCAAACAAAAAAAGACTACAATCGTCCAATAAGTCATGCCAAACATGGAAAATATGACCACATGGGCACAAATCTTTCCACCAGCAAGACTAAACGGAACAAAAGTATAAAATTGGGACTGATTGGTTTAATAGTTTGTGAGATAGGATTTATTGGTAAATATTCCTAAATGGTTCACACAAACTCTCAAAATAAAAAAATTATAACTAACTCAAATAAGTTATACCAAACAACTATTACGTAATCTGGGTTGTTTGGGATAATCTAAATAACTGCACTTTTTACAAAAAAGATGTGCAGAAAAGTAGAGAGGTAATATGATCCAAAAAAGATAAAAAAAAATAAAAAGTATGCTTATATAGCACACCCCGAACAAGCTCTAAATTTTTAAAAATTGAATTTGAGCAATTAATTATAACCATTTATAACTAATAGAGAAATGATGAATTTGGGTTATGACCAAAATTATAATTTTACCTTACGAGTTTCAATTCTCTCAAGTTAATCATTTCAATTTAAGAGAGTGTTTGAAATTGGTGGGCCCGACTTCAATGTTTCCAACTATTCACTTTTTAATATTTATTGAGTTGAATATTATATAAAAAAATTAAAATGATTAGATATCGGTACATATATGTTTGAATTATATTTATATTATAAAAAATAGATACCTACTCTTAAAATTATAATTGTGGTATATTTTTTATAAACAAATGTAATTAAAGTATATAGTTATCAATATTCGATCATTTTCAATTTTTGCATAAATATTATATTCAACAAATTGTAAAATGTTAACGATTTAAATCCTAAAATCAACTAGTAAAGCCCAAATGCTACCTTATAACTCTAAATCATAATCACTCTATGCTGCCTTAATTCATAACCAAGATTTGAGAATGTAATTTTTTTTCTTGATTAATATGATAGCGTAATTAAGTTGAAGAATTTCAATCATTACACTGGTGACATTATTTGATTGAGTAATTGTGATGTCCTGGGATCCTAGATTTGACCAGTATTGCGTACTCAGATGGTTTGTTTTACTTTCAACGTTTTGATTATCATATTGAATCGTTAATATTTCAATTCCGCTCTTACTTAAGATCTCTTAACGTTTTTGGTTTAAAATTTTGAATTTTGGGCATTAGAACTTGTATCGGGGCATGGAAACAAATTTTGGATTTAGCTAGCAAAACTGCTCGTGCTGAATCACTTAGGGAACTTGAATATTTCTAGGCAGAAAACCATTGGTGCGGATTTGGTAGGAATCTTGGGTTCTTCTCTAGCTCAAACTGCTCGTGAAGGGTGTGTAAATTCGCTCGTGCGGATTTAGATTTCCGCTCATGCGGAATTTGAAACCGCTCGTGTAGATTTTTACGTGTCTCTCTCGAATTTTAAGCCATTTTTCTCAAATCTGATACCAAAAACATGTTGTACTCGTTTTTCATCTCTCTCTCTATTCATCTTTTCTCCTCCATCTCTCTATAAACCCATCTAAACTCAAATTTCTCTCTAAAATTTAGCAAAAACTATCAAGATTTTGATAGAGGTTCTTATACCAAATCGAAGAGGGCGACGAGGGTTATGTTTTCACCGATCGAATCAAGATTTCATTGATGTTGAATTTTAGGGTTTTTCCCTCTTTTCTCTCCTAAGCTTGAGGTAGGGACATTCTTAGAATTATATATATTCTTTTGCAAGTCTATGCTTGTGTGAAACCTTTCTTATATTTTGAACTATGATTTTGGGTTCATGAGTTCTAGATGATTTTAAAATTGAATTTTCTCTATACTTCTCCAAACTTTTAAGAGTATGAGTTATATTGTTAAGTGTGAGTGTTGTTTTGAAAAAATTCTTTCAAAAAATGAGATAAATTTAGTTTTATGGAAACCCTAGAAATTTGGAGATTTTGACAAAAATTTGGAGATTTTATGGAATTCGTGCTTGATAAATTATTATGGTGAATAAATGATGGGGGGATCACTATATTTGTATTTAATGAGGGATTCCATGGAAAAATAAGAAATGATTGATTTTGAAACTTGATGAATAGCATATTATTGGTTTGTCTTGAAAAGACCAAGTTTGAAAATGATTATTAACATGTGGAGAATGTATGTAATATAATATTGTTATTTATCTCTCGGAAGACATATTGTGAAATTACATTGAGAAGAGATGTGGAAATTTAATCACAATGGAAGATTGTGTGGTGGAATTGAAAATTGAACTATTATAATGCATTGTTATATGTTGTATTGTCATTTCATTTAATCTTCATTATCATTGATTTCGAATTTGCATTTGAAAATTATTACTTTGAGAAAAGAATTGTTTTGTGAAATAAGGTTATTTTAAATTGTTTTGGGGTAAATACGTTGGTAAGTCTGGATAGGGGGTGTAGTTTGGTATTGGTTAAGTTGGCCTGAGTGTTCATGGTAAAAGGCTAAAAATATGCGCAAAGGAGGTACCACGTGCCTTCCGGTTAGAAACCAATAAAGTGACGATTGGTAGTGCTTGATATACCTACTTGCAGATACCAATCTAGGGATTACTTGTGTTGTGTTTACCACCCCTTGAATTATATTGATATTATTGAATTGTTGTGTTTTCAAATTAGCATTGTGCACAAGATTTCTAAAAGATAAAGAAATATATGTTAAGCATGACATGGCATGTGCATTTATCTTAAGAGACTGTATAAAATGTATATACTTTGTTAAAATTTTCTTACTGGGTTTTGTGCTCACCCTAATGGATTTTTGCAGGAAATGATGTGGTGATTCTGTTGAGTTAAAGGCGTGGAGTGTATTTTAAGGGCACATGACTCTTCTCTTTTGTTGTTATTTTGACAAGTTGAGGGCTTTATATGTATGAGTTTAGACAACTATTTTGTGTAATTGGACATAAGCCTTAGAACTTATAGCTTATGAGGGCATTAAATTGTATTCGACTTGTAGTGCCACATGCTATGATTCATATTATAAGAAATGTTGAATGTATAATTACATATGAAATATTTTTGTTAATCTCTAGAGTATAATGAATACAAATTTTAAAGATTTGATAATGATGTTAATGATAAGGGATTATATTTCGTATACATACATACAATGAAAGTTATTAAGTTTGGAGTAAAATCAAGCTGATGGAGTAAATTTGAATTTTTCTTCCGTTAATAAATTTGGGGGCGTTACAGTAATGACAAGACATTGGATTGGATTTGTTAAATTAATAATGGAGATATTACGTATCAGTGCATTTCTATAAAGTTTTAGATTTTTATCTAGTCCGAAATTGGATTTAAGCATTTTTTACAAACTCGACGAGTTCTATATATTGGTCCCGTTTGGTGTAGCTGTTAAAACAGCTTATAGTTTATAGCTTAACAGATTATAGACTATGACTTTAATCAGAAGTTGTTAATCTGTTTGGTGTAACTGTTGGATTATAGATTTAAGTTGCTGAGTAGTGTTTGTTAAATAAACTGTGAAATACCTTTTTCAATTAATTTTTATTTTTTGTTTGTCTACATTTCTCATAAAAAAAAAAAAAAAAATCTATAGTCCATTTGGGTCTTTTTCTATTTTTAAAAAAATAAAAAATAAAAAAATTTAAGAGTAGAACAAAAAATTAATATGTCCACAGCAGAAGCTGATAATCAGAAGTAAGGGGTGAGCAGTTTTTCAGAATCAGCTTTTTTGAGTTAAAATAAACTGTTAGAATCAGAAACTGTTTGAAATAAATTTAACCAAACAGTCCAAAATAACTTTTTCAAAGCTAAAAGCCATAAGTTAGTTCTGAAAAGCTGAAACAAACACCCCCATTGAACGATTTGAATTATCGATATGAATTCCGTATAAATCTACAGAAATCCAACTGGAAAGAAGCTGATTCATTCTACAAAAATAATTACATATCAATCAAATTTTTTATCAACATTAATAATTAAAGTTATAAGTAAGTTTTTAAAAAAATCTCTAACTAGTTTTTTACACAAAATTGTATCATAATTCTCCATTTATCAGTGCATTTCTATAAAGTTTTAGATTTTTATCTAGTCCAAAATTGGATTTAAGCATATTACTAGGCTCTGTGGTCTACCACGGAGTCTACATTAATAATTTAAACCGTTCAATATTTAGATCTCATTGAGTATTTTATTTCTATAAAAAATTATATTTATTGAATATCGATAGCCACTTAATCAGATCACATTTGTGTGAATAATTTATTTTTAAAATCATAATTACCATTGACACAAATATGATCTGATTAAGTGGCTATCGATATTCGATCAATGTGATTTTTTATAAAAATGAAGTACTCGACGAGTTCTACACATTAATTGATTTGAATTATCAATGTGAGTTCCGTGATAAGCCTACAGAAACCCAACCGAAAAGAAGCTGATTCATTCTACAAAAATAATTACAAATCAATCAAATTTTTTATCAATATTAATAATTAAAGTTATAAGTAAGTTTTATAAAAATCTATAACTATTTTTTTACACAAAACTGTATTATAATTCTCCATTAATAATTGCAAATGACACGTGTTAGTATATTCTTGGTTGCTTTTGAAGGTGGATATCCTCCCCAACCACTAAAGTTTTCACAACAGACACATGGCTGCTCTCCAATCCTCCATAAAGTTGGAGCGGGTGCTGTTGCACCTTATGGGTTCATTTTAAGATTTGGTTTTCATTATTTAAATTATTTATATTTTATAATTTGTTTAATATATTATTATTATAAAAAATTAAATCGATTAAATAACAGTAATTATATATTTAAATTAATTTCATATAAAAAATAACGATAAAATTATAAATGATTCATAAAAAATTCATTTCAATACATGATTTCTATTATCTAATTAATTTAATTTTTTATAAAAATAAAACATTCAATAAAGGGCAAATTACACAAATAGTCCCTATAGTTTGAGGCTTGTGTCACTTTAGTCCCTGACTTTTCAATTGTGACACATTTGATCCTGAATTTTGAATCGTGTTCCAAACAAGGACAATTGAATATATAATTAGATTTTTCAAGGGTAAAATTGTCAATTTGATAAAATATAAACTAATTTGACAAAAATAAATGTCAAACAAATATTTTTGAATTTTTAAAAATTATTTCTACCTATTAAAAAAAAATTATATAAAATTGATAAATCTTTTAGACATTTATTTATTTATTTTACTAAATTAATTTTTATTATGTGTTTGGATGATGATCATGTAAAATTAATTTTAAAAAATTAATCATATAATTTTTATTAATTTTACATAATTTATCATTGGTGGATAAAAATAATTTTAAAAAAATTAAAAATATTTTTTTGACATTTATTTTTATCAAATTAGTTTATATTTTATCAAATTGACGATTTTACCCTTGAAAAATCTAATAATATTTTCAATTGTCCTTATTTGAAACAAGATTTAAAATTCAGGGTCAAATATGTCACAATTGAAAAGTCAGGGACTAAAATGACACAAGTCCCAAACTATAGAGACAATTAGTGTAATTAACCCTTCAATAAACTTGAAAATATAAATTATTTAAATTATTAAAACAAAATGTTAAAATAAGTCTATGGGCGGGTGGACGGTCCAATCTGCTTATGCACGGGAGACCGTCCAATCCCCACCCCCACAAGAAAAATGTTTGGGAATTTTTAAAGAAGACTTTTAATAATTCTAATTTACGTATGGACCTATTGAAATGATATTTTGGCCAAATATTTTTTTTTTTTTTTAAAATTTTTCACATTCAATTACGGTTCTTAATTTAGGGGATGAATCACCACAATCCTTCCAACAGAATATTCCATTCTCCACAGTCCCACTCACTCTCTCTCTCTCTCTCTCTCTCTCTCAGTCACATTTTCTCTCTGCTCTCTCTCACTACAAATACAGATGTATTCTATTGCTCTTCAGTGATTGCTAGTTTCTGTGTGTATGTGTGTGTGAAAATGACGGACACAACAGACGACATAGCAGAGGAAATCTCGTTCCAGAGCTTCGAAGATGACTGTAGATTACTCGGCAGCCTCCTCAAAGACGTTATTCAAAGAGAAGCTGGTTTTCCTTTCATGGAAAAACTCGAGCGCAATCGAGTCCTCGCTCAGGTCTCTCTATCTTTTCTTCTTTTTCTTACTAGTCATTCATGCACACACACACACATATAAATTCAGATTTGTATGTATTGATGTATTGGATTCTGTTAGAACATTTTTAATCATCATTCCCTGTTTCTGGTTTCTTGTAGAATTGGGTTTCTCCGTTTTTTTCAATTGGGTTTTGTTATTTCATTTCTCATGAAAGGGGTGAAATTTGCTGATAAATAAATTGATTGATGATAAAATATTTATAATACGAATATTGCCCCTTCAAATACAAGAAATGAAAATAAATCTTATTCATATCCCTCTCTTACACGATTTCCTTTCTTACCCATCCAAACATGATAATGAGAAAACACAATCATTTCTTTTCTTTTTTCATATAGGCAGTGGCCGAGTTTGATTCATGTGGCACCATTAATCCTTAGCAATATTAATTACAAAACTTAACTGAATTCTTTTTTCATTTGGTGATAGATTAACTAAAGATCAATGTGATGTTAAAATTATGTGCCTTAAATATGTTTTAATTAACCAATTTTTTTTTTTTATTTGCTATTTTAGTTACTAAATATGATGATAATCACGATTTAAAATGTAATAACATGCATACAAAAAAAAGGAAAAAGAAGAAGAAGAAGAAGATAGATGTGGAGAAAAACAAGAGAGAAATGAGAGAGATAGAAATAATTATAAGAGAATATTTTGATAAAATTAAACATTTATAGTGACAAATTATAAGGAATATATTAAAAAGAAAGAGAAAACAAAGATGAGATATAAACATTTAGAAATGTTTTTAAAAATTAAAAGGAAGTTTAATGAAAAACTTATTTTAATTAGAGGTAAAAGTATAATTTTTAAAAAAATGAGAGGAGGCATGTGCCCCTTGACCCTATGTAACTCCGTCCATGCATATAGGTGAGAGACCATAATCTTTTTCTTTTCTTTTCTCACCCTGTGATCCAAACATAAGACCAAAGCAGAGTCATGATACAAAATGGCTTATCAGAATATGATACTCCAAATTAATACGTGCCCACACACACATGCATGTATGGCTACATGAGGAGCATCGTAGGAACTAGAATCGGAAGATTGGAACAATATAGGAAAGTTTAGAATGAGTATATGCTTCGAGACAAACCCACAAAGCCCCTCCATCAAAATGCTCTCTCTGTATCTTCTGACAGTAAATATATAGTACATGAATGTGTGTCTGTGCATGAGTAGATGACCAGATTGAAAAATCAGTACGCATCTCAGAAAAGAGTTCACTTTCTCACCATTTCTCACCCAACTTATGAACCAAACATGAGAAAAGAGTTCTCTTCCTCACCAGTTCTTATCATTTCTCACCAAATCACCCCAATCCAAAGAAGCATTTCTTCATATCTCAATTGGATTTTCTTGTTAACAATTCTTGAGGTGTATGTTTTATAATTTTGTTATGTACACATGCTTGTGCATAGATTTGTAACTGAAGTCACTGAGAAATTTTGATGGGGTTTTATTGGTTCAGAGTGCTTGTAACATGAGGCTGGCAGGGATAGAGGACACAGCTGAGCTGCTCGAGAAGCAACTCTCATCGGAAATGTCCAAAATGACATTGGAAGAGGCCCTGACTCTTGCTCGAGCTTTCAGTCATTATCTCACCTTGATGGGTATTGCTGAGACCCATCATAGGTAATTTGTACTCAACTTGTTTGAAATGCTAGCCCTATTAATCATTTTGTTTCCTATTGTCCCATCATAGGTAATTTGAACATACTTACCTTGTTTGAAATGCCATAGCCCTATATATCATTCTGTTTCTTATTTCAATGGTGTCATTTTTGAGCAATTGGAATATACTTTTATACATAGTTTAATCTAAAACAAAGATATCTATGTTCATCCTTGCAACAATCGTGAATTGGTACTTACAATTCTGAATTTTTTCTAATAGTCATGGTTGATAGTGTATATAATATATTTCATTCTTTAGTTGAAAAATGTTTATAGTGTTTCTGTTAATTTTTAACTTTTTTCCAGGTTAGCTGAATTTTGAATTGCTCTGTTGCTGAATAATATCTGAACAAAACTTGAAATTAGTTCTTATAAAATTTTGATCCATTTAGTGTTAAAAATAGCCAAATAGGAAACTTCCCAAAACTGTTTTCCAGGCTAACGTTCATTCATGCAGAGTACGTAAGACACGTAATGTGGCATACCTATCAAAATCTTGTGATGACATTTTCAATCAGCTGGTTCAAGGTGGAGTTCCCCCAGACGAGCTTTACAATACTGTCTGCAAGCAGGTTATTAATTTTCTTTCACTGACATTTCACATTTTTAGTGCAGTTATCTTATTTGGTTGTTTGATGTTGTCTATTGTGTTGGTAACGTTGGTTTCTTATTGCTGCAGGAGGTTGAGATTGTTCTGACTGCACATCCCACGCAAATCAATCGACGTACCTTGCAATATAAACACATTAGAATTGCGGTAACTTGTGTTCTTGAAATGTTCAGTTAACATATAAAATTATTATTTATTTAAGTGTCGTGTTATTGATTTGGCTTTGATTGTGAACCCGGGCTTTCCTCGCAGCATCTCTTGGAGTTTAATGACCGACCTGATCTTGGCCATGAAGATCGAGATATGCTGATAGAAGATCTGGTCCGTGTCTCTTAATAATAATGTTGAAAAATGATGTTATTTTGCTTTTAAATGTTTTAAATGGCCTATAATTCATTCTGGTATTTGTAGGTGAGAGAGATAACATCAATATGGCAAACAGATGAACTAAGACGCCACAAACCTACACCTGTAGATGAAGCTAAGGCTGGTAAACTACTTGAAATTTAAGACGTACTAAAGCTTTCAATGTATTTCTTTCTCTGAAAAGACCGTGTATATTATTCTCTTAGGCTTACACATAGTGGAGCAGTCCCTTTGGAAAGCTGTACCTCACTATTTACGTCGTGTCAGCAATGCTCTGAAGAAGGTTTGTTTTCAATCTGTACTTGCCATATCCTTTAACATATGCATTTATTTCATGGCTCTTCTTTTTCTATGACTTCTTTCTGCGTCGCTTTCTCTCAGCATACTGGGAGGCCACTTCCCTTGACATGCACACCGATTAAATTTGGAGCTTGGATGGGAGGTGACAGAGATGGAAATCCAAGTGTCACAGCAAAGGTTCTGCTTCTAGCAACGGTTCATATGTAAATTTGATTATTTGAACTTATATGAACAGAAATTTCCCCTGGAGTTGGGAAGAATTTAATTTGCTAAAGTAAATTCTGCAAATTCAAATATTTTTGTAAATTTGCTGGGTAGCATATCCATATGCTATCATGGTAATGTGATTCATGGAACAGCCAAAACTTGTTCTAGAAAAATGGAGTCTTGGTATTCTGGTCCATGAATGACGTGCCGTATTGACATTCTGGTCCAAGCCACATCATTCTATATATGATATTCAGTAGAATAATTCTGTTTGCATGCATTACTATGGCACAAAATATACACTTTTTTAAGGTGCCAAACATGTGCCTTTAATATGAAGAGAGTACTCAATTTTCTTGATTTATTAGCCAATTTCATTGTTATCTGTTCTGACTGTACTAATGTCAACATTTTTGTGGAAGTATTTTTATTTTTATGTTGTGTAAGGTCCAATTATGTACTTAATCTCATTGAATAGTATAATCTTCTGCTGTTTCAGGTCACAAGAGATGTCTCTCTTTTATCTAGCTGGATGGCTATTGATCTCTACTTCCGGGAAGTTGATAATCTAAGATTTGAACTTTCCATGAACAGCTGCAGTGATAGATTGTCAAGACTAGTTCATGAAATTTTAGAAAGAGGTTGGTCATGTCCAAGTTCTATTCAAACTCCTCTCTTAAACAGCTTATGGATATTTCTATTCTTATTCCTTGTGTCTTTGTATTATGTTAACCGGTGACTTGTAACTGGCTTATGCTTCTATTTTTGGGTTCTTCATGATGAACTTTTCTTGCTCACAATCAAATGAGGAACTGAAAATGAGAATCCAGTTGGCTGAGTGGTGAAATTGTTGATATATTGTATATATATGAATGTAAATACTGCATGCTAATTGTCTAACCCTAACATAATGTAATGTAACAATTCATGTATGTATGCATGAAGTTTTTGGCGAGAACATTTATTGTGTAATCTAACTGTGAGAATCATGAGCTTGGAATTGCCAATTGATATATATTTCAAAATTCATAGCATCTAAACCTTGTGAATTTAATATATGTGAAAACAAGCATTAGCAGAATACTGCCTCTTCATTTAGATCATGTACAATTAACTAACAAATTTGTTTGCCATATGTTGCATGGATTTTGCTCTCACAAAAAAAAAAAAAAGAAAAAAAAGAAAAAAAAAAAAGAAGCATGGAGATTTAATATATATAGATAAAAAAATTTTTGCACTTACGAAAAAAAGGGTTGTGTGGTTTTAACATGAAGATTTAATATTTGAACAACCTTTTTATTTTTTTGAGAATTTCAATCAGTGTGTTTGGTTTGAGTTTTCTGGATTAAGTTTTTTGAAAACTGAGTTTCTTGATTTTCATGTTTTTTTTGTTTTTAGTGAATATTTTTAAAATTTTAAACATTTTTTTTACTTTTTTAGATGCACCTTACTTAGATGTATCTAAAAAGTAAAAAAATTGTGAAAAAATATTTTAAAAAATTAAGAAATACATAAATATTACAAAAAATGTACTGAATTCTTATATTTTTTTTGTATTTTTGGTATTTAGTGAATTTTTAAAAGATTTTTTTTTACAATTTTTTACTTTTTAGGTGTATTTATATTAGGTGTGTCTAAAAAGTAAAAAATTTGCATAAAATATTAAAAAAATTCAGTAAAAAAAAAAAAAGCACAAAAAATAAGAAAGTAAAATTTTTTGAAAATTGTTTTTAAAAAAATAAAACCAAACAAGCTGAATGTTCCTTGTTGGTGTCATTTGAAATAATTTTTAATATTCAAAATTCATAACAATAGTAATTAGACCATTTTCCTGTGCAAAAGTTTTGATGTTTTGTAAAATTTCACTTTGAACCTTGTTTGCCTGTTTATTCTCTCGTATCCCTCTGGAACACTTGTTTTCCTTTGCCTGTTTGCTTCATAATCTAAATCCCTAGATCTGAGTTCCTATGGATAAGGTGCTTATCTGTTCACTGACCATGTCCTTGAAAAAAGCACTGGCATATACCATCTTCACATTGAGTAAATTATGCCACATGGGTGGTGAACTGATATGGTTCAGATATATAGAGTGTTTCGTAGGTTACATTTTCTGTTTTAGAATATGTATGGCTAATGATTCTGACGTGCAAATTGATATACGGTTGCATGAAGCTGTCCCTTCTGTAGAATGTATGAACTTGCTCTCAAATTTCATGAAGTTCCAAGTACTAAACTAGTTAGCTACTTATTGATTCCATATTGGTCTAAATTTATCTCCAAATTTATCTCCAGAAAATTCCGCTGAGGATCGGCATGAGAATCGGAACCAACCACAAAACTGGAATCAATTGAAGCATCATGACCAACAAGTTCCTTCCCTCCCTACACAGCTACCAGATGGTGCTGGTCTGCCCTCTTGCACAGGTGAAAAGATATATTTCGGTATCTGCTCTCTATTTTTGGGTGGTGGTGTATTTTTTTCAGACATTTCTTATGCTTTCAATGTAAAAGTCCATTCATTTTTTCTCTTTTTGTTTGTATCATTACGGAAACACCAATTGACTCTATGACTATGACACATTACCATAGTATGTCATGAATAGAAGCCCATTTCACTTCAACTATATACTTGTTGCCTTGATGCTTTTAAAATTCACATTCCTTTTTCTTCATTGAAGTCACCACTCAAGTGCTCATTGAGCCATCTACATATGGTGGCTACTGGAAACTCAATTTTGTGCTTGTGTAAGGTCACTGCCAGAGTGCTTGGCCTGTTTTCCCTCTGTTGCACTTTGTTTAAGGCCTCCAAACACTTCTACAACTCAAAGAACAATTTAAACAGAGCCTTATCAAAGGAAATTAGCCATTCCTAAATGGCATTGACAATTGGAATTTGTGATTCATGATTACAATGACTAGTTTTGAAAACTTGACTCGGTTTGTATCTACAACATTATTTTTTTTTTTTTTGATAATATAACTTCCTTGTTAAATGGTGCCAACTAAAAGGGATTTGACCCTCTACACAGGTCATGTAAGTATCTACAATATACTCAACTCGACTCAGCAAGCTCTTGTGTCAATTACACGGGGTTGGTTATATGGATCCATTTCCTCCCATTGGTTTTATTTGCTGTTAGCCTGTCATATCTTTAGTTAAGTTTAAGATAGTTTTATCTTTTCTTATTACTTCTGCCTAGTTTTCTAAGCCTTCTTTTATTTCTTTTACTATCCTCGATGTAGATCAAATCACTCCTCACAGGCAGGCACATTAGTTGGTCTACGATGCACATAACCATACCTCCTTAAAGAATCTCACTTGTTATCTTATATTTTGTTGTAAATTGTTCATCCATATCACTCGTCTCACTTCCACAACACTCATTTTTTGAACATGTGTTTTTCTCAACTGTCTAACATTCAGTACCATACATCATAGAAGGTCTGGTCTTATAGTAGTCTTATAACATTTTCCCTTTAAATTTAATTTAAACCCTACGATCACACATCACTCTTTATGCATTCCTCCATTTCATCCATCCAACCCTAATTCTATGGCTCATGCCCTTCTTAAATTCTCCATATTTTATGAATAATTGACCCCAGATATCTATGACATATATGCTAAAACACGAGAGTCTCATTGACTGCGATAATTTTAAAAATAATTTTCATTTTCTTTTGGGGTTTCATACATTAAAGCTGATGTGAATCATTTGTTTGATTTTCTTTTTCAATGACTGGCTGTCACAATGATTTTTGTTGTTGGTTTATCTCTGCTACTGTCAAAGATCTCTCTGCAACTCATTACTTCTGCCCAATGTCTAACAAAGTTTTAATATTTGTGACTATTATTTCAATTATCTCAAAACATTTGACATCTGAGAATTTCTTATTTTTTGTTTTGAAATCTTGGCACGTGTTCCAATATTTTTTATGGCTTCTTTCAATTGTGTTCATGTCTAAAATTGATGCCCAAACAGGAATTCTTTTTGTTTACATTGGTTTGAGTTTAAGTAGGCTTAGGGCCTGCTTTACTAATGCTTTGGCGTTCCAGTTTCTAAACACATTTCACCAATAATGTGCTGTCATGTTAAACATGCGCCCTTTATTTCTCATGTTTCGGTTAATGTTTGTTTAAGTTGGCATGTTATAGAGATGCCTACCAATATGAAAAATCATTTCTGATTCCTTTGTAAATTTGTCTTCATGTAGAATGCCAGGATGGGGAATCTCAGTATCCTAGAATAGTACTTCCTGGGACAAATTACGTGCTATTGAATCATCAGGTGAGGCAAGTTATATGACGTTTTCACCAAGTAGATGGTTCTTGTAATATTCCTATGATACCAATCAACATCTATTTGGTTTTTTTAATTTATTTTATTTGCTAACGGGAGCCTCGTGCAGTGGGAAATTATTTTAATTTGTTTTGTTATTATTATTATTATTTTTGCAGGCTGGCCATGGTACTTCAAGATCAGACTCTTCATTCCACGATTCAAATCACAGCTTGCATAAAAAATTTGTAGATGGAAATATAGCCAATTCTAATAACTCTCCTGCTGTGTCCCCACGTTCTGCCTCTTTCAGCTCTAGTCAACTCGCTCAAAAAAAACTATTTGGCGAATCTCAGATAGGAAGGACCAGCTTCGAGAAGCTTCTAGAGCCAAGCATGCCTCAGCAACCTACAATGGCCCCTTACAGAATTGTTCTTGGGCACGTAAAAGACACGGTATTCCTTTTTCTATTTGACCAGTGACAATACTTGTTGATGCCGGATGGCCGACATATATATATCTATAAAAAAAAAAAAAAAAAAAAAAAACAAAAGTTCTCAATCAATTCTATTCAATATCCAAAAGTGTCTTCAACTAAACATAAGTCCAATATTTATAGATCAACTAAAAATATAAATTAGGAAAAAATAAACCCTCAAAATAATAAGCTCCAAAAATTACTTAATATTAATTCCCTCAATAAAAATGCCCTACAAGTTTTGATTCTTCCAGGATCACCTCACATAAGTGTGATGAATAATGGGTCCCCTCATGTGATTCCCATCACTTGTATAATTACAATTGTGGATGTTGAAGCTTCTATTAATACTTTCACTTCTTTCGCTGCTTTACAGTAGTAAGCACACTTGCCTGTGACTAGCATTATGTAGAAACCTTGTTACTTTTATTTTTTGTTTTTTAAAAGGAAACTGCCATCAGATACTTCAGTCTATACCTTGCGTTATTAGCGTTGCTGCCTCACGATGACGGTCTCACTTAGGTGAGCCTCCAACGATAAATGTTACCTGTGTCCTGCAAGATTCTCTTGCTTTGGTCTCATTTAGGATAAAATCATTCGTAAGGCTGTTTGGATCACGGATTTGGGTAGTGATTTGGAAAGAGAAAGGAAAAAGGTGAAGACACTGTGAATGTAATATAAGCTAAATTTTCTCCATTTCCTTTTCCCTATCCAAATCCATGATAAGCACTGATGCCTTGGGGATGAACATGAGTAATGTGTCTCCTCATATGAAGTGCTTGAATTGCTGTGGTGTTATTATTGCTTTAATTAATTCCCTTCTGTCATAGCAAGAAGTCAATGTGTGTATTTGCCTTGCGAGTTCAGCTTGTAAAGACAAGGAAGCGGTTAGAGCTTCTTCTTGAGGACCTCCCTTGTGAATACGATCCTTGGGATTATTATGAAACATCAGATCAACTTTTGGAACCGCTACTTCTCTGTTATGAGTCTCTGGTATGAAATCAACTATTTCTATCCACACACTTGCACACAAAGAGAATAAAATACCATAATTTTTGTTGTGATTTATTACACATTTATAATAGAATTATTGATGTTTGCAGCAATCATGTGGATCTGGAGTGCTGGCTGATGGTCGGCTTGCTGACTTAATCCGACGAGTGGTTACTTTTGGGATGAATTTAATGAAGCTCGACTTGCGTCAGGTGTGTTTCGTTTTTGATTCTTGTTTGCAGCAATGTGGTTGATTTGTTTGACTTAATTTTCCTAAGGGTGAGTTACACTAACGGTCCCTATAGTTTGGGGCTTGTGTCATTTTGGTCCCTGACTTTTCAATTGTGACACATTTGACTTTGAATTTTGGATCTTATTCCAAATAAGGACAATTGAAGATACTATTAGATTTTTCAAGGGCAAAATCGTCAATTTAATAAAATAAAAATTAATTTGACAAAAATAAATGTCAAAAAATTATTTTTGAATTTTAAAAAATTACTTCTACCATAAATCTTTTAGACATTTATTTATTTTTTACTAAATTAATTTTTATCATGTATTTCGATGATGATCATGTAAAATTAATTTTTAAAAATTAATCATGTAATTTTTATCAATTTTACATAATTTTATTTTTGGTTGGTAGAAATAATTTTTAAAAATTTTAAAATATTTTTTTGACATTTAGTTTTGTCAAATTAGTTTATATTTTATCAAATTGACGATTTTGCCCTTGAAATTAAGCAATGGTATGTTCAATTGTCCTTATTTGGAATAAGATTTAAAATTCAGGGTCAAATGTGTCACAATTGAAAAGTCAGGGACTACAGTGACACAAGTCCCAAACTATAGGGACTGGTAGTATAATTTTCCCTTTTCCTAATGTACAGGAAGCTGGTAGACACTCCGATACGCTTGATGCAATTACCAAATACTTGGATATGGGTACATATAGTGAGTGGGATGAAGAAAAAAGGCTGGTGTTCCTGACAAGAGAGCTAAAAGGGAAGCGGCCTCTAGTTCCTCCAACTATAGAGGTAAGTTCAGCATTTGATATAAGCATTTAAAAGATTAGTGACTTTGATGTGTAGTGATCTCCTTTTTGAGGTGATTACACATTGGTTTAATTTTTTTGTTAGAAAGAAAATGATAATAACAATGGTAGGGTTTTAGATCTTACAAATAATCCCTCTCTCCCTGTAATGAGCCACACCCCTGTTTCTTTATTTATTTAAAAATAGGGGTACTTACGTGTAGGTCTTAATAAGTGCACTTATTGTCTACTAGGTCCTATGAGAAAAATTTCTCATAAACTTTTAGCAACAATTTATAAAAATCATACCAAAAAAAGTCACTAATTGTCAATTTTTAGCGACATGTATGAAAAATTGTCACAAAAAAACTATTTTTAGCGACAATTTTACCAAGACTTATTTTCAATAGGACTTGATGGGAATTAAGTCAAATTATTAGGACCTATTAGTAATTTACCCTTAAAAATAAGTTCTTAATGTTGTAGGAATTCATATAATGTTATCTAGCTATCCATCCTCGTAATAATTTTCTTTTGAAACGTGGAAAGTAGTTTATTTTGACAATTGTCTTAATCTCAAGTGATAATAATATTACATGGACACTTTAAAACTTTTGAGGGACATGCTGTGGACACAACAAAACACACACGTGTTTAGGATAAGTCTGCGTGAGTATTGTGGTGCACATTTCAGCCAGTGTCAGACTATAGAGAAGAGGAAGCAAAGAACAGATTCTAACTTCAGTAGAAGTGTCCCAGAATACCTTCAAAATCTGTTTCTTTATGTCATGTTTGTTGCAAAATTTACCAATTTCCAACATTTTTCCTTACATATAACTCTACCTTTCTCTTGACCCAATATTTGTACAATGCTTGTGCACCACATGCATACCCAAGTTAGGTAACTCGGGAGCAGATGTCGGATGTGGGTATCTAATTCTAATGTCCAAGGACACCAGAACATGGCTAGCTTTATGGTTTTATGTTTTACTTAATAGGGTAAATGGTGTTTACCAATTAACATAAAACATTTATGCATAAAATGGGAGACTGGGAGTATTATGCTTAGTTGTATAGTAAATTCACTACTTGATGGGTATGTGTCCAACAAGGCATGCAAACGCCTACTAGATACATATCCCACACCCTTACTTGAGTGTCAAGCGTGTCTGACACGGTACTTTATAAATTTGGAAGTGTATGTTACATGGTCTTGGGTAGAACTCAATCTCATAATCTAGCAATTAAGGTGAGAGTGCCCTCACATTTATGTACTTGACATGAATGCTATTGATCTGAGGGTTCCCTCACACTTTAAAACTTCGCATTATTGTAGTATCTTCAGATTACATTAGAATAATATTATGAAATCTTATGGCATGAAGTGGTTATCTATCATGGAGCCTTTGACAGGGACTTTATGCAGCTTCTTTAATTGAGGTTAATGTGGTCCATGTCATCTTATTTGTTCCACTTCCTTTTTCTTTTGCATATCCTGAATGTTTTACTACCTATCGATTTAAGAAACCAATGGCCACATACTTTATGCTTCATTTTCCTTTTACACGACTTGAAATAGACAATGTTGAGTAACGAAGAAAAATTGCCGACGTAGTAGAGGCAGTTATTTAATATATCAATTGCTGAGTGCCTTGTGACAAGATCCAATGAATACTTACTGTCCATTTCTTGTTTATTGTCCATTTAGTTTTTTGGTGCATCCATCTATAGATTTATTTAGTTATTTGTTCCTAATCTTGTCTCAATTTGATTTTCTAGGTTCCTCCTGATGTTAAAGAAGTCTTGGACACTTTCCGTGTTGCTGCTGAGTTGGGAAGTGATTCACTAGGAGCATATGTGATATCTATGGCTTCAAATGTATGTGCTATTAGTATCAAATCTATGCTCCCATGGGAGATTTTTCACAAATGGATATTGCACTTGTGCAGTTTCTCAAAAACATTGTCGATTTTCACAGTTTTGTTGTTTCCCCTATGCAATCCACAATAACAATGGTGTATACTTGCTAACTGTCAGGCGAGTGATGTCCTGGCCGTAGAGCTTTTGCAGAAAGATGCTCGTCTTGCTGTTTCTGGGGAGCTAGGCAGACCATGCCCAGGTGGAACGTAAGATTCTACCTCTTCTTACTTATATATTGTTGATGGGATTGTTGTTGTGATTCTAATAGAAGGATATTGTTCTATTTGTTACTAAATGTGATAATCAAGAGTTGATTAGGGTCATGCTGAAATACTTTCTGGGTTTATACTGTGAATTTCTTCATTATTGTTCAGAGGAACAGCCGGGATGGCATACTGAAAGGTGCTAGGAATTGATACACCTAACTAGGATTGGTCAGACGAAACACAGGCAGGGATAAACCAAGAATCAAAATTGAGCACACAAGAACTCAAAGATTTATGTGGTTCAACCCATAATAGGGTTACGTCCGTGATCGCTGTGGTTATATGATGATTTGAAAATTGTTACAATACAATACAAGGGAGATGTAGGACTTCAAGTATAAGGGGTTGTTTGGAAAGTGTTAAAACTTAAATTAGTATACTTTTTGACTTCTTACGAAAAAATGTGAAATGTGAGGTAGTATTGAAGTGATGTGACAGAGAGGTGATGTAACCCAAATAAGATGACTGTGACCTAAATAAGATAATGTGCTAAAATAGCATGCCAAGCAAACCCTAAATACATAGTATTAGAGCCACATGATAGAACTGTGAAATACCTAAAATATTTCTCTAAAATTTAGGTGGTCAGTACTTATTAGGATCCGCATTACCTATTAGAAGGAATATTTTTGCGTTCCCTAAATGAGCGGGTTAATTAATGATGAATTCATATTTTCTGTGAGAACTTTACACCTGAAGGCACAACTCATTCAGCTGAAACTTCTTGTCACTTGTCCTGGCATATTGCATACCCTATGGGGAAATGAATGAAAAAGATGGAATTTTATATTGACAACGCGGAACAGCCTGCTCAGTTGAAATATAAGGTGTTTCTGCTACTCCTTTAAAATGTTCTGAATCTTGCCAAATTTTTTGTCTTGGAATAGGCTACGGGTGGTTCCTCTGTTTGAAACTGTAAAGGACTTAAGAGAAGCTGGCTCTGCGATCAGGAAATTATTGTCGATTGATTGGTACCTGGAACACATAATTAAGAATCATAACGGGCATCAGGAGGTATTTATCACACACAAAACACATCAAGCTTAGGTTTTAGTTTTATTTTTTATTTTTTATTTTTAAGTATCTATGAGACTTCCAGAGCTTATGAAGTTGTGGACAGGTGATGGTTGGATATTCTGATTCGGGTAAAGACGCTGGCCGATTTACTGCCGCGTGGGAACTATATAAAGCTCAAGAGGATGTTGTAGCTGCATGTAATGAGTATGGTATTAAAGTTACACTGTTCCATGGGCGTGGAGGTAGTGTTGGTCGTGGTGGAGGCCCAACATATCTTGCCATTCAATCGCAACCACCTGGTTCTGTAATGGTAAGTCATCTTAGGCCCCGTTTGGGAACCCTCCCATTTAGCCAAAAAGCCAAAAAGTTACAAAAAAAGCCAAAAAGCCAACAACACATGCCAAAAAGTCAAAGATTCTATTTTCTCTCTACTTTTTGCACATCTTTTCGTAAAAAGCCAAAAAGTCATCCCAAACATACTGGTTTCTTTTAACTCATATTTTAGCTAAATAGCCAAAAAGTTACTAAATTAGCCTGTTCCCAAACGGAATCTAATTCTCTAGTTGAGACTCTTAGTTCTTTATCCTTTTAATTTAAAATATATATAGTGAAATATATCACTTTGTGTGATAAAACACACTCCCAACTTATATTCATGCATAATCTGAACGGAAAAGTTCATTCCATTTCATTCTGTTGTTGCTTTCAATCTGAGTTCTTTCTCATTTTCCAACAAAGACAATGTGGTCACACTGGTCAGTAACATTTGAGGACTGCCCAACTCTAGTTTGAATTCTTATAAACCAATATGGACTTCCACACATCTTTTTTAAGTTCATGGTTGCAGATGTCTAACATAAGCCCCGAGTGAAAAAGGTACCATACAATTTGAATTGATCGTTTGGTGCTAATGTTATCTTCAAAGTTCCATATAATTCATGGATAAAACCCACTTCCCTAGTCGCAGGGGCTAGATTAACATCGATGTTTTTAGTTTCGCATCCAATGCTAAATACCAAAACAATCAAATGTTTGACGTTATTATTAGATTTGTTTTTGTGATCTTTGGCCTATGATTTAATAGTGGCATTGGATTTTTGTTTGAATCATAGGGTACCCTTCGGTCAACCGAACAGGGAGAAATGGTGCAAGCCAAGTTTGGGCTACCACAAACAGCTGTTCGACAACTAGAAATCTACACTACAGCTGTGCTGCTTGCTACCCTACGCCCTCCACTCCCACCTAGAGAGCAAAAATGGCGTAATCTTATGGAGGAGATTTCAAAAATCAGCTGCGACAGTTATCGAAGCACAGTATATGAAAACCCAGAATTCCTAGCTTACTTTCATGAAGCTACACCACAGGCTGAGCTTGGTTTCCTCAATATAGGAAGCCGGCCCACGAGACGAAAGAGTTCCGGAGGGATCGGACAGCTTCGCGCGATTCCATGGGTATTTGCATGGACCCAAACACGATTTGTTCTTCCTGCTTGGCTCGGAGTTGGAGCAGGCTTGAAGGGTGTTTGTGAAAAGGGACATACTGAAGAAATAAAAGCAATGTACAAAGAATGGCCTTTCTTTCAATGCACCATAGACCTTATAGAGATGGTTTTGGGAAAAGCTGACATTAATATAGCCAAGCGTTATGATGAAGTTCTTGTCTCCGATAGTAGGCAACAGATTGGTGATGAACTAAGGAGGGAGCTTCTAGCAACAGAGAAGTATGTTTTGGTGGTTACTGGGCATGAGAAATTATCAGAGAATAACAGGAGCTTGCAGAGGCTGATTGAGAGTCGGCTTCCTTATCTCAACCCCATCAATATGTTGCAAGTGGAAATATTGAAGAGATTGAGACGGGACGATGACAACCATAAACTTCGCGATGCATTGCTCATTACTATAAATGGGATTGCGGCTGGGATGAGGAACACTGGTTGAGCATCATAAACCTTTCTTGAGCGACGAGTCTTCGGTTGAAAATTATAGTTCATAAAGCATATATTAGTATATATTTTGGGCTTCTTTTGTTGATGAATTTATATCCATGTTATAGGATTTGATGGGAAATTTTACAGATGGTATGAAGTTAGAATATTGTGGTCACTGCATTGGGATAAGTAATCATATACCCAATGGTCTAAACTTTGTTTGAAGTATAGTACATAAATAGAGTGTTATTTGCAGCTATAAATCCAAGATTGTTGATATGATTATTAGCTAGTCCTTTGAGACTATGTTGTTAAAAGCTCCTACATGTCCAGGGTAGTTGTTAACAATCTCAAAATGAGCTGACGTAGTTAAACAAGGACTATGTCCAATCCAAAAATAAATAATTCAAGCTTAAATCCTAAGCCCAATTCAAAAATTGAACTAGCTTAAAATATTGATCCAATATATCCTTGTGGCCAATCTAAGCCCTTAAAAAAAATAAGATTGAGCTGGACTGATGTGCACCTCTTATGTTGAAGTGGAGGTGGTGAGAAAAAGTAGGGGGGCTGGGGTAGTGAAGTGAGGGTAGTAGGGGAGGAGATTGAGAGTGAAGAAAATAACATTTTGTGATTTTGTTCAATAACAAGGGTATTTTCATCTAAAAATGGCTCTCAATAAAAGCCGCATGAGTTCTATTTCTAATTTCTGCAACAAAAAGTGCAACGTTGTACTTTAATTCAAAAGTCAAAACATAAAATAAATAAATAAATAAATAATAAAATAAAAATTTATGCATGTAAATTTCATGATATTCTTTGCACATGGACCAAACTATAGGTGATAAAATGAAATTCGTCCCTTATTTATTTATAAATTTTTGTAACTTTTAGACCCAATCAGAGATTTACTCATTTTCTTACCCAGTCAATTATGTTAACTAGTAGTGAAAATATGATTTTGTCAAGTGTTGTTTGATATTTCAATTCAATGCTTAAAATTGAATAATTTTAGTAAAAATAAATTAAATTACTTAATAATAACAATTCTTATTATTTAAAATTTTAAACATTTCTTAAAGGAGTTGCTATTCACATCTACTTCACTACATAACACTTCCTTCTTTGTCCTTTATTATACATAATTACATTAATACTCTTTCACACAAAATACACTCATTGAAAAAATCAAAAATCCAAGAATATTAATGCAACTATGTTGTATAATAAGGAGAAATAAGAGGGAGTGTATTTAGAGTAAAGTCGAGCGAGAATAACAACTTCCTTTCTTAATAGTTAAAAATTTTCAATTATAAATTCTTAATTAATTCTAAAGATTGAAGACTGGGTTTTTTAATATTTTATGATTGTACTACTATTAAAGTGTAATGCCATCACCCGACTATTGTCACCAATATTATCCTACCATCACTATCACCAACACCACAGTCACTATTTACATGACCCATCTACCTCTACCAACACTATTGCCACAACTATTTCACTATTATCACTAAGACAACAATACTATTGTCATCGTCACCGTTACCGTCACCGTCACCACTAGTGATCCACCACCACCACTGCCACCGTCACATCCACTATACAACCACCTTGCTATTGGCACCACTACTATTGCAATGTTGCCACTTCATTGTCCGTCCACCACCACCACCACCACCACCACCACCACCACCACCACCACCACCATCATGGACAATTGTATCCTACACAACCATCACCACCATTACCACTATTATCACTAGTATCACTCTACTACCACCACGTTTATCAATTCTAGGGTACCTCACGCAATCACTACCTTACTATCACAACAGTCATGCCATCACTAAACCACTATCTTACCACCCCACAAATATTGGCATTGTGACCACCAGTCGAACTCTATCATACTATCACCACCACCACCGCCACCACCACCACCATCATCATCATGTAACTACTGAACCACCACTACAATATAAAGAGTGCAAGAGATTTTTTTTTTTTTCTTAAAAAAAAAATTATGTATCAAACAACTTAATTGAATTAAGTATCCAAATTTTAATAGATGTCAAATAGTTTTTTAAATTAAAAAAAAGCAACATTCAATTTTAATATTTAGTATTTAATTTTTAACTTTTTCAAATAACAGCAAAGAATATTCTGGGTCTAGGGCTACCCTGCATTATGTATAGCCCAAAATAAAAATAGGCTTGACCACAACCGCATTGGAATTTGGCACCCATTGGGTGTTGTTGCACCGAACACAGAAGAAAGTCACTTCTTTTCCTTAATGGAGAGCTGGCCATCAACCCACCACCAACCCAACTAACAAAATAAGTTGGGTTTCACAACAAATGAAACTTGAATATATATTTTTTGGTAATATATATATAGAATATTTAATTAATTAATTAGTTTTTTGTGCTTATTTGTGGGCGGGACTAATCTCTCAAATATATGTAATCTTCAAGTGACACAGACAAGATTTTGATTCAGAGAGGACAATAATAAATTGAAATCTTACCGAGATCTATTACAACCCAATCAAACTCAATTTTCATTTAGTAGTTGGACAACTAAAGTCAGTGAAATACTAAAGTTACCTGTTAGAGCATGCTCGAGATAACTATATATATATACTTCGTGGTCGATTTTCTACTGTTTATATTCCTAAATATGGTAATCATTATAATTTAAAATGTGATTACTATGGCTTCATAAAAAAATGAAGGCAAAACTACACCAAAATACACACAAAAAAATGAGATAAAAAAGGGTAGACACACAAATGAGAGAAGAGAGAAATGATGTTAAATTTACAAAAGAAAATTTTAACAAAATTAAATATTTAAAGTGACAAATCACATGGACTTTATTGAAAAAAAGGAAAAAAAGAAAAAAAAAAAAAAGAAGGATAACAACTTAATGGGTATACTTAAAACTTTAAACAAGTGAATTGACAAAAAAAAAAAAATTAATTAAAAAGAAATGTATAATTTTTTAAAATTTGAGAAGGAGCACATGCTCGTCTTGATCCTAACGTGGCTCCACCATTGGGCCTTAGAACTAGGAGTGGATGAAACTTTAACCATTAGTTCATCCTTGTAGGTTCAAATGCATTACTTCTCATAGTCATAAATTTTGACCAATTAGCACAACCTGATTATTTGGAAATTAAACTAAAATAAATATCATTAGCTATAAAATAAAAGAGTCATCAATATTAGGTACCGAAAACATACGAAGGAAAGTACACAGCTTGAAATGTATATATGAGATTCATCTGGTATGACTCACATTACATGAGTTAAAATTTATAGAATAAATTTAAATTTTGAATACTTTTTTTAATATATATATATATATATTATACTGGTCTTTATCAATCAAGAAAATTGTTAATGGGTGATATTTTCAATCCCTTCCATCAAAAATGGAATCTGATGTGTTATGATCTGTAAGCTTGTGTTGTACTACATTTTTTCTTTTTTTTCTTTTTTCCTATATGAAAAATTTCTTTTGTTTTTGATTTTATAAGATGCCATTTGTTCTTAAAAAGAGATACCATCCCTGAAAATATGGGGAAGTGAGGTTCCATCAACATGTCCCAAAACACATCATATAATTGAGACTATCCTTTGTTGATAGTGCTATCCAGCTTATTCTATTGCATCCGTCCCAAAATAATAGTCTCTTTTGAAGAATTTAACTTTTTCTGATAGTACAATTATTGTACTTTAAAAATATTGATTTTTCAAAATTACCCTTTAATAGTATATTTTTTGAGAAATATCAATTGTCATAATTGTACTTTTTGTGCTGTTAATGAATTTAAAAGGAGAGCAAAATAAGAAATTCACATTATTTTAGTTCTTGATTTTTGAAAATAAACTAATATTTTGAGATAATAAAAAATAAAATAAGAAACTAATATTTTAAAACGGAGAAAGGATTTTACATTTATTTTTTGAATCTTAATTGTAAATTCTGTGTATGTACATTTCCATGGTGGTTCTCATTAGTTTGATGCTTGTAGTACTTGGGCTATTTTCTTTGTTCTCTAGAGTGGGGGAAAGTCACTTCATTTCTTCTTTTTATTGGATTCTTATTTCCAATAACTACCTCATGATAAGTCATGACATTCTATCAATCATCTCAATTAAATATATTCATTCATTGGGCCTGTGCGATGTTGCCTAACTTGTGTTTTTCAGTGATTAACCGACATTGAATATTATGTGTACTGAAATCTAACTAAGATCCTCTTTTTAATTATTTGGGAACAATATGTTTGCAAGACATATGTCAGTACTTATTCCAGTTGGTTGTTAATCAGGAGGGTAACAACTCACAACATATTCAATGCATAAATAACTTGAATGCACAAATTCATACTTTTACCTGTGAGGGTTTCTAAACCTTTATATAGAGTGTTATGTCGCCTTCTAAAAGTTTTCTTCTTTATTAACATTAATTCTTTTCATCCGAGAAACATCTTATTTTAGAATTCTCCTATCCTAGTTGTGTTAGGATTAATATCTCCAAAAAGCCTAAGTGCACCCAAACTAAAAGTTAAACTTTCACGAAGATGTAACCTTTTATCCTAACTAGTATATTACTTGTGTTATGCACGGGCTAAAAAAATAATTTTAAAATTAAATAATAACATAAAATTTATTTAAAATGTAGAGAAAAATAATTTAGAATCAATTAAATTTTAACCATTTTATTAGAATATATATATATATATATATATTGCAGTTGTTATGTTGTTCATTGTACATTTTAAATTTTCAATAAGAAATATATGTCATAATTTAATTGGTAAAGATAAAAAATTACAAATATTTTTATTTCATTCATATTTTTTATTTCAATATTTTTAAATTACAAATAAATAAATTTTATTTGTCCAATTATATATAGCAAAAAATTTCATTCATTTTTTTTATTTCAATATTTTTAAATTACAAATAAATAAATTTTATTTGTCCAATTATATATAGCAAAAAATTTCATTCATTTTTTTTATTTCAGTATTTTTAAATTACAAATAAATAAATTTTATTTGAACTCTTTTTTTAAATCTCAAATTAAATGCAATTTAGATATGGTTAATTTTTTTTTTAATTACTTTCCATCTACAAATTCTTAAATTAGAAAGAAAAAAAAAAACAATTAGATAAATGAATAGTTTTATACCATGTATATCTTAGATATGATTAAAATATATACTAAAAACACGTGTTTTTAAACACGACACATGTATTTTTTGATGTGGCAAAAAAATTTGCACTACACATGTATTTTTTTAATTTATATTTACATGTGTCATGCGGAATTTCTTTTTCAATTAATAAAGGTGCTATAAATATTTTAACGTCTAAAAAATTCTTAATTTTTTAGGACACCACAAGTATTGTTTAGTTTTCAAAAATAATAATATAAAATTTTGAAGTAAATATTTTTAAAATTTGAAATTATATAAGACTAAAATTATATTTGAGTTAGATATAGTTTTTTTTTAATTTATTTTCTATATTAGGATTTTTAAATTCCAAAACCATAGATATGATTAAATGAACTAATATTTCCGTGCCATTTTCTTAAGGTTCACAAATTTAAAAAAAAATTAAGAAATTTAAATAAATGTTTTGGAACTAATAAAAAATCCCTTTTGCTTAATATATAGTATAGATATAGATAGATTAGTCAATCCTATATAAAGTACGGTTTAATTTTATACAATGAAATTTATTTTAAATCAAATGAACTCAAGCCATGATGTTCCTAACTATGTCAGGATTTTAAAAATGCTTATCCTCATCCCCCCCCCCCCCCCCACATTTTTTTAAAAATGAAACTTGAGATTTGGAGTGTTATATTTTATATGTTTTAAATGATAAATATTTGGAGAGATGATTAACTTAAAATGAAGATAGTTAGAAAGGAATTAAAAAACAAACATATGAATAGATATGAAACTAACCTTTTTTAAAATACATGTTTCATTAGATTGCTTGATTGTGTAGGGTTTTGCCTTCTAAAATACTTGTCATGTTGAATTGCTACATGTTATTTAGGATTTTCAAAACTCTATGTTTTTAATTTTACTTTATTTTTTTATGGGATATGCTAATGATTTTTCATATTAGTAGGATATTTGAATTTTGAAATTCAAATTTAAAGGATAATTAGAGGGTTTTTTTTTTTTTTTTTGGGTCAGTTGGGTACCAATAGAACGTTTTTTAATTATTTAAAAATACAAAAATTTAACAAAATTAATTTGAGGATTTAGAACTCATATGATCCTTGTGGTTAAAAACTCCATTTTCCTTAATGTATATATATAAATTTCTCAGCGAAGGTCTGGTTCATACCAGCACCTTAGCCAATAACAACCTGTCACCTGGCATCTTGGCCTTAGGTCGTGACACGTGGCTTTACTCAAAATTATGTCCCTGCAAATATATGTTACTGCTTTTTAAAAATGTATAATAATTTTAAGAGAGGAAATAAATGGCCTAATAGTATTGGTTAACAAAATCCATTTAATGAAGGTTCCCAATTTGCTTTAATTGATGGTGCAAAACATGATTATGAAAGCAATGTTCTCAAAAAATGGTATGCAACTTTTGGAGAATTTATTCTCTTGGAAAGAAATATTTCTTGCAAGGGAAATGAATCTAATGATGCACCAATCAAATAAGGAAAAAGCAGGTTAATGGGCAGCTTTGTATTGTCCATCAAGTTGATTATGTGATCCCCACACTGCTGGAGATTCCGCATTAACGCTGCTGTTTTTCAAACGCCGCTATAGGTGTGAAAGACGTTGTTAATTCTTTTTGTGACGTTTAGTATCAAATGCTGAAGATGTGGCCGTTGCTGTAGTGTTATGGTGTTTTAAAAATGTCATTTAGATTAGTATATGCGGCGTTTTTAAAAACGTCGCCAAATGTTGTACTAACGGTAACATGATGTCATGATGATATTTAGCGGTGCTTTTAAAACGTCGTCATATATATTTTTATTTAAAAAATCTAACCGTTATAGCGGCGTTTTTGAAAATGCCATGATATCTATTGTTTTTTATTTTAAATTGTGCTAATTTTTTGTGATTGAACTAAAAAAATACCTGTAATAAAACTGAAAAATAACACTAATATGAAACAATAACTCCCATTCAACAAATCATATTTTAACATTAACCACAAAATAGCATATCCACAAATCATGTTTTAACATTAATCACAAAATAACATATCCAAAAATCATGTTTTAGCATAGAAGTTGTTCACTGGTCTACATGCCTGCATCAAAATATAAACTGCAATCAGATTCACCAAAATAAACATAAACCGAAGAATTTGTACCCAATACTTATGCACAGTACTTAAAACTTGAAGAAGCACTAACAAGAAGATTTTATCACATAACAAGAAGCACTACAATTCCAAGAATATGTACCATTATCATTATTTTCTATGGCCACCACAGATAACACTGCTGGAAATGCCATATCAGTATTTTACAATGCGAACAGAGAAAGCAATGCACACTTTTCAACTCAAAAGAATATAGACAAAATATCATAAAAAAAGACCCAAATACTCAAAACCAACCACATGAAAGGTAAACTACCAATAGGTCCTAATAGTTAGATTTAATTTCCATAAAGTCCTATTGAAAATAAGTCTTGATAAAATTGTCGCTAAAAATAAATTTTTTTTGTGATAATTTTTTATATATATTGCTAAAAATTGACAATTAGTGACTTTTTTTGTCATGATTATTATAAATTGTTGCTAAAATTTACAATTAGTGACATTTTTTAGTGACAATTTTTTCTGATAGGACCTATTAGACAATAAGTCCACTTATTAGGACCTACACGTAAGTACCCCAAACATGAACTACTAATGCAAAACATATAAGCAAGAGATCCATCTTCAGTCATGTTTGGTAACATTGCGTAAAATTAAAATACCACACTTTTTTTAAGATACATTCATAAGGCAGAAGTTGAATTGGCTAAATCTAATGCACTTTTTTTTTTT
Organism: Camellia granthamiana; assembly: GCA_036172215.1. Taxonomy (NCBI): domain Eukaryota; kingdom Viridiplantae; phylum Streptophyta; class Magnoliopsida; order Ericales; family Theaceae; genus Camellia; species Camellia granthamiana. Next base: position 104,109,178 of record CM069912.1, read on the forward strand.
TTTTAATGACATATTAATAGTTATTTCTTCACGTCATGGTGAAGGCAAAAAACTAGACAAGACTGTGTGGAGCTGTAGACACCCCATTTTGACTGCCCACAAGACTTAGGCGCTTGGTTCGATAAACTTGATGATGAAAGTTGAATTGTGTGCTTTGAATTCACAGCAATTCGGATTCAGTCAGGCTCTCAAAATAATCTCAAATCGTCACCATTTACCTTATTTGAATCTCTGAGTCTCATTTTTAGACCTTTTGCCACCTTGAGCTGAGTTTGAACCAAAAAAACAGGGGAGGGCATGAATGCCCGGCCGTGCCTTAGTAAAGGCCGGTCGTGGCTATGAATGGTCGGCCGGGCCTTGGTGGCAAGAAACACTATACTGGGTGGGAGCCCGCCAACAGTCATTTTTTGAAGATATATATCACCTTGTTGGCTCAAATTCTATAAATACGACCATATACCTTTGTTTTGGGGATTACACAATTTAGAAAGAGCCTATATACATTGAGAGAGCTCATTCTTCCTCCTTTTTCCATTGCAAGCTACTTTTGAGTTGACCTATCTTCCTTGTATCATCTATATACACCATACACAACTTTGACTCATCATCTTAGAGCCTTGTTTGACCCTTGAGAAGCATAATTCAAGCTTGAGAGTGTGTCAAGAATGAGTTTGATCATCAACCAAAGCTTACTCCATTTTGAGAGGTATAAGCTTGTAACCTCTGTTCTTGCTCTTGATTTCTTCATTTCTACTTATTTCTTGTGTCCTTAGACTGTTTTACACCTATTCTAAGAGTTGGTACTTAGGTTTGGATAAGCTACCAAAGGTGATAAGGTTAACATCCTTGCATCTATTTTCATAGCTCAACCCTTAGCTCCTTTACACTATTTTTCTTTGTTTTTTGAACCAATTTTTAGAGTTGAACTGAGGCAAAAAACATGATTTGAAGTCTTGAAATTGGAGGGGTTGGCCATCCCTCCATGTTCTTTTGCTTATATAACTTTAGTGTCTTTGCTTTTACTTAGCTTCTGAGCTCTTTTCTTACATTCTTAGCAACTGTTTCAGGCTTATTTTAGACTGTTTTAGGGCTATCTCATTCTATTTGATTACTTCAAGCTTTGATTAGTTCATTTGTTGTATCATAAGTCCTTGTACATAGCTTGTTGCATGTTGTTCTAGATTTTCTTCAACTCATTTCCATGTTTAATAACTTTGTTTTAATAATCAACTTGCCACTCATTTCTTTCATTTGAGAGTTGTTTCTAGAGTTTTGCGCTTAATGGCTTAATCACTACGGAGATTCATTGTCAACGACGTAATCTCTCTTTCATGTTGAGAATTACTTCCCATTTGACACTTCTCTCATTTAGAGGACTTAATCATTATTTTGGACAAATGAACTAATGAATGGCAAAGATTGAACAAATTGGTTTAAAATTGGATCAATGCACTTAAAGAAAATGGCTTAAATTGCTTAAACTTGGTCGGACATTATGCCAAATTTATCGAGTCAAGAATGATCATACGCTAATTCATGGTGTTTTGATGATTCTTGAAGTGTCTCTACCACCATTTTTGAGTTCACTTCATGACAAGAGGGAGGGGTGATCATATCCATTGCATTTCATTGATTTTTGTCCAAAATTGTATCCGAGATCATCAAGCAATCAATTTGCTCATTGATGGCCTTGGAATCAATTTCAACCTTCTCTCGAGGCTTTTTTATGACAGAGAAGGAAGAAAGGGATAAACAGAGCTTGAGCAACTCTGTCTGCACTGTTTTCACTTCAGAACACAAAATAGAGTTTTACACGAAACTGAGGCATGGCCGGCCTTCTCTATGCCCGGCCGGGCTTCATTGAGGGCCAGTCGGGCCTCAAAGTTTGGTCATCAGTGTATTTTTGCAGAAAACAGAGGGAAGTGGCTGAGGTGAAACAGGGCCAGCTCGGGGTAGACGGAGCTGTTCTTGAGCACCGTGCATGTGCATGTATGCAATTCTTGCGCATCCTTGCTTATATTATGATTATTGTAATTAATTAATTTAATATTGTTTATTGTAATTAATCTCATCATTAACGTGTTGTAATTATTATTGTTCCTTTTTTAATTGTTATAGTTACTTAGCTTAGAGAGTTAGTTTATTTATCTCGGTCATCCTTGTTGTAATAATCTTGGTTATCCGTTGAAATAGCATAGATAACCTAATTAGTTAGTTAATTAGCTTAGCCCATTTTATTCATTTATTTGGTTTTGTAATAGTTAGTTTAATTCGGACTTTTGGACATTGATTCGCACCCTCCTGCGTGAAGGATCAAATGTTGTAATAATGTGTATGTCTTCCAACCCTACGTCTTTCTCCCTTTTATTTATTCGCTTATGATGGTTAGTGTAGAGCATCACGTTTTGTTCACATCCCTCATGCCTTGCATCCACTTGTATTGCATGCACCGAGGCTCGGTTCATCATTCAAACTTGCATTGTCATTTAAATAATTATTTGAATATGTGCTTAGACCGCATGTTAGCAAATTGATTCACATGTCATACATTAGTAGCCGAGCCTATTAGTTGCATATTGCATGTATTACATTAGTCATGGTGCATTGATTAGGGACATGCATGTTTTCTAATTAGCTTCTTGTTGTTTGGCTTGGAGTACTAGGTAAGTAATTTCATGTTTTAGCATCTTACATTGAGTGTTTGCGTTGCCATGTCCAAAAGCATGAATTCCATGAGGCTAATTGCTTAAATGATATAAATTGTTTGAATGTCTGTGGATGAAGGCTAGATGCTTAAACTGGGATGATTTGACTAAATATCCATTTTAGCCCACTTTTTCAAGTGGTAAATTCACAAAACAATTTCAAAACAAAACATGAGATCAAATGTTCCATTTCTTGCAAACTAGTCTATATTTGTATAAGCGTCACATAGTAAAGAATAGCTAAATCGGAACAAGGGCATATAATGTAAATAAAAAACACATCATGATTAATAGAGGTTGATTTTTGATCGGGCGATGATGGACAATTCATGACATTCCCCTCTCGTATCTAAGTTCAATTCATGACCTTCCCATCTCGTACCTAAGTTTCTGAGTCGAGACACTTTGGTGATGATGGACTAATGGCCTTTGACACGAGTCTCGGGTTTCCTAAATTTCCCAAAAATATTTTGGTGGCGACTCTGAAATCTGGAAAAGTAGTCCATTTTTGGCATTTGATTCAAACATCGATTTTCCAAAAAGAATTGCTGGATTTGGACTCTTTTTGGTTTTCACTATTTCACATTGCACTTGTGAAATCAGATTCAGAACCACAAGTGGAGTCCGAACTGTAGGGCTATTCGCCTTCCGCAAGGAGCGCGGAAACTCGAGCTACAGTTTCTGGCGACTTTGTTGGGGAATTGGAGAACTTGACTTGAAACTCATGATGTGACTTTTTATTTACACTTATATGCTTGTTTGCATTTCCATTTGCATTTGCCTTGGTGCACTTAAAGTCACTATGTTTGCCAACTGCTATTCCTGGATGATTTGCCGGAGGCTTGCCAAAAGGCTAACCGGTCATGGACTCTGCCATGTTGAGAACACAACCCTTGGATTTGGACTACTGCTGTACCGTTTGATCCTCCTTTCACTTCTCGGTGTTAGGTGTGAGAGGTATATTAGGTAATCTTGCAAAGGTACCCTTTTGACCATTCAACCTAGTTACATATAGTGAAGCTATAGTGACTATTCCAAATTAGGGCAGGGTGCCACCCATTTGTAGGATGTTGTGAAACTTGTTATTTGAAATAGTGTAGCCTAGATCATGTTGAAAATCTAGGACAGGGTAACCTTACCCCCTCATAGGGGTGTTTTGGTTCTTTTACTTGATATGTGCTTTTACAGTGAGACTGTACAGGATGGTTCATATTAGTAAGGTTTGAAAACAAAGTTCAGTGGGGATTACAGTTCAGCTATGTGTCTTGACTGTTATGGATTGGGCCCAAAGTGCTGTCTGATTTTGACTTTTGTTTTTCTTTCTTTCTTTTTGCTAGGTAGTTTACCATCATAGCTTCAGAAAGACCCGATATTCCCCAAGTTGTGTGGACTAGTTTCAGCAGGTTGTGTAAAGCTCGAGACCTTGTTGGTGGTCAGCTCGTGCTAGTCTCGCTTCCTTCAGTCACTCGACAGAGAAGAAACAGACAATCAGTAGCATCAGTACAACGCACCCCACAAACACCCACCCGTTCTTAGTCAATCAACTCACCAACATCTAGTTTACCCGGATTAGCAATGGCACAAAACACAGCACCAAACACAGAGGAATTCGCTGCCATGATAATTGCCGTCCAAAGAACTATGGATACTATAAACCAAAGAATGGTTGCACAAGATGAAGTCATTGCCGATCTGCAGCATATATCTGGGGCATCAACGTCAACTGTGCACTCGATCCCTACTGCTCAGCCAAACCCAGATCTACCCCCGCTAGCAGAAAATCTACCAGTCCCAGATACTCAGGACATGTTTCCCCCAGCCCCAGCTTATTGTCCTCCAATTCAACCTCCTCTAGGGATTTTTCCTTTCGATATCAATGAAATTGATCCAGCCTTGGTCAAAATCGCCAGATTAGAGAAAGCATTGAAGAAATCCCAGGGCTTTAACTCTATTCCAGATATCAAAGATGGGTACACTGAGGCTTTGGTTAGATTACCAGAGAAATTTAAGATGCCCCATATTGACAGGTTCGATGGGAGTGGGGATCCAATCGTGTATGTTTGATTGTTTTCGGATGTATTGAGGCCATGGGTTTGTCTCGGGTGCAGAAGCTTTCATTGTTCGGAAGGACCCTGTCTGATGTGGCGGCCATCTGGTACGCTAAGTTGGAGGACTCTACAAAATGAAATTGGGAGGAGCAATCTGAGGCATTTGTCAATTAGTACTCATATAACACTCAGATAGAAGTAACCATTAGTGAGCTAGAGGCTACTATCGAGAACCCCAAAGAATCATTCATTGATTTTGTCGCCCAGTGGAGAGCCAAAGCAGCCCGAATTACAAATAGACATGTTGAGAGAGAACAAGTCTGTCTAGTGATCCAAAACTTAGAGCCAGACATGCTGCAGAGAATGATAGTGGCACCATTGTCCACATTTGCTTCCTTACATGAGCTGGGGGTCCAGATCGAGAGTGCATTTAAAAAGGGTATGATCCATAGAACAAGTGAACCCTTAAGAAGGCCATTCTTTCAGAGCACCAATGCTAGCAGTAGCACTATTCCGCGGCCTGTAGATGTCAGCAATGTCGTCATAACAACCAAAATGGCTGATCCTTTTGCTACTGCCATAACCTCACAACCTTCGCAAAATACCGGTCCACCCTGAAATCGTAGAGTCTTTACCCCCTATATATGAGCCCAATTCAAGCCCTCAAGTTATTGATGCGAAAGGGGCATCTCAAGCCTCTTGATCCTCGTCTACTTCTAGACCCATTGCCACCCAAATATGACCCTACCTAGTACTGTAGCTTCCACCAACAACATAGCCATCCTATAGACATGTGCTACCACCTACGTCATGAGATTCAAGATCTCATCGACAACAAAGTCATTGCCCCACCCGCAAAACCAAACGAAACAACCAACCCACTTCCTGCACATAACCAAGTCCCCCTGCCCAGAACATTACACTACCACCCATCTTCAACCCCAGCATATACATTATCTCATCCCACCTACCAAAACCGGAGGTGGTCATTCCAGAAGGCATAGACACATGCATGATAGATTTAACACCACAAACCCAATCCGAACCTGAGGTAGTAGAAATGAAGAAAGAGAAGAATGCACTGAAGACAGGGTCGCCTGATACCCGTGTCATAGAGAAGGGGGTCTCGCTTGTAGAGGAGTATGATCCCAGCTTATACATTATGGCCATCGATCAGCCAAAGCCAGTGGTCATACTGTCGGATTTTCTTAGCATTAATGCTATCGGGGAAGACCAAATGGCACAGAATCAGAATGAGTGGCCCGAGCAAGGCCTGCATGACTTAGCAAACCTAGAAGAGGATATTGCAGTATTAGAAGAGAATCTGGAGGATCTTTACTTATTCGAGGAAGAAGACCCAAGCTGTGTATAAATGGGATGGTGGGACCCGAGCCAGCCAGAAACTAGCAATGGGTGGTTGAGTGAGAAAGAGTCCGATATGGAGGAACAAACATGAGAGACTAGGGGAGAAGAGGAAATTGTTGTTAAGGGTAAGGCTGAGGCTGCACCTTTTACTAAGAAGGAACAAGCATTGGAACAGTTTCAAAAGGAAAGGATAAAGGAAATCCAAGCGAAGATAGCTCTGGAACAAGGCAAAGGAAAAGGGAAAGAAGAAGTTGAGTCCAAAACCGGCAGTGTTCAAAACACTAAGAAAACAGAATGGAATCCCAAGGACCGGAAAAGGATGTTGAGGAAACTCAGAAAGTACTAAGATGTTGAAACCTGAGCTGTGATGAAAGAATAATGATATGATGATGGGGCATGTGACGTTAATATGCTTCGGATAGAACCTAATGCCAGTTCGATCTTGACTTCGGGAGAGTGGTGGGAAAACAGCGACCTGAGTCACGCATACACTGATGAAGGTTGGAAAGCTGATACCCTAGATGACACTTGGTATACCGATGAGATCAATCACATGACCTGGAGCGGTCGGTGCTTCAAACCTACAACGTTAGACCAGTCGGAAACCTCTGGAAAGGAGGCTGAGAAAGCAAAAGAGAGGGATGTGGAGGAAAACATGGTCTTAAAACAGCTTAAGAAGATTCAGGCCGATATATGCATTTGGGGACTGATAATGGCGTCTCGGGAGCATAGACAAGCCCTAATCAAAGCAATGAACCGAACCAAACTGCCCATTGACACCATCGCTAACCAATTGGTGTTGTTGGTCACCTCTGGGGATGTTATGCCAGTAATATCCTTCACAGATAAAGAATTGCCTCCTGAGGGTGCCAACCACAACAGGCCTTTGTATGTAACTTTGGAGAGTCGCAAAAAGTGGATTCCGATGGTATTAGTAGATACCGGGTTAGTAATCAATGTGTGCCCAGTCAGAACTGCCTATGCCATCAGTTTGAGTCTGATTGACTTTACACCTACGACCCAAGTTGTCTGGCTTATGATAATACAAGCCGGGATGTTATGGGTATGTTCAAGAGCAATATCTTGATCAGCCCGTCCGAACATGAGGTAGAATTCCATGTCATGGATGTTACGGCCACATTCAACCTATTACTGGGAAGGCCTTGGCTCCATCAGATGAAGGTTGTGTCATCAACAGTCCATCAATTAGTTAAGTACCCCTTTAAATGCGGGATTGCCACTGTGTACGGTAACTCTGCAATCCATCCTCCCCAAGAAACCACTGCACCATTACTGGAGATCATACATGGGGAAGAAGACGTGTTCCTTTCCGGTTTTTCTTTGGCAGAAGCCTGGTTAGTTGAAACCATCATGGCAGAGGGCGATGAAGATTATATGAGTGCGTAATCCATATACATGATGAACAAACAGGGGCATATGCCCGGGTCGGGACTAGGCCGAAGTGGCAGGCAGGGAGGTACTATTGCTAAGAAGCTAAGTCATAACCCCCATGCTTTCGGGCTGGGATACAAATCTACTGCTGTAGATTGGCAAAGGAAAAGGCAAGAGTTAAGAGAGAGGCTAAAGGCAAAGAAGACTGGGAAGCAGTATGAGTTAGTCAACAAACCTATACGGGGAACCCTGAACGAACGCTTTGTCCGCTAAGGGGAAGATTTCCTATTCTGTGGATTCCTATAGCCTTGGTATGATTAGGAAATAAAGACTAGGTATCCGGGGTTCTAGATCTTTTTTAGGCACTAGTTACCAGAAGAGGAAGATGAACAAACAAACCTAAGCACTGGTACAGATCAAGGAAGGACTGCAAACCTGGGCATCGAAAATGAAGAGTTGTTGGGAAAGGCACTGGCTGACTTACTGATGAGTTCTACTGCTGGAACTAAGACTACTAACTTGGGGGATAGTTTTACTATCTTAATGATTTGGGATAACCCATCAGTGGATTTCTTCAATCTTATTGTGGATGCATTTGAGGCTCCACGCTTGGTCTGGAAGTTTGAGCAAGGTGTCATCAACAGTTCTGAATCGAATAATGCGTCCAGATCTGATTCCATTGAGCCTACAGAGTCGGGGTCAGATTTGAGTTCTTTTGAGTCTGGTACTTTTGGGCGTGGTAACCCAGATACCAAAGTCCTGTCCAGGTCGTCTTTTAGTTTTTCCTTTGAGTCCACTATAACCGAAAAGATCCAGACTTTTTGAATGGGAATGCTGTAAATGTTGCCTACTTCTCTATGCCTTTGGTTTGTTGTACTGATCTTAATTTTCAAAATTTTGACACAAACGAAGAGGAAGAAATTCCTCGGGTTTTAAAAAATTTGGTTGATCATGAAGAGGAGAGACGTGTTGAGCCCTGTACAGATGAAATCGTATTAATTAACGTGGGTACTAAGGAAGATCCTTGCTTCGTCCAGATCGGGTCTACGCTGTCTTCCGGGGAATGCAAGCGTTTAATTGCGTTAATAAAAAATTTCAAAGATGTTTTCGTGTGGTCCTTGGAAGACATGCCTGGAATCGATCTTGAGATTGTACAGCATCGGATCCCTCTCGATCCTGAGACCCAGCCAGTTAAGCAAAAGCTGCGTAGAGTTCGCCCAGATTGGGCTTTGAAGATTAAGGAAGAAGTTACCAAACAGATTGAGGCAGGGTTCTTGCTTGTATCTGAATATTCAACATGGTTGGCCAATATTGTTCTAGTCCCAAAGAAGGATGGCAGAATTGAAGTCTGTGTCGACTTTAGAGATTTGAACAAGGCTAGTCCGAAGGATGATTTTCCACTGCCGCATATTGATAAGTTGGTAGACTTCACCACGGGCCATGCATTGCTCTCGTTTATGGACAGATTTTCCAGGTATAACTAGATTTTGATGGCACCCTAGGATAGGGAGAAGACCGCTTTCACCACTCCGTGGAGCACCTATTGTTATCGAGTCATGCCGTTTGGGTTGAAGAATGCTGGGGCCACTTGTTAGAGGGCTGTAACTACTATTCTGCATGACACGATACACAAAAAGGTTGAGGTGTATGTGGACGATATGATTGTTAAATCCAAAGATCGAGAGGGCCACTACATCGCCTTGGAAAAATTCTTTCAGCGGATCAGAGAGTATAGATTGAGGTTGAACCCACAAAAATGCACCTTCGGTGTAACAACAGGAAAAATGTTGGGATTCTTAATCACACAAAGAGGAATTGAGGTAGATCCTTCCAAAATCAAGGCCATCTTAGAAATACTACCACCAAGGATTGAAAAGGAGGTGCGCGACTTTCTGGGTAAAGTGCAATTCATAAGCCGGTTTATTTCAAAACTAACCTTGACTTGTGAACCACTATTTGTACCTGTTAGTGACAAACTCAACCATGAGGTGTATGTTAGCTCAAGAGTCAGAGGCCAAAGTGGAGAAAGCCGTTTACTACTTGAGCAAGAAAATACTGGATTACGAAACCCGTTACACTCCCCTTGAGAAATCTTGTCTAGCCTTGGTTTGGGCTACCCGGAAGTTGAGGCACTACCTGTTAGCTCACTCTATAGTCTTGGTTTCGAGATTAGATCCCATCAAATATCTCTTTGAGAAACCAGCGCTTACGGGTAAGCTAGCCCGTTGGTTACTTCTTCTCTCTGAATTTGATCTTACATATGTTACACGCAAGTCTGTTAAAGGAAGAGCTATAGCAGAATTCCTGGCAGATCACCCAATAGAGGGGGATGAAGCGGTGGAGTACATTTTCCCAGATGAAGATATTTTGCTAATAGAAGAGAGAACGTGGACGATGTACTTTGATAGAGTAGCCAATCAATACGGTTATGGGATCGGTGTGTTGCTAATAGCACCTGATGACTCCCATATACCTTTAGCCTTCAAACTCCAGTTCAAAGTATCCAACAACGAAGTAGAGTATGAGGTGTGTATTGCTGGTTTAGAAGTTGCCCTGGAGCTAGGGGCAAAAAGGTTGGACGTTATCGGGGATTCGAACTTGGTTGTGTCTCAAGCCAATGGAGATTGGCGGGTTAAAGAGGAGAAAATGAAGGTTTATCATCAGGTCTTGGATATGCTGATTCCGAGGTTTGAAAAGTTGATGTTTACCCATCTGCTAAGAGAGAACAACCGATTCGCTGATGCACTAGCAACTCTATCTTCTATGGTAGACATTCCATTGGGAGTCAAGATTCATCCAATCATTATTGAACAGAAGTACACGCCGGCCTATGAAACCATTGTCGTGATAGATGAGGCTCCAGACAAGAACCCCTGGTATTATGATATTTGGAATTTTCTGGAAAAGGAGGTGTATCCATCAGGAGCAAATGCCAAGGACAAAAGGGGAATACAGCATTTGGCTATTCAATTCATCATCTCTATAGGTTTCCAGCATTTGGCTAAGTTCATCAAAAACAACATCATATGCCGGTATGGGTTGCCCAATGAAATTATCTCCGATAATAGAATGCACTTCAAGAAAGAGGTGATAGATTTGCTCGAAAAATATAACGTGGCTTTCTATAAGTCATCAACTTACATGTTGCAGACTAATGGGGCTGTTGAAGCTGCTAACAAGAATATCAAGAGAATTCTATAGAAGATGGTGGAAACCTATAGAGACTGGCCAGATAAATTGCCATTTGCGCTCTGGGACTACAGAACCTCAATCCGAATATCTACAAGGGCAACTCTTTATTCTCTTGTCTACGGGATAAAGGTTGTTTTGCCGATCGAAATTGAAGTGCCCTCGCTACCAAATATGGCTGAGTGTCAGATAGCAGAGGCAGATTGACAGCAAAGTAGGTTTGAGGAATTGATGCTGTTTGATGAGAGAAGACTAAGAGCATTGTATCATGTCCAAGGCTACCAACGTCGAATTGCTAGGGCTTTTAACAAGAAGGTTAAGTCTCGGAATCTCAAGGAAGGGGACATGGTGCTAAAAGACAACCGAGCTCTTATTCATGACCTTAGGGGCAAGTGCAAACCTAACTGGACTGGTCCTTACATCATCAAGTCAGTCTGGTCAGGAGGGGCGGTCATTCTTATGGACTTGGATGGTCTGGAGTTCTCGCAACCAATTAACATGGACAAGTTGAAGAAATATTATCCCTAAAAGGCTCGCTAGGCCGAAAACCCGAAAGGATGACCTAGGCAAAATTTAGAGCATGAAAAATTAGAAATAAAGAAAAACTGAGCTCGTAAGGTTGAAAACCCGAAGGGGTGGCTTTGACAAAAGGTAGAGCATAAAAGGAGAGAGTTAATACTCGAATGAACTTGAACCGAACTATGTAAGGCCTGATTTCCATTTTTGGGATACGTAGGCAACTTCATTATGCAGTTCGGCCGTAACTATCTCCAGTTCAACTGTCCTATCCATTTTCCTAATCAAGTCATCCTTGTTCATCATGTATTTGTTCGGTTATGCTCCGTATTTCGGGTAGAAAAGCTGAGTATAGAACAACAGTAATGATACGCAGCTAGGGGCAGTTATGATTTATTTTGATTCGGGATTGTACATATTGAGGATCGATTCTATGCGTGTTAGGTGGTGATCGCTTCCGAAAATTATTTTGGAAAGTTTTAATAAAAGTTGGTTTTGTTCAAAATTTTATCCTTTTACAACTTGGACCATTTTTTGGGACTGAAAGGAAAATTTTCAGCATTCGCAACTTTAATTTTATTGATTTCAACACAAGTACATTTTTCAAACTCTTTGATGTAGATCAAAGCTGCTTTTTACATCTTAAACTTGAAAAAAAAATATCAAAGTAGTAAAACTAGGGGCACAGTTGAGTCAAGTGGCTCTATGCCAAAGACGGCCCAATCTCAGACTCCTCTTCAAGCCAAGCCAAACACTCCTCAGATAGGGTGTAACTGAAACTAATGGCAGGGGCCAGAATCTCTCTTGCCCTCCAGGCCGTGAGATACCAGGGCAGATGCGAGGCTTTAGCCAGAAATGAAGCTGTGTATTCCACTCCCTCATCTGGATGTATCTGATCATGCCTAAACTAGCGTGAAAACTGGAGAGGAAAATAGAACACGCAATGTGTAAGGCCAATCAACTCTACACCCAATTGTCGGGACATGCTGTAGCTTATCTCGGCTAAATTAAACCAGGGGCAGTGCCCAGATATATCAGCTGCAGACCAGCTGCATATCTAATCACACCATAAACCCTCTAAAGGAAAATCTATTAGCTATTGGTGAAAGAAGTAAGCCCTGGCCGAGTATTCGGGGCAAGAGCCCACTACCTGCAGTTTATTCATCAACCATACCTGGGAGGGATGAAAAATAAGAAAGGTTAAAGAATAGAGAGGTGTGTGTTGAGGGAAAAGTAAGAAAAGGGTTTTGAGAGAAAAACAGAGAATGGGTGATGAGTGATGTAAGAATCATAAATTAGAAGGGTGGAAAATAATACCTGGAGAAGTAGTGGGCTCCCTGTAAAGCGGGTAGTTTCTCCCCGACGGAAAACATCTAAATCCATCAAAGTTTTGTCCAGTGCTAAACCTATGAAGCTCTTGCCCGTTTTCAAGCCTTGGGCCACTTTAATTAACCGGACACGAGCTCCGCCAAAACTAGGGGCAATGAGGAATTGTGCAAGAAAGCATAAGCAGAGAGCATGTTATCGGTGGCTGCGCCAGAAAAGATCGTTCCTATCTCCAATAGCGGAAAACCGATGAACTAAATCGGGGATGTTCAGCTCCTCGTCATGAGCTAAAGACCGAGCCTCGTGCAATGATAATCCACACATCCGTCTTAAAGCCTGAGCATGGCTAAAATGGGGCTGATGCATGATTTCTTTGTCGCGTTGGGATTCCATCAGTGCTTGAAATTCTTCGAGTGTTGGATACATTTCTTGAGATCCAAATTGAAATACATGTATGACCAGGTTCCAACATTGAACTAGGCATGGAGGAATGAAAAGCAAAGAGAAGTGCAGCTTAAAGGAAAAAGGGCGTTTAGGTCGAAATTGCGAGGATTCACCTTTTTCGAGCCATCCAAAGTGGCTATCCAGTCTCGAAGCCTATTGACAAGTAACATCTCCATCTTGAGAGCAAAATATCAAAGACTTGTGAGTCTGCTAGAAAAACAGCATGGGAGCACTATTTATAGAGTTTGAGAAGGAGCTGTGCATGACAGCTAAACAGCACTAACCGACATCACACTGATAGCCGGCCGTGCATCAGTGAAGCCTGGCCAGGTCTTAATGCTCGTCCAGTTTAGTGCAGTTGCAGCAAAAGCTGGCCTTTGTTCGGGTGGACCACAACTGTACTTTTGAGTCTTGTTTTGTTTGTGCCAAGTTTTTTTTTATAGTATTAATTTTTGGGTTGTTTTTACTTCGTTTTTCTGTTATCGAGTTGTATTTTACATTTTGTCCGGTTGTGGGTTGTTATCCGATTCGAGAATGAATGTAAGAGCTGATAGTTGTTGTTTCGAGTCTTATGTGAAGTTACTTTGCAAGGGTTACGCCATTCATCACATGCAAATGCCATTAATCACATTGTGCAAAGAGAACATTCAACAAAAACTTGTCTTTTATAAACTAACGGGTCCAGTCCCGATCATAGTTTTACAAAACAAAGCAAAAAACAAAAGAAAAGTCTTCAAAAACAAATGGGTCTATCTGAAGCTAGTCTTTAACTACAAAGCAAAACGATACAAAACAATAACAAGCAAACAAACAAACAAAATAGCAAATCATCATCATCATCAGTAGCCCATCCTAGCTCTTTTCATTCTCGGTTGCGCAGGAGGTGCGTCACTGTTATCACTAGGGCTACTGGACTGCAAGTCAACCTCCTCTCCCTTGTCCTTAGGGGTCGTGGACCCATCAAAAGACTCCTCGGAAGGCGAGCACTGCCTCACTCGACCTCTCCCCCGATCGGCTCCTCCGTGGCCCCTCCTTCAACCCCGTCTTTGTCTACTGGCTGCGGAAGGTCCTCCAGGCACTACTGGCACCGACTCAAGCTGAAAAGATTATGAATTAACAAAGTGTACAGTATGGCAACAACAATAAACCGTAGATAGAATGTACCTCGATCCCATGGGCGACTAAGGCAGTCTACCTCCTCTGTACCATTAGGAGCAATCGGTCGATCGTACGAAGGAGATCATCATCATACGCTGGGGGATATGCAAAAAGAACAAAATCTGAGAAAAGGCAGATGGAAGAAATAGCGAACAATGAATAAAAATGGCAAAAAACAAGCTAAAGTGCAGTATGGACTAGCATAAAGGAATGTGTATCTGCTTGACGCCAGGAGAAAACACTAGTCTGCGGTCACTCTCCTTGATGTACTCAAGTGGGGTCTGCTTGATCACTCCATCCGGACGCATGTACATGATCTCAGTGGGGATCACAGGAAATCCAGAGATGTGAGCAACAGCAGGGGCACCTCTAGTAGGCCCATTGCCAGTGGCAGCAGCAGCAGTAACCTCCGGCATAGCTCAAGCCACGCCTGGGGTAAGAGACGCTATCACCCGAGTGTGTAAGAAGGTAGTGAAGTTTCCAGGCTCATGATGATGATCGTCGTTCTCCCCTATCATCAAGAGGTCAATCTGAGGACCGTCCTGCAAATCATCCACTACCCTCATGCCGGGAGGAGGAGGATGTGGAATGTCGGGGGCAGTGATGCCTCGTGTCTGGCAGATGAACCTTTCTCCTAGGTAGTACGCCTGGCCAAAGGGGCCCTTGAATAGAATCCGCATGGTGGAGGCATCCCATGCAACGGCGTAGGCCATCCTCGACACCTGGGAATGCCCGCTCAAGAGTGCCAGTTATAGACACCCCATTTTTGACCGTCCTCAAGACTTGGACATCATTGTTTGAATACCCAATGATTGTGATTGCTCGTGTTCGTTTTGAGTCCCTGAAGGTCTCGGCTGAGTGTCTTGCCTTGGAGTCTCTAATCTTGTCTGTTTTGTGCTTGGTTGTGGACTAGGAGCTTATTGCTTCACTTCTGGAGGAGAGGGTGGTCTGTCGGTCATCCCCCTAACCTGCCAGCCATGACTTGTGCTTGTCGGCCACCAGTGGTGGTCGGTCGACTATGTTTATGGCCAGTCGGCTACATTTATGGCCGGTCGGCCATTGATGATGGCCGACGGCCATTTTTCTCCTTTTTTAGATATTTATTTGCTAGCTGTGCCAGTTGTTATTCACTGATGCTCATCTCCATACACGTGTTGGAGGGTTGAATACAAGCCTTTGGCTTGATTTTCTATATATAGGGGGTCTCTTCCCCATTTGGAGAGGTTAGACAATTTTAAGCAAATTTCTTCCACTCTCTCTAGAATTCTCTTTCTCTCTTCTTATTTTGTGCTTGATAGTTAGAATTTCCTACATTTTTACACTAAGACCCTTAACCAAACATCTTCGTCTTGGAGTTGAGGTTCTTTGAGGCTTAGTTTGAACTCCTAAGGGTGGTTTAAGCTCAGAATAGTGGTTGTTTTTGTGCTGTGCTTCAAGAGATAGAGTCTAACCTTGTAACCTTTATTTTAATTGCTTGCTTTGCCATCTTTTTACACTGTTTTTGAGCTGGTTTTCAACTGTAAAAATTTCTATTTTTCAGTCCTAAAAATGGTGGTTTGAGCCTATTTTGAGTTAGGGGGTTGTCTCCCCTTTTGCTCTTTTGCATGTGAAGCCTTTTGTGCCATTTCTTACCATCTTTAAATCAAACTTTTTGGCCCTTTTAAACACTGAAATCTAGAGTTATTTCAGTGGTAAAAATCAACTCTTGAAGTCTAGAATAGGAGGGGTTAGCCTCCCCTCCTTGTGTCTTGCTTTCATGCCTAGTTAGTATCACATGTTAGCTTGATTTTGTAGCTTGTGTTAGCCTAGTTCAAGCATGTTTTAGGCTCTATTTTTGCATGTTTCAACTCTGTTTTGGGTTGGTTGGAGTATTTGTTGCTTGCTTTTTGCACTCGTGGTGCAATCGTGTTTACTAGTCTAGCATGTCTAATGGCTTAGCCTATTGTTGTAGCTTGTGTTAGCTTAACTTCAGCATGTTTTTGCTATTATTTTGGCCTACTTTAACTCTGTCTTGGGTTGGTTAAGTCCTTCGAGGCTTGTATTGCATGGCTATAGTATAATGGTCTTCACTAGCTTATTGTTTTGAGGCTTTGAGCATGAAGTGTTTGAGTTGCTTGCATGTTATAGCATTATTTTACATGTAATTTCAATGTATATAGCTCTATCACATACTCATTTACTTCACTCTTTCATTGCTTTTGAGAGTTGTGTTTTGAGTCTTGTTTGCAAGCTAACATGTGAGCATGTTTTTCTCGCCTTTTGTGCTTTAATCTCAGCATGTTTTGGCCATTGTTTTGACTGGTCTTAACTCTATTTTGGGCAGGTTAAGTCCTTTGAGGCTTGTATTGCATGGTTGTTGTGCAATCTCTCTCACTATCTTAATGTTTTAGGCTTTGTAGCATGTATTGCATGAGTTGCTTGCATAATTTAGTGTCATTTTGCATGCCATTTCAGCACTAAAATATCTGCAACCTCCCTCATTTCTTCACTTTTTCATTTGCTTTGAGGGTTGGTTAACCTTCGGGTTGTGTTTAAGCTTGAGATTGAGATTCGTGCTTAATGGTTTTAATCCTCTTTTGAGGGTTTTTACTAACCAACGACATGATTTCTCTCATGCCTTAAATCCTCCCTTGGTTGACACCTCCTTCATTAGAGGACTCCCACCTTGGACTTAACCGGTTAAAGAATGGTTTGGTAATGTAAAATGAGTAACTAAAACATGACAAGTAAAACTTGAGCAAGTTAAGCATGTTGTGTTGCATTGCATGTGTTTGGATCGGATGTTAATCCAAATACAAGGAAAATGGGACGTTTCATACTCAAAGTGATGAAACGTGCTATTTTTCTTGGTCACCGTCACCCTTGATCATGCATGATAGGGTAGTGGTTGTTTTGGTCTTGTTTGTGCATTCATTGACCTTGTACAAACTTGGTTCTTTGGCCATTATGCATGAAAATGCTTGGTTGATGGCTTGGGAGCCAAGAATTACACTCCTTTGATCTTGTGTAATGATAAGGACGGTAATAGTACATATATTGTTTGAGAATACATTGCTTTGCCTCTGTTTGCTCTTTGTTGCAGCAAAAGGAGAATTCCAGGAAAGGGGTGATCGACTGGCCACCAAAAGTGGCCGATAGCCACCAATAGTGGCCGACCGGCCACCAGCAGTGGCCGATAGCCACCTTTTGTGGCCGACTGGCCATCAGTGAAAATTTTTCTCAGTATGTTCCTGCAATGGAGCAGAGGTGTTCTGGAAGTCGGTGCAATTTTCAGAGATCAACGAATGCAAACAGAGGCATCCAAAGGCAAGGCGGTGGATTTTCGGGAGAGAAGCAACCGAGCATGCATGCGTCCCTTGCCCTCAAGGCCATTTTAATTACCTTAATTAGTTAGCATAGCTAATTATTTAATTCAAGTGTTGTACTTAATTAGTTTGTGTAACTAGTTCTTCAATTTCAATTTGTTGTAATTAATTAACTTAGAATAAGTTAGTTAATTAGTTTCAGTTGGTTTGTTATAATTAATTAGCTAGAATAATTAATTCGTTGTTTTGTAATAATTAGCTTAGCTTAGTGTAACTTAGCTTATTGATTCGGACCCTCCTTCGAGAGGGGGCAATGTTGTAATAAGTGTGCGTGCGTGAGTGTGTGCATGTCTTTCAACATACGTTTTTCTCCCTTTTATTTATCCGCTTTTGATGGTTAGATTAGGGTTATGTTTCGATTAGCATACCTTATGCTCGCATGTTTGCATCATTCATTTGTCTTGCATGCATCGAGGCTCGGCGCATCATTCAAACTGCATTGCAATTTGAATACGTGTTTCAAAGCATGCTATCAAATTGTTGCATTCATATGCTATCTTAGTAGCTGAGCCTATTAATTTCATATTACATGTGTTGCATTAGGCATTTTAACATAGTTAGGATCATGCATTGTTTCTAACTAGCTTTTGTTTTGGCTTGGAGTACACTGTAAGTTTTATGCTTTAGCATACTTGCATGAGTGTGAGTGTTGCCATGATAGCATGCTTTCCATAAAGCTATTTGCTTAAATGATTAACTGTGTGAATACTAGTGGATGAAGGCTTTGTTGCTTGAATTGGAACAGTTCATTGAATGTATGTTTTAAGCCCATTTTGTGAAGTGGCAAATCAAAGAACAGTTAAAGGCTGGTATTTTGCTACATGGTCTGCCGTGATTGTGTCAAAGAAGCAGCGGAAGTATGGGAAGGTTCGGTTTACAAGGCGGTGTCGCTCGAATCGCGAGTTATAGTACCGGGAGCAGTGTACTGACAACTCGATCGGCCCCATTGGGACTGGAGCCAGGGAAGTGAAATATGTGCGGACCCAAAGCTGCAAACAGAAAACATGGGAAAAATAGATCAGATGAACAAGAAGTGCAACAGTGAATAGAATGTAAAGCATATCAGAAAAGTGAGTGTGGGGTATACCTCTCAAATCCTCCAGTAGCCACTGAGTGAATTCGCCTTTCGGCGGGAGACGGAGCTCATGTAGCAATATAAGGTGGCCAGGCCAGCACCACCCGAATCGTACTCCACCACCTGAGGAAAGCATACCAGTGCCCTTAGAAGGTATAACCCCACGGTATTTTTCCTGTTTGTAAACAGGGTGGTATCGAGAAGATACATTAGGAAGTCACGGGTGTACTGGGTAACCTCATCTGTAGTAGCTGGTTGACTTCTGGAAAAGTACTCCAAGAACCAGCTGTAGCGCATCATCCCGTGGTTGGTGGTGTCTAGGATCACCCCGAGAAGCTGGAGTTATGTAGCTCTCCACTGGGTCATATCCAGATCAAAGGGGACCGGGCCACCGACCCTAACCTACAAACTAATAAGCATCGAGAAGTCGTATGGGGTTAGTGTCATCTCCTCAGTCGAGGAGAAGTGGAATGAGTTGGTGGTATCCCATCATCTCTCTACTAGGGCCCCATAGAGCCATGACTCGGCCCTCATCTGTATGAGCCCGGAGCAGAAGGGCCCAAAGCTAGCAGCATCAACTAAAGTACTGACCTCTGCGAGAAGCCGCTCGTACCAACGCCAAGGGCCAGATATGGAGCCATAGCCACCTATTCTCCTGGCTATCACCTATCAATTGGGAGTTTTATCAGTATATGTATAGCAGAGATGAGTGGTTTGCACATAAGTTTCAATCGTGTGTGCAAAGTAAAATAAAATGGAAAAGTTGCGTGCCGTGGAGGCGTCGGCAGATATGTGCTCCGTGGGCTCTCACTGTAAGGTGTCCTCATCTATCCCTAGGATGAAGCCCTCAAATCTCAAAATACCGCCCGGGGGTGGCACGTCTGTACATGGCTGGTAAGTAGCCGCATCAAAGGGCCTCTTGGCAAAGGGAAACAATGCAGCAGCCTCTTCCGCCTCCAAATCTGTACCAAGGGCAGCACTGATACTTGCGGCGGGGTCAGGAATGGCTACTTTGTCACTAGCCATAGAGAGGAGATGAAAAAGTGAAAAAAAAAAAGTGAGTGGATGAGTGATTTTGGAGTGGAAACCTCAAAATCTCAAACCCTAGGAGAGAGAAAACTCAAAGAGGGAGACGGAAAATGTGTAAGAATCTAAGAAAAACCAAGAGAAAACTCAAAGCTTCACCAAATCAAGTTTCAATCGGTTCAAAATGTAGAGGAGAACAAAGTTTTTTTAGGAAAATTTTGTGAGGTTTGATGGGTTTTTGTAAGGAGAGAAAAAAACTAGAGGGAGAGGAGTCCTAAAGAGAGAGAGAGAGAGAGAGAGAGAGAGAGAGAGAGAGAGAGTGAGGGTTTTCAGGTTTGGGTGTGTACAAAATATGGGTGATTTTGTGTTTTATAAGTCGTGGTGTGTGTTTTTCCCGATCTACCCCTGCCTTGCTGTCGAAGCCCGGCCAGCTGTGTTGATGCCCAGTCGTGTTTCACCGAGGCCCGGCCGGCTCTCGGTGTAACTCAGTTTTGTTTTGTGTTTTTTTCTATTTTGTTTTCTGTTTAGTATTCTGGGGCCTTGATCTAAAAAAACAACCCAAAAAAAAAAAAAAAAATAGAGTTGAAAAAAAAAAACAACAAAAGGTTTGGTTTGTTTTTGTTTGTTTTGTTAATTAATGTGATTTGTTTGGATCGTTTTGGTTAAACTCATAACTCGTTTGTTTCGGTTAAACTCACAATTTGTGTTATGTGAATCATGTTGTTAGTTTATATATATTTCGTTAGTTGTTTCAGTAAATTGTAATTTGTTCTGTAAAGCTGTAGCATGTTGCTTTTTGGAGAAAATCAATTTTCAAAAAAAAAAAAAAAAAAAAAATCAAATCAAATCAAAAATCAAAAATCAAATCAAACAACTTGATTCTCAAAATTACTATTTGGATGTCACTTTTTGTGCATCATTTTTATTTATGTTAACTTGTGTTTACACTTTGCAATTGGACTTCTCTTTGTATTGAGTTCTAAGTCTTGCTTGCTCTTTTGTTGCCCTTTCTTCCTCTCACGTGTGACACGTTAGGATTGCACCATCGGTTAAAAACATCGGGTGCGCCCGATGTTCACACCACCTTTCCTCCTTTCATGTGTGATGCGTTAGGATTGTACCATCGGCTAAAAACATCGGGTGCGCCCGATGTTCACACCAACTTTCCTCCTCTCGCGTGTGATGTGTTAGGATTACAAATCGGTTTAAAACATTGGGTGCGCCGATGTTCACACCACCTTTCCTTCTCTCATGTGTGACGCATTAGGATTGCACCATCGGTTAAAAACATCGGGTGCGACCGATGTTCACACCACCTTTCCTCCTCTCGCGTGTGATGCGTTAGGATTGCACCATTGGTTAAAAACATTGGGTGCACCCGATGTTCACACCACCTTTCCTTCTCTCGCATGTGATGCGTTAGGATTGCATATCGGTTAAAAACATCGGGTGCGCCCGATGTTCACACCACCTTCCCTCCTCTCGCGTGTGACGCGTTAGGATTGCACCTTCGGTTAAAAACATCGGGTGCGCCCGATGTTCACGCCACCTTTCCTTCTCTAGCGTGTGACGCGTTAGGACTGCACCTTCGGTTAAAAACATCGGGTGCGCCCGATGTTCACACCAACATTTCCTCCTCTTGTGTGTGATGCGTTGGGATTGTACCTTCGGTTTAAAAACATCGAGTGCGCCTGATGTTCACACCACCTTTCCTCCTCTCGCGTGCAACGCATTAGGATCTCGGTTGAGACCTCGGGTGCGCTCGATGGTTGCATCGCCCTTCGCCTTTCCTGTGCAACGCGTAGTTAGGCTTGCATAATTTTCTTACATCCTTTCTACATGAAATGTAGTTTGGCTCGTGTTTCCCATGCAAGGCGTGTTTGTTTACTTACTTCTTTTCGTGGTTGGAATTGCTGTACCTTGTTTCAGTTTGTTTAAATGTGGCATTTTTCTTTGCATTGCATTTGCATTCAAGTGTTTCATTGCATGGCCTCATTACATGATCATAAGTTATGTTATTGCATCTTATGTTTGCATTTTACCCTTGAACTACGTTGGTTTGATTCCTTACAAAGGGATATGTAGGCAGCTTGCGAGCATAACCAATCTAATTTATGTCTTGCTTTCTTGCCCAAGTCTTGCGGCCTCGTTAAATGAGTCGGGCCTAGGCTTTGACATTCACTCACGTCATTTCATAACTACTCGAGCTCTGTCAAAGAGAGGCAATTGTAGACACCCCATTTTGACCGCCCACAAGACTTAGGCGCTTGGTTCGATACAGTTGATGATGAAAGTTGAATTATGTGCTTTGAATTTATAGCGATTCGGATTCAGTCAAGCTCGAAATAACCTCAAATCGTCACCATTTACCTTGTTTGAATCTCCGAGTCTCATTTTTGGACCTTTTGCTACCTTGAGCTGAGTTTGAACAAAAAAAATAGGAGAGGGCATGAATGCTCGGCCAGGCCTTGGTGGCGAGAAACATTGTACTGGGTAGGAGCCCGCCAGCTGTCCTTTTTTGAAGATATTTATCACTTTTTTGGCTCAAATTCTATAAATATGACCATATACCTCTGTTTTGGGGGTTACACAATTTAGAAAGTGCCTATATACATTGAGAGAGCTCCTTCTTCCCCCTTCCGTTGCAAGTTACCTTTGAGTTGACCTATCTTCCTTGTATTATCTATATACACCATACACAACCTTGACTCATCATCTTAGAGCCTTGTTTGACCCTTGAGAAGGATAATTCAAGCTTGAGAGTGTGTCAAGGGTGATTCAAGAGTGAGTTTGATCATCAACCAAAGCTTACTCCATTTTGAGAGGTATAAGCTTGTAATCTTTGTTCTTGCGCTTGATTTCTTGATTTCTACTTATTTCTTGTGTCCTTGGACTATTTTACACCTATTCTAAGAGTTGGAACTTGGGATTGAATAAGCTACCAAAGGTGGTAAGGTTAACACCCTTACTTACACCTATTCTCATAGCTCAACCCTTAGCTCCTTTACACTATTTTTCTTTGTTTTTTTGAACTAATTTTCAAAGTTCAACTGAGGCCAAAAACATGATTTGAAGTCTTGAAATTGGAGGGGTTGGCCATCCCTCATTGTTCTTTCACTTACATAGCTTTAGTGTCTTTGCTTTTGCTTAGCTTTTGAGCTTTTTTCTTACATTTTTAGCCACTATTTCAGGCTTATATTTAGACAGATTTAGGGCTATCTCATTCTATTTAATTACTTCAAGCTTTGATTAGTTCATTTGTTGTATCACAAGTCCTTGTGCATAGCTTGTTACATGTTGTTCTAGATTTTTTTCAACTCATTTCCATGTTTAATAACCTTGTTTTAATAATCAACTTGCCACTCATTTCTTTCATTTGAGAGTTGTTTCAAGTGGTTGATAGTTATTCAACACATAAACTAGAGTTTCACGCTTAATGGCTTAATTACTACGGAGATTCATTGTCAACGGCGTAATCTCTCTTTCATGTTGAAAATTACTTCCCATTTGACGCTTCTCTCATTTAGAGGACTTAATCATCATTTTGGACAAATGGACTAATGAATGGCAAAGACTAAACAAATTGGTTTAAAATTGGATCAACGCACTTAAAGAAAATGGCTTAACTTGCTTAAACTTGGTCGGACGTTATGCCAAATTTATCGAGTCAAGAATGATCATATGCTAATTCATGGCATTTTGATGATTCTTGAAGTGTCTCTACCACCCTTTTTGAGTTCACTTCATGACAAGAGGGAGGGGTGGTCATATCCATTGCATTTCATTGATTTTTGTCCAAAATTGTATCCGAGATCATCAAGCAATCAATTTGCTCATTGATGGCCTTGGAATCAATTTCAACCTTCTCTCGAGGCTTCCTATGACAGAGAAGGAAGAAAGGGACAAACAGAGCTTGAGCAACTTTGTCTACACTGTTTTCACTTCAGAACACAAAATAGAGTTTTACACGAAACTGAGGCATGGCCGGCCTTCTCTATGCCCGGCCAGGCTTCATTGAGGGCCAGCCGGGCGTCAAAGTTTGGTCATCAATGTATTTTTACAGAAAACAGAGGGAAGTGGCTGAGGTGAAATAGGGCCAGCTCGGGGCAGACAGAGCTGTTCTTGAGCACCGTGCATGTGCATGCATGCAATTCTTGCACATCCTCGCTTATATTATGATTATTGTAATTAATTAATTTAATATTGTTTATTGTAATTAATCTCATCATTAACGTGTTGTAAATATTATTGTTCCTTTTTTAATTGTTATAGTTACTTAGCTTAGAGAGTTAATTTATTTATCTCGGTTATCCTTGTTGTAATAATCTTGGTTATCCGTTGAAATAGCATAGATAACCTAATTAGTTAGTTAATTAGTTTAGCCCATTTTATTCATTCATTTGATTTTGTAATAGTTAGTTTAGTTCGGACTTTCAGACATTGATTCGCACCCTCCTGCGTGGGGGATCAACTGTTGTAATAATGTGTATGTCTTCCAATTCTACGTCTTTCTCCGTTTTATTTATTCGCTTACGATGGTTAGTGTAGAGCATCATGTTTTGTTCGCATCCCTCTTGCCTTGCATCCACTTGTATTGCATGCACCGAGGCTCGGTTCATCATTCAAACTTGCATTGTCATTTAAATAATTCTTTTAATATGTGCTTAGACCGCATGTTAACAAATTGATTCACATGTCATAAATTAGTAGCTGAGACTATTAGTTGCATATCGCATGTATTACATTAATCATGGTGCATTGATTAGGGATATGCACGTTTTCTAATTAGCTTCTTGTTGTTTGACTTGGAGTACTAGGTGAGTAATTTCACGTTTTAGCATCTTCCATTGAGTGTTTGCGTTGCCATGTCCAAAAGCATGAATTCTATGAGACTAATTGCTTAAATGATATAAATTGTTTGAATGCCTATGGATGAAGGCTAGATGCTTGAACTGGGATGATTTGATTAAATGTCCATTTTAGCCCACTTTTTCAAGTGGTAAATTCACAAAATAATTTCAAAACAAAACATGAGATCAAATGTTCCAATTCTTGCAAAATAGTCTATATTTGTATGATCGTCACATAGTAAAGAATAGCTAAATCAGAACAAGAGCATATAATGTAAATAAGAAACACATCATGATTAGTAGAGGCCGATCTTTGATCGGGCAAGGGCGGTGCTCAATTCATGACCTTCCCCTCTCGTACCTAAGTTCCCGAGCCGAGACACTTTCGTGATGACGGACCAATGGCCTTTGGCATAAGTCTCAGGTTTCCTAAATTTCTCAAAAATATTTAGATGGCAACTCTGAAATTTGGCAAAGCAGTCAATTTTTGACATTTGATTCAAACATCGATTTTCCAAAAAGAATTGCTGGATTTGGACTCTTTTTGGTTTTTACTATTCCACATTGCACTTGTGAAATCAGATTTAGAACCACAAGTGGAGTTCGAACTGTAGGGCTATTCGCCTTCCGAAAGGAGCGCGGAAAGTCGAGCTACAGGAGCCTACTGAACTTCTATTTTTAAATTCAATCCATTAATTTAAAGTCATAACCAAACATGAGAATGAGAATTATCATTTTATTCCTATGTCCTTCCATGGTGGCAACCAACCAATTGAAGAAACATGAACATGAACATGAATATGAACACTCTCACTTCATTCCATTCCTTCGTACCAAACATGCTCAAACTGTCAATAGATGCTTGAAAAAAAAAAAGAACTTGCATGAAATTAGGTACCGTGCAAAACAAAAGAAAATTGCAAAAATTTTGAGGAGAAAATATGGAAAAAAAAAATTAAGCATTTTCAGAGAGAGAGAGAGAGAGAGAGAGAGAGAGAGAATGTTGTATCTCAACAAAGAACAAAAAATATCATACATCTAAATGCTAATGATGTAATGTAAAATTTTACATTTCGAATTTTAAAGAGCCACATAATGAGATGCAATTATATCTAACTAATTTGAATCTTACTTTCTATTTTTAGATGTTGGTGGGTTTCTATAATTGTACCAACTCTATAGATTAGCAACTTGAAACTTTTAGAATTCAAGCCAAAATTCCCTATCTTCCATACAAAAACCCTATAATATTTTTGTCTACCCTTCGGAACATAACCCTAGTAACTTTTCCAAAGCTAAGACCCACCACAAATCCATTTGTAGGCTGCCTTTGGGCAAGTTTCCTAAAACTTTCCTACACCACATGGACACATCCACATACAAAATTATCTTGTGAAATGCTACATATGAACAAATTATGAGCTAAGCCAACACAAGTCCAGATGCCATAGAGATAAACTTATCATACCCAAAATAGTATAAGATAGAATTGAGCGACTTTCGCCTTTTCTCCTTTCATCCTTTTCTAAATCTATCAAATTTTTTTTTTTTTTTTTTTTTTTTTTTTTTTTTTTTTTAAAGCCATGGGAGTGGGAAAAAGAAAGAATAAATGAAGAAACAAAGATACACAACACTTATCCATAACTTCCATATTAAAGAGTGACACCTCTTTCTGCACTGATACTTGTATCAAGATTTAGTTGTACATAAACAACACTTGTCCATATAACACAATAATTAAATATATAATTATGCCCTATGACAAATATATACAGCTAAATGAACAACAAATGTCTATAGCAAATAAGTACAACAAAGTAAAAGAAAGAAGACCCTACCAAGTTATGTGAACTACTATTTAACGTTGCTACAAATTCTACAAAAGATATTACTTCAATTTGAAGAATATCAACTTCACTACCATTTAATTGATTGCCAATGCTGTCGGAACTGGAATATATTTCTAAGTTCCATGGAGGAACCTCATCATATTTGTGTAACTCTCCAAAACATTTTGCTGAAGCTGGCCCAAAATAGAAAAAGTTCTCAGAGAAGATAAGGTCCCATACTCCCTCTGCTTGAAAAACATCTAGTAATGTACGAAACAAGAACCTTCCTGAATGGAAAGAGCGCATAATGTTGTAGTGTATAAAAAACAATCTTGTAGAAACTAGAAAAGCTAGAGGAAAAAAAGAGTAAAAACAACAAAATAAGAAAGTATTAGTGTCATGAGAAGCAGCAAAACAATTTAGCAAAGTAGCATACACTACTTTCATAAGCAAAGGGATGAACAAAAAATCACATAGAAGTATCATTAACCTTAAGGGACTTGGTAGCTGATTTTGATTTGAACAAGCCCTAATGCATAGAAATACCATAAGAAGAGCCCCCATGAACCACTTGATCGAAAGTTCGCCATATAATGTAGAAATTGGAATGGTACTTCTACCAGCTGATACTTGGACATTATGAGATTTAATATCTTCTGGTGCAAGAAGGAAAAAAGTAAGGACTCTGCTTAACTTGACAACATAATCACTCCAATGTTGTATAAAAAAATTGACAAAAAGTTTAGTAGAAGACTCTATATCATGAAATTTTGAATTATTATTTTTGGAGTCAAAAACAAGTATTTGAAAATCCTCCTGCTAGACAAATCATTGGTCTACTGCTTGTACTCTTGAAGCATGAAGGCAACTGAACAAAAGCTATTGGCAAATTTATGTACCCTTCCATTCTCACATAGAAATTGCAAGTTGTTCAAATTACCAAATCTGGATATTAGTTAAGGACATCAATAACAATTAGCACTAAAATAACCACAATTCAGAAAACTTACTATAAAAATAGGATTTTGAAGCGAAAGTTGGTAATTGAAGTGCATAATATACCAAAGCAACATAAGGACAACCATCTTTGCTGTAAAACAAATTCTTATTCTTATGATCTATAAGGGCACCCAATTCAGAGGTGATGTTTTTATATCTCTGTCAATCTACTTCTTTTGAGAAGGAGATAAGAGCTAGGTCTATAATTTGGCTAAGAAAGAGATGATTCCTCAACCATAAGGTTGGTGAACACCTTATAATCCTTTTATGGGCCATCTTTGTACCCTGTTGAACTAGTTTGCCATTGTCTTTGCACTGTATTGAGTTCAAATTTGCCTCTGATAAGGATTGCCTTCCCTCATTTCCCCTCCCCCTCCTTTTTGCTCATCTTGCAAAGCATGCCTTGTTCTTAAAAAGGGCCATTGACTAGCTAGGGCATTCTATATTTGGCAAAATAAAAAGTTCAATGCACAGAAACAAAAACTCAAAGATGCATAATATGTATACGTAATTAACAAAAAAAAAAAAAAAATGGAAACTGAACTAAAGCGGCTAAATTCCAAATGTGGGTGGTTTGGTAGGACAAATAAATTCATGAGGAAGCAATCACTTAAGTTCGTAGACACCCCATTTTGACCGCTCTTAAGACTTAGGCGCTTCATTCCGAACACTCGATGATGAAACGTTAAGCTGTGTAATTTTTCAAATCTCCAGCAAAAGAATTCAATTTCAAGCTTCAAACCCAAACCTTGCACCCCAGTTGGACCAAAACCTATTTTTTTAGCCTGACCACTCAACGAGCAACAAGACTAAAAGTTAACCGGCTGACCACTTTTATTGGGCCGGCCGTACATCCTCTTGGCTGGCCGGCCATGTTTAATGAAACAGATATTTCTACAACAGCAGGCTGCTCTCATACACAAGATTTGTCCAGTTGTTCTCTTTTGAAGATATTTCCGATCCGAGAAATTCTATAAATACAACACCTCCTCTGTAAGTTTAGAGTGAGAAAACTTAGGGAGAAGATATTTCCAAAGGCATACAAAGAACTATCCACTCTCTTGAATATAGATACACTATAGATACACCATTGAAGCTCAAACTTGAAGCTTTTTGCTAAAGTTTTGAACGTTATTTCAAATACTTGAGAGTGTTTGGATTGAATTTTGCGAATCAAGAAGCTTTTCCTCTTTTCAAGAGGTTAACCTTTGAACTCCTTTTATCACCTTTTTCTTTTACTCTTTGCTTTTTTTTCTTGTCATAATATATTGATTTTCAGAGTTATTTTAGGCTTAAAAATGTGATTTAAACCTTGTTGAAGGTGGAAAGGTTAACCACCCTTCCATATGCATATCCATAGTTGTGCTCTCTTTGTTTTCTATATGCTTTTACTCATTTTCCTTCACTTTTAGATTGATTTCAGCACCGTTTTAGGTAATTTTGTGTGAATATGAATTTAATATATGTGGTTAAAGCTTTAAATAGGTAGCTTGATTTTTTTATTCTCTCTCTCTTCTTCAAAGTTGTTGTAAGCTCTCTTCTAGTTCTATCTTTGAAGCATAGAAATGGATGTTCATCCTTATTCCATGAGTAGGAAGATGAGCATACAACAACTTTTTATAGCTTTCATTCATTTGCTTAGTCTTGTTTTGATTTTGCTTTGAAGCCATATGAGAGCTCAAGTATTAGAGACTCCCTTCTAACTCCTTTTGAAGCATGGAAATGGATTTCAATCCATCTTCCATGAGTAGGAAGAAGAGTCTCTTTTCTTCCCTTAATGATATAACCTTTTGTTTGTAAACTTTGTTTTCAAGAATGGCTACACCTATTCTCTCTAAATTTGAGTACTCACTTACTCTTATTTTCCATGAGATAGAATAAGTTTTATGCCATCTCTTTGAATGCTTCCTCTTCTTAATTTGCCTTAGCTTTGTATTCATTGATTTCCATCCTGTTGCTTTATTAATCATCATCTAAATATCCTTGGCATGTTTGATGATTTGTGAAGCAAACTTATTCTCTCATTGAAAATCTTCATGACATGAGGGAACATGAAGAATGAACATCCTTTGGAAACCTTTTGTTTTTGCTTTATTCTAGTTCTGTTGCAACAAGTCTTTCTCTAGAAGCAATGGCTGGCTAGCCAGCCACAATCTTGTAAGGCTAGCCGACCACCTTGTTTGTACGGTAATGGTAGTTTTTCAGCAAAATAGAGCAGATCTTGATGTCCAAAACATAACTGTTTCCTGATTATGAACAAGGCAGTTTCTGGCAATAAGCAGAGGGGGTTTTCGGAGGATGTTCTTGCTTGTGCGCATGTGATTCCCTCACCTCTCATTCAACTCCTTTTGACTAGTCATTTTGTAATTTGTGTTTGTAATAGTTAGTTAATTCATTTGGGTTTGTAATAATTAGTTAATTAGGACATTCAGACCCTTTTGTAAAGAGGGAAAATTTATAACACTTGATGTATGTCTTTCAAGCTCCATTTCTTTCTCCCTTTTATTTACATGCTTATCATGGTTGTACAAAGCATCATGTTTTCCTTTATCATTCCCATGCTTTGTATCCATTTTTGCATGCATTAAGGTTTAGCTCATCATCTTTGATGTTAGTGTCACTTCCTACTTGATTATGTGCGCTACCTCATACTTTGAGTTGATTCACATATCATGCTAGTAGCCGAATCTAGTAGTTGCATTAGCCATTTTGCATATTAGGATCATACATTTTTTCTAGCTATCTTCTTTTCTTTGGCTTGCCTTGGTTGAGTACTAGGTGAGTATTTTTTACTTTTGGCATATCATATGTGTGTTTGTGTTACCATGTTGAGCATACTACAATGAGGATACTTGCTTACTTGAAATAACTCTATGAATACCTGTGGATGGAGGCTATTTTGCTTAGATTGAAATGACTTTGATTATTGTAGATATGAGCTCGCTTTGCCTTCGAGTTGCACATATTCAAAAACTCATTTTAAGAAAGCATGAAATCAAAGCATTTCAAAGTAAGTAATGTGGTCTATACTTGTTTGTTTCACATAGTAATGTTAGTATCTTAAATAATCAGAACATGAGCATACCATGTCCATAAAATTCACATCATGATTTAGTAGAGGCTGATCTTTGATCGGGTGAGTGGGGTGCTCAATTCATGACCTTCTCCTCTCATACCTAAGTTCCCAAGCAGAGACAACTTTGGTTATGATGGACAAGTGGCTTCTGGCACAAGTTACGGGTTTTCTAATTTCCCAAAAATATTAGGTGGTGATTCTGAAATTTGGTAATGCAGTCCATTTTTGGCATCTCTGGTGATTAATGAATTTTTTTAAGATTTGCCGGATCTGGACTCTCATTCGTTGTTTTTTTTTTTTTTGGGTTTTACATTGCACTTGTGAAACTAGATTCAGAACCACGGGGAGTCCGAACTGTAGGGAATCATACCCAAGGAGACTAAACCCCTCCGAAGAGCGCGAAAAACAAGCTATAATGTTCAACATCATAGCATCACAAATTGAACTACTAACTGATCTCGATTTAGGGTTTTCGTAACTATCTCTTTCTGATCAATTTTCTCAGGTATTTTCTCTGGATTCCTAACCAATATGTATGCACAGAGATACAATCATTCATCTATATTTATGCACACACATCTATATAAATGTACATATGTTTTTTTCCTTGTGTAGTTGATAATGATAATATGATGATTTTCTTTGATCACTTAACTGGATTGAGTAATCAAATGGTGGATAAATTTAACTCCAATCAAACGCTTTTGTGTTCATGGTTTTCTTGATGGAATTTGTAACTTTTATCAGCTTAATGGAAAGTGATTTGGGGAGAAATATAATGTATATACTTTTATAAATTTTTAGCAATGTTTAGGCGTGGAAACAAATTATCAAGGTCAATGAATGGTGCTGGGGGTTTTTGGGTGCCTGTATTGTTTACAGTTTTGATTCAAATTCAAATCTCTTACAACAAATTTTTAATTAAATATGAACTTCAAGATCAGAGAGAGAATTTATCGCTTAAAATCACAAGGGGCAAACCCTAGGAGCAGAAGAATTGACGGAATGAAGAGCTTGAGAGAAAGAAAGAGCTTGAGATTGAATTGAAATTGATGCACATGGTGCTCACCTTAGTAGACAATGCAAATGGTGGTGGTGGTGAAGCTTCGAAATCGAGAGAGAGAACTCCGAAATTGAATCACTGAGCTTGACATAGATTGATTCTGAAGCTTAATGCAGATAGGTTTACCTCTCAGTAAATGAAATCGATTATGAAGCTTGATGCATATAGGTTTACCTCTCAGTGATTTCTATGTAAATGGAATAGGAAAACAAATGAAATCACCGAGCTGAAGCGAGAGAGTGAGCGGGAGATTTGAGGCATCTTCTTTACTGAGACTAAAGGGTTTAGAAAGAATGAGGATTTCAAGAGGGAGGAAGAGCGTGTGAGAGATTGTAACACATTTGGAAGCATTTATAACAGACTTTTATTAGTTAAACAATGTCGTTTTAATTAGCACAAAAGGCGATGTTTATAAAACGCCATTAAACATTAAAATGGGTGACGTTTAAAAAAAGCCATTAAATAAACACCATTAAAACAAACATTTCCTATAGTGCCAATTCAAGCAAAGGAAAGTTAGTTGACGGATCCTAATTTGTCACAAACGTCTAGTTTGATAACAAATAGTACTCCAAGGTCAATTTCACTTTTATCGCTTAAATTATCATTATTTGTCTATTTTATTTTTTAATTATTAATTTCATCTATTTAATTAGTATAATTTTTAATTTTAGTTCCCATGGTTCAATTAGAGAACATTATATAAATCAGTAATTGTTGAAGTTGAATTTAATCAACCAAAATAGACATCAAATTGAATTTCAGTATAGTTTGCTCAAAATAGTATATATATAAAAAAATGAATGTTTAATTATATGATTTAAGTTGCTCAAATTTTGAAATAAACTTTTTACCAATCAAATCAAACTTTAATTATTACTTATATGTACCAAATAATCGTTTTACCCAACAAATCAAGGTTTGACGATTAATGATTTGTACAATTTTCTTCAATTGGACCACATAACTAAATAAATAAAATTGATAGCTTATGAATGAAATAAAATTACTATGTACATTTACACTTACAGTATAGGGGATAAATATGAAATTAACTCATTATTCAATTGTCTTGAAATACGATGTGACGTTATATGATGCTCCTAATTAATGATGTATGTATCGAAAATTCTATGAATGGGGACAATGCTAACTCGCATTTATTAATAAATTATTGGGTAAATTATACTTTGCACCATTACACTTTACACCAAATCTTACTTTGGTTCCTACACATGAAATCATAACAGTTAAGCCCCTGCACTTCTGGTTAAATCCCACTTTGATTCTTACACATGAAATCGTGACATTCAACTCCCTGCACTTTTACTTAAATCTTAATTTGGTCCCTACACAATTGTTAATGTCCATCTTCTATAAATCTTTAACAAAATCCAGTCATGTAACAAAAATGTAACTGCAAAATGAGGGTAAGAGAGGAAAATCATCTATATTTTTCACTAATATACTTTGTTCTACATGATAAGCATATGAGAGTTATATAATATGATATATATATATATATATATATGTTCGTACGGTAGAAATTGGGATGAAAATGCAAAAAAAACAGAGCTTTTGAAATTTAAAAAAAAATGTAACTAAGAAATCAAAAAGAAAAGAAGATAAATAGACAGAAGACTGTGTTACTGTGAAAAACAGAGTTTCGTGATTCCAATTTACGCAAAACCTAATTCATCATCTTAATTGTTTACAATTTGCGTTTTGTTTTATCTTAATACATTCATATTTTGATGTAAATTTTGAGATAAAGTATGTATTGGTGAGAAATATAGATAATTTTCCTTTCTTATACTCATATCATAGTCACATTCTTATCACATGACCAGACCCTGTTAAAAATTTAAACAATTGAGTAACTGAAAGAGGACATTGATACTTGTATAAGGACCAAATTGAGATTTGGATAAAAGTGTAGAGGGCTGACTGTCATAATTTCATATGTAGGGAGTAAAGTAAGATTTGACTAGAAGTATAAAATGTTGACTATGTAGAGGCCAAATTGAGATTTAGTATAAAGTATAAGAATGCAAAGTATAATTTATCTTAAATAGTTTGATAAGGGATAACTCATTGATGTACTTTGTAATTTATTTGTCAAATACTATTTAAACAACTTCAAATGATATTTTGAGATCATCTAAAAATTGGACAGACTTAACCTTAAAAAATTAATGTATTAGAATCTTTGTACTTACTCATATAGTGCCGTTTTGGCAATGCAGCAAAAAATTGCGTTTTGAGCAACTTTCTAAAAACGTCAACCCATACAAAAACGCCACTGATTTCATTTGGGAAGACCCAAAAAACTACTTAAAATTTTACCAAACTACCCTTTGGAACATTATAATTAATTAATTCAAAAAATTGTTGACATGCAAAAAAATAAGGATATTTTGATCATTTTAGAGTGATATGACACTTTAAAAAAATATTAAATCAAAAAGTAAAAAAGTTAGTTTTTTACCAACTTTTCAAATCACTTCCAAAAAAATCAAAAAGCTTGGTAAAAAATCAAAAGTTAACTTTTTACCAACTTCCCAAAACACCCATGTAATCACGTGTTATGTCATAGTAAACATATTTTTGAGAGTGTGTATCATATTTAAATTATAATTATTATAAATATCATAATTGAATCATTTTAGAGTCATAATTAAAAAAAAAAAAAAAATTGAGTCATTACTAAATATCACATAAGGTATAATCAAAATTTTTTTAGATGATAATTAAAATAATGTTATAATTAATATTATAATGAATCATAACTAATATCACAATAAATTATTACTAAACATTACAAACATCGTAACTGGAGACATATCTATATATTAGAATTTTCTGATAATCACAAGTTAACAAAGAAGAAAAAGTCGTAAAAAATGTAAGTCAAGTCTAAAAGATGTCCCTCTTGTTTGGTTTGTATCTAGAGATACGATTTTTGAGAAGAAAAAAAATCTCTAAAATTTATTTGATTAAAATTTTTTTTAAAATAAATTTTAAAATCACTCTTTTTTTACTACACATTAATTAATTATTTTTTTCTCTCTTTTTTTCTTTCGTATCATACACATCAATTAATTACTTTTTCTCTTCCACATCTATTTATTTAACTAGAAAAAAAATTAAATCATTCAAAATTTTAAAATATACCATCAAATAAATTTTTTAATTTTATAAATACTTTCTAAATAATTATTTCTTAAAATTATTTTACGAATACAAACAAAACATGACTGTTATTTTGTTGACTTATTTCTAGTCATACAACCTAGACCCCATGCAGACTTCTCTGATGTGGAAGTGGCCGCCACATTCCCAACATCCTTCACCATGGGCGGCGCTATTTTTTTTCAGACGATCGAGGCTTCTCCCGGTGTCAGATTGAATTAGAATGTACCTGTTTGGTATAGTTTAAAAGTTGTTTATTTTAATTTTTAGCTTAATTTAAGTTATTTTAATGTGTTTGGTTTAACTTATAACTTATAACTTATAATTTTTTAGAAATCAGAAATCAATTTATTCTTTGAGTGGGGCAGGAAATATTTAATTTATAAGTCAGAAATCAGCTTATATTCATAGTTATAAGTTATAAGCTGTTTAGGTATAAGTTATGAGCACTTTCCCACAGCTTTACCAAACATGGGCAATATATTGTTAGGCGTGTGAGAGTTCATCATAAGTTTATTTTAATAATTTAAATTATTTAATATGTAAAATTTATTAAATATTTTATTTGATAAAGAATTATGTTAATTAGATATTAATAATTATTTAATTAAATCATATTTCTGTCAACGGTAAATATAATTTAAAAAAATTATTAATAGAAATATGATATGATCAAATAGTTATCGATATTCGATCAGTATGATTTTCTACAGAAATAAAATATTTAACGAGTTTTACATATTGCACTATTTAGATTATCGAAACAGACCCGTATTGGGCCCCACGGACCCAAACAGCACGATAGAATCTGTTTATTTATTTATTTATTTTCTAATAGGGTAATAAATGAGCAAAATGAGTTGAATAATTAATTGTTTAAAATTAGTTTGAAAATTTTATTGAATTCTAAAATTTATTTAAGTTTAGTTTGTTAAGCTTTTGAATCGATCTCAGACAAGTTTTATTGAGCTGAGTTTAAGTATTTTGATATTTTTATATAATTTTAAATTTATCTAATTGAGTTTGAATAAGAAATTGACTGTTTAAACTTGATTTAAAACTTTAACGAGTTTTAAAATGTATTTAAGATTAACTAATATACTTAATGAATTAAATCCAAACAATTTTTTAACGCAGTGAATATGAGTCGAATTCAAACTGTCTGGTTTGCTTGTCATTTATTTTTTGGATGGGTTTCCTTAAAAAAAATAATACTGACCATATATAATTTTTATTTTTAGAAAAGTTAATATAGTTGCCACCGTTGAAAATCTAGTTTGAACATGTCCAATGTTAAAAAATAAAAGGTTTTTTTTTTTAAGGTCCCTGGTATTATGATTTTATAATATAAAAGACACTCAATATTTTTATAATGTCTAAGGTCCCTCAACATCAGTCCAGAGAAAATTCGATCCAGAGAAAATTCAACCAGAAAATTTCTCTCCAGAGAAATTCTGAATTTCTCTGGATTCTTTGTCTGTATTTTAACCAAATTTCTCTGGACTTTTGAATTTCTCTCCAGAGAAATTTTGAATTTCTCTGGATTCTCTGTGTTTTGAACAATTTTCTCTGCACTTTGGAATTTCTCTGGATTCTCTGTCTGTGTTTTATTTTGTCTTTTAAATCTTTTTTTTAGCTTTCTTTGATGTAGGTAATGGCACATTTGGTAAAATTTTGATCCTGACGCTATTATTAGTAGGCAGGAAATTTTGTAAAGAATGAAGTTTAGCATGCCCTTATTACTACGATATCAGAAAGAAATGCGAGGGTGACCTGTGCTATGACTTCACAAACATGGAGAATTTTCTGAACCAGAAGTCTGTCAGAGAAGCTCTTAGGGTTGGCGACAGCGAGTTCGTTTCGTGTTCTTCGACAGTGTACCAGGCCATGATCCTGGACTGGATGAGGAATCTGGAAGTTGGCATTCCTCCGTTGCTTGAAGATGGAATCCAGTTGCTTGTGTATGCTTGTGTATGATTTCTTAAATGGGACGGTTTTGGGACTGCCTGAAAAATTTATATCAGATTTTTCCCCACCCTCGTAGCATGAGAATCAAGGGTTTTCGCACCACAATTCTCACCCACATACAAACTCAATTCATGACGGGGATGGGCCTTCTCTCCCACCACCCAACTGGGATTTGCTTCACAAGAATCGACAGGATGAGGCGAGTGGGTCGCAAGGAGAAAGAGGGAGGGTGATGGTCTGAAGATGTGAGGTATATCAAATTTGTCTGTAGGGACCTTAGGCATCAAAAAATAATATTGTGGATCTCTACCATTACTAAAAATGGGAAAAGGATCTTAGACTAATTTTTCCAAAAATAAATGGCCATCGACCTTTTCAAATTTGGCTCTAATAAGGCTGCAAATAAACAGAGTCATTTGTAAATAGGTTCTAGCTCAGCTCGGTATGAGCTCACTTCAACTTGATTCGTTAAATTTTTTTTTGCGTTTCGAGTTCGAGTTTGTTAAATTTTTAATAAACAAACCTAAACATATTAAAGTTTGGCTCGTTAAGTATTTATTATTTATATATATATATATATTAAATAATGTAAAAATATGTATAAAAAATAATATAAATATGTTATTTATATATTTAAAAAATATAAATGTAAATAATAGTTAACTATAGATAGTACATTTATATAATAGTGGTGGTAAATATTATTATTTTAGTAAAACATTGATTATTTTTAGTATGTTTATATATATATATATATTGTATATATAATTGTATAATCAAAATTTTAATTGTAACTTTAGTTTAATACGCAAGTATGAATTTATTATTTTTTTGGCTTGTTAAGGCTCGTGAATAAGTTCAAACTTGAGTCAAGTCTAAGCCAACTTGGCTCTAGTTCGGTTCGTTAAATTTTTGTTGTATTAGAACTCAAACTCAAATTTATTAAAATTTTAATAAATTAGTTTAAACATACTAAAACTCGGCTAGACTTGACTCGTTTGCCACCCTAGTTTTTAATTAGATGAATTTGTAATTTGGTGTTAATTTATTTTTTATTTTTACATGTAAATTGATTGAACTGCAACAAATTGACTATCTTTATTATGGCGCTGTTTGGGAAGGGGCTAAAAAGGCTATTATAGCCTAAAAAAAATTTTTAGCCAAAAAGCCCACTTTTGCAAGTTTTTCAAAAAAAAAAAAATAGGACTGGACAGCCTCGGCAGTGTAGGCACAGCCTACACTGCACAGCCGACAGTGACTAAATGACGAGTTTACCCCTTGACTTTAATTTTAAAAAATATATGTGTAGGGACAAATTTGTCATTTTAAATAAAAACATCATTTCAACACACTTTTCAATACAACAACTCAACTAAAAATTCATCTCATCTTCCCAAACAGAAAATTAAAATAGCCTATTAAAATAGCCAAAAAGCCAAATAGCCTACTAAAATAGCCACTTCCCAAACGAGGCCTATAATGATTTTTGTTACTATTATTTATCAATTCCATCATTAAGGATAAATTTCTAAAAGGAAAAAATTAATTGTTATACAAGATTCATCTTTTATCCAAGAAACCTGTGGTGTGAAATTTTTTTTAAAAATCAAATTCACTTTAATGTGAACAAATCTTCCACGAGATCTAGGTTATTGGAAAAAAAATCTCATTCTATCAATTGTAAAAGTTCATACATTTCCATGTCTTTACGTTAAAATAATATTACTTATCATTTGAGTATAAATTAACTTGTTAATTTAATGAAAACAGGGTAAATTCGAATTTATGTATATATATATATATATAAGATTTGTAGAATTTAGGTGGTATTGCGTATAGTTTTTGTTTTCTATTTTCAAAACAACAATGATACATAGTTCTAAAATAGTAACTCTAATGGGAATTCTAATAAGGTAGAAGAGAGAAAGAGATAGAGAGAGGAGTGTGGGCTCCCTCTTCACATGGACACTCTTCACATCATTAGAGTTGTATTTGAACTCCTAAACATTATTGTTTTCAAAAGACAGGAAAAAATGGTTATACACATAAAAATTTTATTAAAAAATTCTAAAATTTATTATATATATATTTTTCTATATATATATATATATTTTGGAATTGTTTATAATACTTATAAAAAAAACATTGTACAAAAATGATGTATGTTTTAAATTTTTTTGTCATTTTATTTCTGAAAACACAAAAAATGAAAATATCAAAAATGAATGTTACCAATTTTTTTTAAATTTTTTTTATTTTTTATTTATTTATTTGTTTATTATTATTTTTTTGAATTACACCATTAGAAAAAGTTTCTAAAGTCAGCATTGGTCGCTACATTGATATTAGGGTTGCAAATAAACCGAGTTGTTCATAAACAAACTCGGCTCGGTTCGATTCGTAATGAACGATTTGAGCTTGAGTTCGAATATTAAGCTCGTTTAGTAAATGAACCGAGCTCGAGCTCGGATAAGCTCGGCTCGTACATCTTTATTTAAATTATATAATAAATATATTATTTTATATATTAAATAATATATAAATATATAAATAATAGTATAAATATATTATTGATATATTAAATAATATAAATAATATTTTTTATTTAATTTTTTTATTTTTATAATATAAATAATATTAAAAAAAATTTATTGAGCCGAATCGAGTTCGAGTTCTATTAATGTTAACGAGACGAGCCGAGCTGAGCCGAGCTCGAGTCTACTTTTTTATCTAGCCGAATTCGAGCTCAATAAACGACCTTGATAAGTAAACGAGCCGAGCTTGAACTCAGCAAAGCTCAGCTTGGTTCGATTCGATTCGGTTCGTTTGTAGTCCTAATTGAGATAAGAGAAACATGATAAATTACACATTTTTTGTTCCCAAATTTATGGAAAATGCATAAGACCCTAGTGGGGGTGCTGGGGGCCCCTTTTGATTGGTCCAAAACTGATTTTTTTTTTCCTTCTCTATTGGCAGCCCCCTACGTGGAGGTGGGAGTGCTGGGGTCACCTCCCATTGGGGGTCCCCAGCGTTACCGCAAATTTATATTACTCCTTACATTAATATTTATGATTATTTTCTACGTTGGAGATATATATGAGTGATGGGATCGATTGTACCAATAGTCTGTTGACAATTGAGGTGATATATTGCCCTATTTGGTACAGTTGTTAGAATAAATCATAGCTTATAACTTAACAATTAAACATTATAGATTTAATCGGAAACTGTTAACTTATTTGATATAATTGTTAGATTATAGATTTTATAGATTTAATCAGAAACCGTTAATTTGTTTAGTATAATTATTATAAATTTCAGTTGTTAAACAGTGTTTATTAATAATCAGTGGTGTAATTTTTTGTTGTGTAAATGTCTTTTTTACTCCTGTTAGACTGTTATTTATGATCTTGACCCATCGCCATCGTTGGAAACAATCTTGACCCATTGCCGGACTAATTTTCGCGATGGTGATCAAGGTTGGAATGATGGACTGATCTTCGCGATGGATTGATCTTTTCAGCGGGACTACCTTCTCGGCTATGGACTGATTTTAATGATCGCCAAGAATGGCTCCAAGAGGATGAGAGAGAGAGAGAGAGAGAGAGAAAGAGAGAGAGAGCCTTGCTAGAGCAAACCAAATCCAAAGCACCTTGTTCTCGGCCATGAACTGATCCTTTGTGATTGCCAAAGGATGGCTTCGGAAGGATGAGAAAGAGAGAGAGAGAGAGAGAGAGAGAGAGAGAGAGAAAGAGAGCCTCGTCGGAACAAACAAGGTATGGAGTACCAGACAGAGCATGATTGCCATAGTTGGAGTAGAAGCAGAGTGGAACCCTCGTCGGAAATCGTCAGCTCTCGCCGAAAATCGCTACAATAGAAAAATGGGACAAAATTTGGATGAGTTATAAGTATATATAGTGGCATAATAGATAATATGTAGAAAGACTAAGGATATTTAAGTAAAATGGTACTCCACCGCATAATCCAAGAAGCATTCTGAGAAACAGTTTAACCTGGGCTAAAAAAAGCTGAAAAAAAGACTGAAAATTTATACCAAATAATCTAAAATAGCTTTTCTTAAGCTAGAATCCATAATCTGTCTAAAAGAATCTGCACCAAAGATCCTCATAAATGTGATAAATGTAACTTTACTCTTATTTCTTTCCCATTATGAGAATTGTAAGTAATTATTTATTTCTTTTTAAATGTGAACTATTTCTTAATGGTTGTTGGGCTTGGACTTAGTAATTACTGATTATTGTTGAATTTTAATTGTCTAATTTGATGTATCTCATATTTATAATTATAATTTTGAAGATCAAAAAAAAAAAAAAAAAAGAACAAGAAGAAAATGTTGGAACAATCTTCTATGTACAATAAATAAATTGAAACAAATCAAACAAATAAAATAAATTACTTACCGAATTTATTTTACCGAACCGAATAAATATTTAAAAGATCAAGTCGAGTGTGTGACACTCTATTCTTAAGACAGATTTGCCCCGCTACGGTGCTTACGGATAAAAGGCGTCTATTTCCCAGAATACAATGATCTTCACAAATTGTAGTAGCACTCCAAATAATTTGTTCGGCAAACAAAAACCTGTGTTCTTACTCTCTGAATTTTTCCTAAAATAATATGAAGATTATATCATGCAAGAGAGCAAAACTAGAAGGAAAATGAAGAATTTCAGATAGCTCAAATGCTAGAAATGAATCTGAATTTATAGGCAACAAGGTGACCTTTCAAACTGCCCGAATAGGTAGAAATTTGAAGTGAACAGTTGCTAGATTCAAACGAGACAGATCTGCTGCTAGTTTTTGAATTTTTAACTGCTTGGTAGTTATTAACATTGTTAAAAAATAGTTTAAATTGCTGAAATTCGGACTGGAAGAGGCATAAAACTTGGACAGAAAATTTAAATTCAATTTCATAAAGAATTTCTGGAGAAAATTCAAATAAATTTTGTTTCGGCCGGTCGGACGGTGCGTGTGTGTGGTGGTTTGAGCTAAGATTCCATTTGTCCATAACTTCTCCCTTTTACAAACTTGGGGTGCCCCTTGAGGCCCAACCCAAGTTAGTACACTAAGAGCTTATATACTCACAAAAGCTCTCTTAAAGTTTCAATATGGGACAACCCATTTCAAGGAAACCCACATTTAATTCTTTAAATGTCCATTCCATGAACTCGAAAACGACATCAAGTTCCCATTCACTCACAAATGGTTTTGACGAACTGTTTTCACCGTGTGACTTGCCATGCGGCAAGGAACACATCACCTCTTTGAACTCACCTCAAAAGACGTATGAGACCCTCTCTATTTTGGGCTCAAAGTTGGCCTAAAATAAGCCTATAAAAACAAAATTTTCCAACAATCCCCCACATGAATGGAATTTAACGGAGATAAAATGCAGCAACATGATCTAATTTTAGAGAGTACAGAAATTGAAAATATTCTACAAATGATAGGTAGCTTTTGGCTTTGAACCTTCCCTTGTGAGACATTATCGGATTTACTAGCTAACTAGTGAACATGATGTCTTGAACTGTTTAGCCATTTGTGTAAACCAAGACAATAGAACTCACATAGTATCTTACCAGACACAGTTTAGTTCTCACTATTGTGTTCATTATGGCCCTGAACAACCTGGTCTTTTACGAGTGTTTTAGAGAATTGTAACCTTTCACAAATCTCATAGAACCGGCCAGTTCACACTCATATAGGTGCTTCTTATGAAGAGTATCCTGCCATACTCCACTTCGTA
This sequence comes from Camellia granthamiana, assembly GCA_036172215.1. Lineage (NCBI taxonomy): Eukaryota > Viridiplantae > Streptophyta > Magnoliopsida > Ericales > Theaceae > Camellia > Camellia granthamiana. The sequence continues at coordinate 104,151,531 of CM069912.1, forward strand.
TACCTAGATATAAGAATCATTAAAAGTATTACTTAACCTAAAATGTTGCAGACATCACTATTTCATCATAGAAATAGGTAGGAGTTTGACTCCCCAGTGATCCTTATGAATCATTCACAATTCGGTTGTCCATTTGAACCTAGATCTTGGGATCTCTAGTCAACTAGGTTGGGTTGCCGTTGTGGTAACTCTTATTTAATAGGCTTAATTCTCATTCCCCTCGATGAATTTTCAACTAACTTTCTTGCTAACCCTTTGGTTAGTGGGTCCGCTATGTTGTCTTTAGACTTCGCATATTCAATGGAAAGAATTTCATTAGAGAGTAGTTGTCTCATGGTATTATGTCGACGACGAATGTATCGTGACTTACCGTTAGACATATGACTCTGTGCTCTACCTATTACTGATTGACTATCACAATATATACATATAGCAAGCACCGGTTTTGGCTACATTGGAATATCTTCAAGGAAGTGGCAAAGTCATTCTGCTTCTTCCTTAGCTTTATCTAAAGTTATAAATTCTGATTCCATAGTAGACCTAGCAATGCAAGTCTGTTTGGAAGATTTCTAAGATACAGCTGCACCACCAAGAGTAAAGACATACCCACTGGTGGACTTTGAGTCTCTAGTATCTGATATCCAATTTACATCACAGTATCCTTCAAGTATTGCTAGATATCTAGTATAATTTAATCCAATGTTACAAGTAAATCTTAGGTATTTTAGAACATTTATAATCATTTTCAAGTGTTCTACTCCTGGGTTACTCGTATATCTACTTAATTTACTTACTGCATAAGTTATATCCAGGCGAGTGCAGTTCATCAAGTACATTAAGCTTCCAATTATTTGGGCATACTCTAATTGAAGAAATACTTTCCTGTATATTCTTAGAAAGAGACAAATTAATGTCCACAGGTGTTTTAGCAAGATGATCACCATCTTTGCTAAACTTGTCAAGTATTTTCTCAATGTAATGTGAGTGTGACAATGCATAACCTTCTAATGTTTTGGTAATTTTCATACCAAGTATTACATCAGCAATCCCCATGTCCTTTATGTCAAAATGTTTATTCAACATTTTTTTAGTAGTTTTAATCATTTCATTATTACTACCTATGATGAGCATATCATCTACATAAACACATACAATGATATAACATTTGTCTGTGTTTTTAACATAAACACATTTGTCACACTCATTAATTTTAAACTCATTTGACATCATTGCTATGCCAAATTTCTCATGCCATTACTTTAGCGCTTGTTTTAAACCATCTAATGATTTAACTAATTTACACACTTTCTTTTCTTTTCTTGGAACAGAAAATCCTTCTGGTTGTTCTATGTAAATTTCTTCATCTAACTCACCATTTAAGAAAGCGGTTTTCACACCCATTTGATGAATATCTAGATTGTATAGAGAAGCAATGACAATTAGCATTCTAATGGATGTTATTTTAGTAACCGGTAAGTATGTGTCAAAGTAATCAAAACCTTCTTTTTGTCTAAAACTTTTGACCACAAGTCTTGCCTTATATTTGTCAATTGATCTATCCGTTTTCATTTTTCTTTTGAAAATCTACTTGTACCCAAGACGTTTACAACCTGGTGGCAAATCCACCAATTCTCAAGTGTGATTTTGCAGGATGGATTCAACTTCGTTGTTTACAGTTTATTTCCATAAAGGAGCCTTAGGGCTGGACATAGCCTCTTTAAAAGTTAAAAGCTCATTTTCTAACAAAAATGTTAGGAAATCTGGACCAAAAGATTTTGAGGTTCTAGCACGTTTACTACACTCAGGTTCCTCTTCATCAATTTGATCTTGCTCTTGTTCTTGATCATTACTAGTAATAGCATCAAAAGATCTTTTCTTATTACTAGTCTCTTGTCAAATCTTATTCGGAAACACATGTTCAAAGAAAGATGCATTCCAAGATTCAATAATAGTATTTACATGCATTTCGGAATGTTCTGATTTATGAATCAATAACCGATATGCACTACTATTCTTGGCATAACCTATACAAATGCAATCAATGGTTTTAGGACCTATCTTAGTTTTTTTAGGACTAGGAATAACCACTTTAGCCAAACACCCCCACACGTTTAAGTATTTGTAGGATGGTACTCTCCCATGTCACAATTCATAAGGTGTTTGATTCACTTTTGTAACATGTCCGCGGGGGACCTCGCTACAGCTCAGGACTCAAATTGTGTCACGGTTCTAAATCTTGAACCAAAGAGTCCAAATCCGGCAAATCGTTTTGAGAAAACCGATTTTTAAAAAGAAGTGCCAAACATGGACTGCTTTGCCAGATATAGAGTCGCCACCTAAATATTTTATTTTGGAAAATTTAGGACACCCTGACTCGTTGCCTAAGGCCACGTGTCCGTCATCACCAAAGTTGCCTCGGCTCGGGAACTTAGGTACGATTGGGGAAGGTCACTTCGTGAGCACCCCCGCTCGCCCGATCAAAGATCGGCCTCTACTAACCATGATATCGAGTTTTGAAAACATTATGTGTTCTTATTCCGGTTATTAGCCTAGATTTACTATGTGATGCGCACAACATACAAGTATAGACTAGATCGCCTGAATTGGAACAAAACATTTCATGTTTGTTTATTTGAAAATGGTTTGATGGTGCTACTCGCAAGTAGGCTAAGACGTGGATTTGCCACCTTCGGGTGGGCTTAGAAAACATGATTTTGCCACTATCTAGTGGACTTTAAAACACACATTTTAACGAATTGTTCCAATCCAAATAACCCAACCTTCACCCACAGGCATTCAGGCAGTTATATCACATAAGCATTTAGCCTCATGGCAAGCATGCTATCATGGCAGTCACTCACACACATGCAAGGATGCTAAAGCATAAAACTTACCGAGTACTCCAAGCCAAAATAAAAGCTAATTAGAAATCCATGCATGATCCTAATTATACAGAAATGCCTAATGCAACACATGAAAAAATGCAACTATAGCAGACTCAGCTATTCTAAACATGGCATATGAGATGCAACAGTTAACAAGTACTCAATTTGGAATTGAAATACAGATGCAGTTAGTATGGTGCGCCGAGCCCGGTGTATGCAAGACAGATGAATGAATGCAAACATTCTATCATACTGTATGCTAATTGAAACATGCCCTAATCTAGCCATCATAAGCTGGTAAATAAAAGGGAGAAAGACGTGGGGTTGGAAGACATACATCACACACACGCACACTTATTACAACATTGCCCTCGCTTGGAGGGTCCAAATAAATAATACAGTCCCGAATAAATTATTACAGTCCGAATAAATACAAAACCCTAATTAATTAACAAATTAACCTAGGAAAGCTGTAAACTAGCATGCAAGCTAGGGACTGCCTCGACTCTGCTCCGGATAATGGATGATGCATGTTTTGAGTTGCCTGGCACGGAAATCCATCGCGATGCCCCGATTAGCCTCTGTTTGCAATTGATGTCGGAATGCTGTGCAAGGCTTTTGAAAGATGTTGACTTCTGATTTGCTGCAACAGAGAGCAGGAAAGGGGTATAGCAATGTATTTTCACATATGTATGCATGTCTCGATCCTCGTGCCACCAATCACGCATCTCGATGCATGATGGCCGAGGAGTCGAATTGCACAACTCAATATGGAATGAATGCACAATGAAAACATAACAAGACCAAGACTCCATCATGGATAATCCGGAGTGTCGGTGACTGGGAATTGAGACACGTTCCATCACTCGAAGTACGAAACGTCCCTCGTTTCCCGTGCTCGGGCTAACTCCTACCCCAAACACAATGCAATATGCATGACATGCATGAATGCAACTAAGATACAACCTAACATGCACAATGCTATGAAATGGCATACACGATGCACGAGGTAACATGGCATACACAATGCGCTAACATACAACCTAGCATACACAATGCTATGGAATGAAATGGCATACACAATGCATAATGGACTTAAACCAACACAAGTGGACCTCAGCCACACTCACATAGGAGGCCATGAGATGAAAAAAGAGACACTCGAGATGCGTGCACACGTGCACGCAAACCGAGGACCGAACCTAAGGCACGAATGCCACTCTAACAAAGCGTGGCAAGGCATGGAGTATGGCATACAAACATGTAAATTTCGGTGTTGAAAAATGATGCTAAACAGCCCCGAATCATAGAAACATGGCACCCGATGCATGGAATGAGACCCGAAATATGAAATTAGGTACATGGAATGACCTATGGCTATGCAACGCATGCATTATTTGAACATGAAGTGTGAAGAAAGAATCAAGAAAGTCCCAAAACAAGCATATTTCCAGTTTTAAGTAAGGCCAAAAGGTGAACACAAATTGGGCTAAACCAACATGCAAAAATGGCCCCGAAAAGGAGATAAAGAAGCAAGTAGCAGCTGCTGGCCCTAAATGGCCAAGAGCCCTTCAACAAAGTTGAAGAGGAGATCAAAATTAATTACTTTACAGTTTACAACAAGCCACAAAAACAAACACAAGTATGGCTGAACTATTATGCAAGAAATGGGCCAAAAGGGAGATAAAGAAGCAAGTGATGGTTTCTGGCCTCAAACAGAGGATGTCCCTTCAACAAAGTTGAAGAGGGTCCCAAAACATGGTATTTTACAGTTTATGACCAAGCCCAAAACAGTGCACAAATAAGCTTAAAATATTATGCAAAAATAGGCCTAAAAGGAGGTTTAAACACAAAGAGCAAAAAGGAAGCCTCAAACAGAAAAAGACCCTTGATCAAACATGAAGAGGGGGTCAAAATAAGGCTATTTACAGTTTGGACCAGAGCCCATAAATACAAGCACAAGGAGCTAACAAAACATGCAAAAATAAGGCCAAAAGAGGGATAAAGAGGCAAGTGACAGATGGAAGCCTCAAACAGTGAAGAGCCCTTCAAAAAAGTTGAAGAAGGGCTCAAAAAAACCCACTTTACAGTTTGTCTCGGAGCCCAAAAATGCTTAAAAATAGGGCTAACATATCATGCAAGAATAGGCCCTAAAAGAGAGGTAAAGAACAAAGGGGGAGAAGAAGACTTCAAACAGTAAAAAGTTCTGAATCAAACATGAAGATGACCTCAAAATATGATCTTTTTCAGTTTGGCTCGAAGTCCAAAAATACTTGCAAGTAAAGCTAAACAATCATGCAAAAAAGTACAAGTTTAAGGGAAATAGGGACTCGCCCTTGAAGAACAACTTTTCAGCAGCTTTTAGTCCGAAAATCTGAGCTTTCAACCTCTTCAAATGTCCTCCAAGGTACTGAAATGAGTAATGGAGGTGATAGGCTAGGGGTTGTAGTGCAAATGGTGCAAGAAAATGGATGTTTGAACTTGAAAATGGAGAGTTATGGAGGAGGAGGAGGGTTATGAGCCTAAGCCAAAAGTGTCTAACCCTTAAAAATGGAGCTCAAGGGTGTATTATATAGAGGGACTCATCTTTGAAACCCAAAAAAAAGGGGGAAAAAAAGAGAGGGAAAAAAGAGGGGGAAAAAAAAACCAATTTAAATGAAGCAAAACAAGGGGGGAAATTTCGGAAGTGGCGTTTTGACCACGAAGTTGGTCTCTCGGGCTATAGTGTTCCTCGAAAGGGAGGAAATAAGGTGTGCGCCAAAAATCGGAGCAAACGGAGGTGGTTAAGCGGTCCCGAACCGAGACACACGGCCGACGGCTCCAAAAACCGGAAACCGGGCTCCAAACGGGAAAAATGGCCTACGACCATGAAGTTGGTCTCCCAGGCCATAGTGTTCCTCAAAAGGGAGGAAACAAGGTGTGCGCCAAAAATCTGACCAAACGGAGGTGGTTAAGCGGTCCCGAACCGAGACACACGGCCGACGGCTCCAAAAACCGAAAACTGGGCTCCAAACGGAAAAAATGGCCTACGACCACAAAGTTGGTCTCCCAGGCCACAGTGTTCCTCAAAAGGGAGGAAACAAGGTGTGTGCCAAAAATCGGAGCAAACGGAGGTGGTTAAGCGGTCCCGAACCGAGACACACGGCCGACGGCTCTAAAAACCGAAAACTGGGCTCCAAACGGGAAAAATGGCCTACGACCACAAAGTTGGTCTCCTAGGCCACAGTGTTCCTCAAAAGGGAGGAAACATGGTGTGCGCTAAAAACCGGAGCAAACGGAGGTAGTTAAGCGGTTCCGAACCGAGACACACGGCCGACGGCTCCGAAAACCGAAAACCGAAAACTAGGCTCCAAACGGAAAAAATAGCCTACGACCACAAAACGTAGCCTATGGCCACTGAGAGATGGTCTACGAGACCTCTCCCTCCCTTCGGGAAGAGAAAACAGAGAAAATAGGGCCTGGTTCACAAACCGAGGCAAAGCACAAAAGAGTCCGGAAGTTCGGAGGCAAGGCTTGTAGCTAGGACTCCGCAACCTCAGAACGAGCACAATATGCAACATCACCAAGCGCTCAATCGGTGACGTCTGAGTCTTAAGGTCGGTCAAAAATGGGGTGGCTACAGTTGCCCCTCTTTGACAGAACTCGAAAGTCATAAGAATGACGGGAGTGAATGTCAAAGCCCAGAGACGACCCATTTTTGACAAGGCCGAAGACTTAGACAAACAGGTGAGATAAACAGAGATGTGCCCGCAGGCGCGCCCGCAGGCAGGGGGGCAAAATGCAACCGGCAATGCAAGACGCCGAAGGTGACTCAATGATCATGCAAATGCAGCAAGCTGTAATGAAGCACATATTCACAATAGTTGCAACAGTTTTAAGCAAGAATGCAAAGCAACAACTACATTTCATGCAGTTAAGAATGCGGAGAATTATTCAATTCTCGCCACGTCTCACACGGAGAAGATACAATACCTGCGCGGTTCGTCTGGTCGCACTAGCCTCAAATGAACCGTTCATACAATATCGTGCCTCATGGTGCTGGGGATCTCTCGCTTCTTCTTAGTCGAACCACCGGTGCTACTTTTCTCCCTGACTATGGTTGCAGCTTTCCCTATTCTCCAACAGGGTGACAAACTAGGTTGGATCAGTATCCACAATTGAGGCGCATACAGATGTTATCTCAATCTATGGGGCTGCCATACAGATTTCAAGCCGAGGATATACCCCTGGGTATTTAAACCAGACTTTAGTCTCGGAAATCCCGAACCTTTGCGTTCTAGGCATGAGCCATTCGAACTCTAGTTTCCACCGTCTCAGTTGGTCTCCTAGGAACTCACCGCAAACACAGGCAGGTGGCTATACCAGACCACCGGAAGTCGTTCGGGCACGACAAATACCAAAGAAATTGCACCTTTAGAGGATTTAAGGTCTCCTAGACCAGGTGAGTGCACAAGACAATGCGAGCTAAAGGTGCACAAAATAGTGCGATACAGATAAGGTGCGCAAGATAGCGCGATGCAATGCACTAACAAGTGCAGGTGAGGTGCGCAAGATAGCGCGATGCAATGCATGCACAATGCAAGTAAGGTGCACAAAATAGTGCGATGCGCAAAATAGCGCGAGTGAAATGTAATGCACTAACAAGTGCAGGTGGGACGCGCAAGATAGCGCAAAGGATACAATGCACAAAATAGTGCGATGCGCTAAACAGCGCGATTGATTGGAAATGCACAAGATAGTGCGATGTGATATGCAAAGCACAGGACAGTGCAATTGAGGTGCGCAAAATAGCACGATGAATGCAATGCACAAGACAGTGCGATGGAGGTGCGGAAAATAGCGCGAATGATAAACTGCACAAAACAGTGCGATTGTGGTGCACAAAATAGCGCGAATGAATGCAATGCAGAAGACAGTTCGATTGAGGTGCGCAAAATAGCGCGAATGATAAACTGCACAAAACAGTGCGATTGAGGTGCGCAAAATAGCGCGAATGTAAACTGCACAAAACAGTGCGATTGAGGTGCACAAAATAGCGCGAATGTAAACTGCATAAAACAGTGCGATGCGCAAAATAGCGCGAACTTGAACCTGCACAAAATAGTGCGATGCGCAAATCAGCGCGATTGATTTGAAATGCACTAAACAGTGCGATACGCTAAACAGCGCGATTGATTTGAAATACACAAAATAGTGCGATACGCTAAATAGCGCGATTGATATGCAATGCACAAGATAGTGCGAGTGAGATACAACCACAAGGTGCATAAGACAATGCAAGCGAGATACAAAGTGTAAGTGCACAAGACAGTGCGAGTGAGATAAAATGCACAAGAAAGTGCGATAAAATGCATCTTCTATGCAAGTATGGGGGCATTTTCTATGTAACAGATACGAGCATTTTCTATGCAAGTATGGAAGCAAATTCTATGCAATATTGAAAGCAAGCATATTCTATGCATGAAACCAGCCAAGCATATTCTATGCGGAATCATGACGACGCGCGGCACGCATGCAACAACAGTGTATATGATAGTTCAAATTCTATGCAGTAGAGGAGCATCAAATATGTACTCTGGTGCCTTTGATTTGCCTCTTAGAGGACTTTGCAACACACTCAGCTCAAAAAGGGCACACCCTGTTCATATTGGCGAGAGATAACATCTGCATGTGAAACCCTCGGGTGCTGCTTGGACTGCCATTCTGACTTGAAGCAGGCTTACACTCGGGGTCAAGATACACTCATACTCCAGAGAAACGGCGAGGCCTGAGAAGGTGCACCTGGAATGCAGTCTCGGATTTTGCTAAAGTTGAAACATGCTAAGATGCTCCAAATTTTCCTTCTTTTCTTTTGCTTTGCAGTCTGGAACCTAAATAGCTTCAGATAGTTCCTTGTTCTACCGTTCACACTTATCGGGGGTGGACCCTGCAGTTTTATGAAAGAATTGATTCTGTCTTGCACAAATGTGGAGAATGGCACGGCACTCGGAGTACAAAACGATTTTATTTTTGAAATTGAGAGATGAGTTTTCGACCAGGTATTGAGCCTACGACTGAATACAGCAAAACGACTCAACAAGAAAATAAAAGGCACACAACCTAGACACATCGAGTAACACTCGAAACGACTCAAAACAAGAATCGAGATAAAACCAAAAGACACGACACTCAGACGTGCACAGGGAGCCTGTTTCACCGGGTAGTGTTTCCCACCCTTTCTCATTTGCGGTTCTCACATCACTCGGCCCTCAAGCTCTGTTTTTCTGAAAAACCCCTTTTCTCACTTTTTCTCTCATCGCACATCTCTCTATTCTTTAATCACTCATTTTTCAATCCCTCCCCTGGGTGGTTGATGGATAAACAGGAAGTTGCGGGCTCTTGCCCCTAGCATGCTGCTAGATTCTCTTTCTTCCGCTCACAGCTAGTGAATTCTTCCCATAGAAGGGTTGCGCTACAACTGGGTGTGTAGCAAATCTGCAGCTAACATCGGTTGATGATGCTTTGCTGGGGAGTTTGGACGTGATCAGATCTGTTCAGATGAGGGAGTGGAATATCTTGCCCCATTCCAGCTCGTGCTTCGCACTTCGCTCGATACCTTGCTGCTTGGAGGATGAGAGAGCTTTCAGCCCTTTGCGATTAGCTTTAGTGGTACCCTTTTCTGGCGAATACGGTGCCCTGTCCGGCAAGTAGAGTGCCCTTCTTGGCAAGTATGGTGAAAATGAGGAAAATACAGAACACCTGACTCAACTGTGCCCCTAGTTCATCATTTTGACCATTTTTTTTGATTTTCTACTAAAACAATTTTAACCAAAATGAGAGTTAGATTAATGCGCTTGTTCGATTTTCTGATTCAAAATCATGCAAGTTAGGTTATGAGCACTGAAAATTTTCCTTTTTTGGGTCCAGGAAAAAGGTCCAGTTTTGAAAAAAAATGGAATAGTTTTTGAGAGAAAATTTGTCAACCTCAGTAAAAATTCTCAAAAACTGTTTTTGCAATCGGCCACATCTCAACGAACATAGAACCCACTCTCGAGATGCACAACCTCAGATCCGGATGAAAATTGCCCATTGCTTCAAGAGAGCTGCATGGCAACGGAAAGTTGCCCTTTGTTTGAACGGCACCGCGGCGCATTGAATGGCAACGGAAAGTTGCCCCTTGTTTGAATGGCACCGCAGTGCATTGTAGTCAGTCCTCAAAGTGACGAACACAACCAAATTCTCGGATACAGAGAAGGCGAAGATGATCAAAACCATCGCATGGACATAATCGAATTTGAAGTGTTTTACGGCTGGAGTTCAGAATGAAGTTACATACGTATCCCAAAGATGGGAATCAAGCCTCACGTAGTTCGGGGTTAAGGTACACTTGGGTATTAACCTCTCCTTTTTAGGCTCTAACTTTTGCCAAGGCGCCCGTCGCGGGTTTTCGACCTTGCGAGCTTTGTTCTTTTTTTTTTTTTTTTTTATATTCTTTTCATTCCTTTTTCTCATTCTTTCTTCTTTTTTTTTTTTTCTTTTTTTTTTCTTTTCTTCTTTTTTCTTTTTTCTTCTTTTTTCTTTTTTGCTTTTTGTATATATCTTTTCTTGCTCTAACTTTTGCCTGGGTCGCCCTTCCGGGTTTTCGGCCCAACGAGCCTCTCAAAGGGTAAAAGTGTAACAAGTCCATGCCAAATGGTTGTAGGGTTTTGAAGCCATCCGTATCCAGGAGAGTGGCTGTTGATTTGCAAGAGGACTCATTTTCGGCTCTTCGAGCACATCTGACATCTTTGCCCTTAGTTCGAAGGGTACTTCTGTTCTAGCTTTGCAAGCTTCTTCTGATCTTCTTGATCCGACTTTCCTGGCCTCTTGTTTGAGGGCTGCTTCAAATCTGGCCACATAGGCCTCACATTGTAGTTGACCGTTGAACATTCTGAATTCAAGTTCAAGGTTTGGAAGCAAAGGGGTTGAGTCTTGAGGCTGAGAGCGATCCTAGGCTGCATAATCTCAAGAGCGATTCCACACAGGTCTTCGCAGGACCGCGCAAAACATTTTGTTTTTGAAAATTTTTAAGAAAGCGACAAGTCGCTCGCACTGAAGATAGTGTGAAACCAGTCTGGATCAAGCCAGGGTCCTTCTCAGTACTCACGCTAACAAGCATGATTTCATTCATTAAGGGCTTAGCACGCCCCTCTTTCTCTCAAATGATCAAAGTTTTGCAAATCCTGAGGAATTCCTTCCTCTTCGTTTTCACCGCAGTGTTCAAAAAAAGTTTTGAAAAACTTAGGTCGATGTAATGAATTCAAGGCACAAAAAAGACACAGCTTCTAGTCAAATACTGCCATCTCATTTGGAATTTCTGGTACAACTGGCACATGGTAAAAACAGACACAAAAGCATGAAAAACCACTGCTGTTCATTCAAATTTGTTGGCGTTACTGGCTCCAAGGCAGAAACAGACTCAAAACAAAACGAAAAGACAAACACAAAACAAAATGGTGACGCCCGATGTAACACCCCCCGGAATCACCCGACTCCTATATAACAGGACTGACTCGATACAACAAGACAGACCCAAAACAAAAGAGACTGACTCAAAACAAAAAGACAGACCCAAAACAAAACAACAAGACCTACCCCATACCCAAGTCAGAAAGCACAAAAGCTAGCATTTGCAAATGCTCAAAACAGTGCATACCATCCACCATATCTGGAGTAAACTGAGCGCTGCCCGCAGGTGGTTCATCCCCCGATCACATCACATTATCCCCCAAGTTCACTGATCCAGTGCCGATAGACTTTGCAGAGCTCGGTGCAGCAATGACCCCGTTGTCAATCAAATCTTGCACTTCGTGGCGAAGACGAAAGCAATTGTCAGTGCCATGACCGGTTTGTTGATGGAAGGTGCAGTACTTGGGAGCATCATGCGTAGCTGGAAGAGGATTCGGGAGAGGTCGAGGCTCAAGGGGTTTGAGATGGCCTTGTCCAACAAGGATTTGGAGAGCTTTGGACAAAGGCATATAGAGGGCATGGAAGACCCTCTGACCTCGGGGTTGGTACTTCAAAGTTTCTGGATTTTTGCTGGACGCACCAGCAAAGGGATTGGCAGGTGCTGGCCTGGTTTGCTGATTTCTTCCGAGCACGGGATCAGAGCTGAAAGGAACATTCTTGGTATAACGGCCCTTCTCCCGGCTTGCCCCTTGATTCAAACTGCCCCCAACTTGAGTGGCAAAAATGTCGTCCACAATTTTTGCAACAACTGCGAGCACTTGCTCTTTGTTCAGTCCCTCGGCTTTCAAAGCCTCAACAGCCAACAGAAGATGTTCATGGGGATCCATGTTCGCCCCTATCTTGTTCTTTCCACTCGCCTTCACTTTGCCAAGGGATTGGCATTCCTCAAATGCAGCCCGCCCTAAGACTGGGGAGCCTTTCGACATGAAATTCCCAGTATGTGGTGTGGTCGATGATGGAGCTAATGTCCCGGAGGCCAGATCTGTCACAGTTCTTTGAAGATCTTTAATCATCCCCATCAACTCAGAAGTAGTGGGTTCGCGGGTTTGAGATGATTGAGGTTTAGGTGCACCCATCATGCATAAGTCCATGCTTTCTGGGATAAACACCTCAGGCTTGGGTAGATGGGCCGGGGTGATGTATATGCTGGGGTCATAGGTGATGGCAGTATATGGATGAGATTAAGGTAGGCAAGAGATGTTTGGTCATTGGGGTCTGAAGGTGGAGCTATCGTCCGGTTGTCGATGAGATTTTGGACCTCATGACGAAGGCGGTAGCAACGGTCGGTGCCATGACCGCGCTGCTGATGGTACATACAGTACTTGGAGGGGTTATGTCTGGCTGGGAGTGGGTTAGGCAGAGGTTGAGGATCGAGGGGTTTAAGATACCCTCTTTCCATCAAGACTTTTAGTGTGCTAGTCAGGCTCATATAGAGAGGGGTGAAAGTTCTGCCCTGAGCTCGGGCTGGGCCGGCTGTTTGTAGGCTTGGTTTGGCAAAAGGGTCGGCTGTGGCGACTGTATTGATTTTGGTGGGTTTGGGAATAGCGCTACTACCAGTGTTGGTACTCCCTGAAATCACCCTCCTTGTCGGTTCACTTGTTCTGGGAATGATCCCACTGTTGAACGCATTCTCGATCTGGACCCCCAGTTCGTGCAAACTTTTGAAAGTGAATAGCAGAGCGACTATCAACTTTTGCAACATATCATGCTCGAGGTTTCGCACCATCATCTGCACTTGATCCCTCTCAGAAGGGCGGCGATCTGTCATCTGTGCTGCCTTTGCTCTCCACCTTGTAACAAATTCCACAAAAGGCTCTGTTGGGTTCTGGCGGGTTGCTTCAAGCTCTTGGATGGTCATTTCAACTTGGGTATTGTAAGAATACTGATCAACAAAGGCCTCAGCCAGTTCTTCCCAGTTTTGCTTCACTTTATCCTCCAACCTAGCGTACCAAGTGGCTGCTACACCGGACAGGGTTCTTCTATATAGAGAGAGTTTCTGTGGCTTAGTCAGACCCATCGGCTTCAGGACATCCAAGAAAAGTCGGATATGTACCATAGGATCTCCAGACCCGTCGAAACGGTCAATATGTGGCATTTTGAATCTGTCTGGGAGCCGTACGGCAGTCTCGGTGTACCCATCCTCAATGTCGGGAATGGAGTTAAGGCCCTGTGCCTTTTTGAATTGCTTCTCAAGGTTCGCAATTTTCACTGCAGTCAGATCGAGGTCATTAGCATCAAGGGGATAAAGCCTCTCATTAGGCTGCACCAGGGGTCTGGAAACTCGGGCTTGAGCCAACCCTTCTCGAGGGTCTGGACCCTGCAAATCTTCAGCTGGCGGAAGTGGGTCAAAGTTCGGCTGGGGTCCCAAAGCTGGATGTGAGGCAGATGCCCCAGATGGGCGTTGTGTTTCAGCATTAGTCTCATCCTGCACGGCAGTTCCCTGATTTAGCGCTGCTATCACGGCCACTAATTCTTCCGAACCCTGTGCCATCACGGGTCTACTGATGATGTGACTGGTGACTGTCGGATCAGATGAACCAATGAGCTCTGTCTGGCCCTTCTTTGCCTTGCCTTAGCGAAAGAACACTGGTTGCCCTTGAATTGAATCTCTGACCTAACAAAGTCTATCAGCACTAGTCCAATGTACCCGGGGGATATTGGAGCCTTCTGAAGCTATGGTTCCAGAGCAAAAGGGAAAACAGAGAGCATCTCAGCCTGATTTCATCATAACCCATATGAGCAAAGCTGAATGACTGTGCCCTCTACTGAATTCTACCCCCAAAATTTAGCCTCAAATCTGATATTCCCAAGTAAACTGAATCCCAAAATACTGAACTGGTGCTCGCAGGCCTGATGCCCAAACTTGTAAACTGATACATGCATTCTTGTAGAGACGCACTATAAAAGCACATAGCAGATAAGTGAGAGCCAAAACACCCCTATGTTGGGGTAGGGTTTCCCTGTCCTATTTTGTCAGGAGCTAGGGTTTCACGACGCACGCAGCGGTTTCAAACAACCTATGATCGGGTAAGCAACTTGTCCTAGTTTGGAATGGTCACTATGGATCCGAATATGCACTAGGTCGAATGGTCAAAAGGGTGCTCCGGTAAAACCGGGGTTTGTGTTCCCATACTGGCAGAGCTCATAACCGGTCAGCCTTATGGTCATGCCTTGACAAGACAAGCCTCCGGCAAACCGTTCAGGAATAGCAGATGGCAAACACGGTGTCCTAGGCGCACCAATGCAAATGCAATGCAAAGAAACACACAAGTGTAGTCAAAACCAGATATCATGAGTTCGAGTCAAGTTCTCTAAATCCCCAGTAGAGTCGCCAGAAACTGTAACATGTCCGCGAGGGACCTCACTACAGCTCAGGACTCAAATTGTGTCACGGTTCTAAATCTTGAACCAAAGAGTCCAAATCCGGCAAATCGTTTTGAGAAAACAGATTTTTAAAAAGAAGTGCCAAACATGGACTGCTTTGCCAGATACAGAGTCGCCACCTAAATATTTTATTTTGAGAAATTTAGGAAACCCTGACTCGTTGCCTAAGGCCACGTGTCCGTCATCACCAAAGTTGCCTCAGCTCGGGAACTTAGGTACGATTGGGGAAGGCCACTTCGTGAGCACCCCCGCTCGCCCGATCAAAGATCGGCCTCTACTAACCATGATATCGAGTTTTGAAAACATTATGTGTTCTTATTCCGGTTATTAGCCTAGATTTACTATGTGATGTGCACAGCATACAAGTATAGACTGGATCGCCTGAATTGGAACAAAACATTTCATGTTTGTTTATTTGAAAATGGTTTGATGGTGCTACTCGCAAGTAGGCTAAGACGTGGATTTGCCACCTTCGGGTGGGCTTAGAAAACATGATTTTGCCACTATCTAGTGGGCTTTAAAACACACATTTTAACAAATTGTTCCAATCCAAATAACCCAACCTTCACCCACAGGCATTCAGGCAGTTATATCACATAAGCATTTAGCCTCATGGCAAGCATGCTATCATGGCAGTCACTCACACACATGCAAGGATGCTAAAGCATAAAACTTACCGAGTACTCCAAGCCAAAATAAAAGCTAATTAGAAATCCATGCATGATCCTAATTATACAGAAATGCCTAATGCAACACATGAAAAAATGCAACTATAGCAGGCTCGGCTATTCTAAACATGGCATATGAGATGCAACAGTTAACAAGTACTCAATTTGGAATTGAAATACAGATGCAGTTAGTATGGCGCGCCGAGCCCGGTGTATGCAAGACAGATGAATGAATGCAAACATTCTATCATACTGTATGCTAATTGAAACATGCCCCAATCTAGCCATCATAAGCTGGTAAATAAAAGGGAGAAAGACGTGGGGTTGGAAGACATATATCACACACACGCACACTTATTACAACATTGCCCTCGCTTGGAGGGTACAAATAAATAATACAGTCCCGAATAAATTATTACAGTCCGAATAAATACAAAACCCTAATTAATTAACAAATTAACCTAGGAAAGCTGTAAACTAGCATGCAAGCTAGGGACTGCCTCGACTCTGCTCCGGATAATGGATGATGCATGTTTTGAGTTACCTGGCACGGAAATCCATCGCGATGCCCCGATTAGCCTCTGTTTGCAATTGATGTCGGAATGCTGTGCAAGGCTTTTGAAAGATGCTGACTTCTGATTTGCTGCAACAGAGAGCAGGAAAGAGGCATAGCAATGTATTTTCACATATGTATGCATGCCTCGATCCTCGTGCCACCAATCACGCATCTCGATGCATGATGGCCGAGGAGTCGAATTGCACAACTAATATGGAATGAATGCACAATGAAAACATAACAAGACCAAGACTCCATCATGGATAATTCGGAGTGTTGGTGACTGGGAATTGAGACACGTTCCGTCACTCGAAGTACGAAACGTCCCTCGTTTCCCGTGCTCGGGCTAACTCCTACCCCAAACACAATGCAATATGCATGACATGCATGAATGCAACTAAGATACAACCTAACATGTACAATGCTATGAAATGGCATACACGATGCACGAGGTAACATGGCATACACAATGCGCTAACATACAACCTAGCATACACAATGCTATGGAATGAAATGGCATACACAATGCATAATGGACTTACACCAACACAAGTGGACCTCAGTCACACTCACATAGGAGGCCATGAGATGAAAAAAGAGACACTCGAGATGCGTGCACATGTGCACGCAAACCGAGGACCGAACCTAAGGCACGAATGCCACTCTAACAAAGTGTGGCAAGGCATGGAGTATGGCATACAAACATGTAAATTTCAGTGTTGAAAAATGATGCTAAACAGCCCCGAATCATAGAAACATGGCACCCGATGCATGGAATGAGACCCGAAACATGAAATTAGGTACATGGAATGACCTATGGCTATGCAACGCATGCATTATTTGAACATGAAGTGTGAAGACAGAATCAAGAAAGTCCCAAAAAAAGCATATTTCCAGTTTTAAGAAAGGCCAAAAGATGAACACAAATAGGGCTAAACCAACATGCAAAAATGGCCCCGAAAAGGAGATAAAGAAGCAAGTAGAAGCTACTGGCCCTAAATGGCCAAGATCCCTTCAACAAAGTTGAAGAGGGGCTCAAAATGAAGCACTTTACAGTTTACAACAAACCACGAAAACAAACACAAGTATGGCTGAACTATTATGCAAGAAATGGGCCAAAAAGGAGATAAAGAAGCAAGTGATGGTTGCTGGCCTCAAACAGAGGAGGTCCCTTCAACAAAGTTGAAGAGGGGCCCAAAACATGGTATTTTACAGTTTATGACCAAGCCCAAAACAGTGCAAAAATAAGCTTAAAATATTATGCAAAAATAGGCCTAAAAGGAGGTTTAAACACAAAGAGCAAAAAGGAAGCCTCAAACAGCAAAAGACCCTTGATCAAACATGAAGAGAGGGTCAAAATAAGGCTATTTACAGTTCGGACCAGAGCCCATAAATACAAGCACAAGGAGTTAACAAAACATGCAAAAATAAGGCCAAAAGAGGGATAAAGAGGCAAGTGACAGATGGAAGCCTCAAACAGTGAAGAGTCCTTCAACAAAGTTGAATAAGGGCTCAAAAGAAGCCACTTTACAGTTTTGCTCGGAGCCCAGAAATGCTTAAAAACAGGGCTAACATATCATGCAAGAATAGGCCCTAAAAGAGAGGCAAAGAACAAAGGGGGAGAAGAAGACTTCAAACAGCAAAAAGTTCTTAATCAAACATGAATATGACCTCAAAATATGATCTTTTTCAGTTTGGCTTGAAGTCCAAAAATACTTGCAAATAAAGCTAAACAATCATGCAAAAAAGTGCAAGTTTAAGGGAAATAGGGACTCACCCTTGAAGAACAACTTTCCAGCAGCTTTTAGTCCGAAAATCTGAGCTTTCAACCTCTTCAAATGTCCGCCAAGGTACTGAAATGAGTAATGGAGGTGATAGGCTAGGGGTTGTAGTGCAAATGGTGCAAGAAAATGGATGTTTGAACTTGAAAATGGAGAGTCATGGAGGAGGAGGAGGAGGAGGAGGAGGGTTATGAGCCTAAGCCAAAAGTGTCTAACCCTTAAAAATGGAGCTCAAGGGTGTATTATATAGAGGGACTCATCTTTGAAACCCAAAAAAAGGGGGGGAAAAAAGAGGGGGAAAAAAAAACCAATTTAAATAGAGCAAAACAAGGGGGGAAATTTCGGAAGTGGCGTTTTGACCATGAAGTTGGTCTCTCGGGCCACAGTGTTCCTCAAAAGGGAGGAAATAAGGTGTGCGCCAAAAATCAGAGCAAACGGAGGTGGTTAAGCAGTCCTGAACCGAGACACACGGCCGACGGCTCCAAAAACCGGAAACCGGGCTCCAAAAGGGAAAAATGGCCTACGACCACGAAGTTGGTCTCCCAAGCCACAGTGTTCCTCAAAAGGGAGGAAACAAGGTGTGCGCCAAAAATCGGAGCAAACGGAGGTGGTTAAGCGGTCCCGAACCGAGACACACGGCCGACGGCTCCAAAAACCGAAAACTAGGCTCCAAACGGGAAAAATGGCCTACGACCACAAAGTTGGTCTCCCAGGCCACAGTGTTCCTCAAAATGGAGGAAACAAGGTGTGTGCCAAAAATCGAAGCAAACGGAGGTAGTTAAGCAGTCCCGAACCGAGACACACGGCCGACGGCTCCAAAAATCGAAAACTGGGCTCCAAACGGGAAAAATGGCCTACGACCACAAAGTTGGTCTCCCAGGCCACAGTGTTCCTCAAAAGGGAGGAAACAAGATGTGCGCCAAAAACCGAAGCAAACGGAGGTAGTTAAGCGGTCCCGAACCGAGACACACGGCCGACGGCTCCGAAAACCGAAAAGTAGGCTCCAAACGGGAAAAATGGGCTACGACCACAAAACGTAGCCTACGGCCACTGAGAGATGGTCTACGAGACCTCTCCCTCCCTTCGGGAAGAGAAAACAGAGAAAATAGGGCCTGGTTCGCAAACCGAGGCAAAGCACAAAAGAGTCCGGAAGTCCGGAGGCAAGGCACGCAGCTAGGACTCCGTAACCTCAGAACGAGCACAATATGCAACATCACCAAGCGCTCAATCGGTGACGTCTGAGTCTTAAGGTCGGTCAAAAATGGGGTGTCTACAACTTTCTTTCGGGGTACTTTATTAAGTATATAATTAGCAGAAAATATTGCTTCCCCCCGCGAGTTCTGAGGTAATTCAGAACTTATTAACATGGCATTTATCATTTCTTTTAAAATTCTATTTTTCCTTTCAGCAATTTCATTTTGCTGAGGTGAGTAAGGAGCGGTGGTTTGATGAATTATTCCATGTTCTTTACTAAGAGGGTAATTTATTAGGCTGAGCTAGGTCCAATGGTTTAAGGCTTTGAGCTGAGCTAGGAAGAGTCTTGTTAGCTCTTTGGGGTACGCTTCCGGTCGTGTTAAGAGCTTCAGTAGCTCGGTTCGTGAAGCGTGCAGACATTGAGGGTTTAAAATAGGTGAAATAGAGGTAATCAAGAATCGGACCGGGGTATAGTTAGTACAGTATGCCGAACTACAACATTTAGCTTGGTCGAGTGCCATCTTGGTTCTGAACAGTGAGAGGTAGGGTCGTGTAACTCGGTTACGTGTACTACCGAGCCGAGACAAGAGGTTTTAGCCATCTCACTTGGCTGGTAGTGAGTAGGGTGTTATCAGGATGTGCATCATCCTTGGGAGTGTGATTCCTAGGAGGACTCTTATAAAAAGAGTTGGAGTCCTACTAGGATTGTACCAGGTGGAATCTATAAAAGCTCATGACAGGACCTATGTACAAGTATGACAATTTCTACTCTCAAATACATAGAGCTTTTGTGTCTATTGTCTATTTGCTGACTTAGGCATTGGAGAGGTTTTCGGCACACACCTGCCGGCTAGCTTACGTTTGTGTTTTCAGGTGACAAAGTAACGACGTTTGGAGGAGTGCAAACTTGATCAACATGATTATACAAGAAGATTATTTCGTGCTCGTACATTTACAAAACTCATCAAAATGTGATTTATATTTACCACCTTTATCACTTCTTAATTTTTTGATTTTCTTACCAAGTTGATTTTCAACTTCATGAAAGTTTCCAAAATTTCATCATTGGTTCGAATTAAATAAACATAACTATATCTAGTATAATCACCTATAAAAGTGATAAAATACTTTTTCTCACCTCTAGTTTGAATTGATTTAAAATCACAAATGTCACTATGAATTAATTCAAGTGGTTCCGTACTTCTTTCAATTGAATGAAAAGGAGTTTTGGATAATTTTGCCTCAATGCAAATTTCACATTTATGATTTGAATCAATATCAAATTTAGGTAAACATTCTATATTAATTAATCTACATAAAGATCCATAATTAACATGTCCAAGTCTACCATGCCATAAATTTGAAGACTCAAGTAAGTAAGAAGAATATGTATTTTTATTAATAACATAGGGTATAACAGTCATTACATTCATTTTGAAAAGGCCATCAGCCATGTAACCTTTTTCAACATACATCTCGTTTTTGGTAAGTACAAACTTGTCACTTTCAAAAACTAGCCTAAACCCATTTTTACTCAATAAATATCCGGAAACAAGATTCTTGCGAATGTCCGGTACATGAAGTACATTGTTGAAAGCGAGTTCCTTTCCAGATGTCATTTTCAGAATAATCTTTCCTTGTCCTTCAATTTTAGAAGTCGAGGAGTTGCTCATAAAAAGTTGTTCACCGTTGTCCACTATAGAATAAGATGTGAACATCTTTTTGTCGGCACAGATGTGGCGAGTAGCATCAATGTCCACCCACCATTGTTTAGGATTTTCGACAAGGTTTTCCTTGGAAACAGCTGTAGAAAGATTTATGACATTTACGCCATTGGAAATTTTATCCATTTTGATCATATTGACTTGAGCAGCCTTCTTGCTTGATCTTCCTTTAGCTTTGCAAATATCAGTTCCTAAAAACTTTTCTGGCTTTTTACCATGATTCACTAGCACAGTCTCAACATAAAGAGGGGTTGGCGCAATTGCAACCACCATACCAGTACTGGTTTGAACATTAGTTTGACCAGTTTCTATAGCCATGAATTCTAAATTATAAAACAAAATGATAATTAAAATTTTAAACTACACAGAAAATTAAACCATAAATACAGAATTAAATTTTGTAAAAATAAAAGAAACAGGAATTGTAACTTTTATTTCCAATTAATTTGACATAAAATAAAATTTTATTTAAACAAATTAATTGCACACAAAAAATAAATTTCTATAAAACTTCAATAATTAAAATACCGAAACAGAATTTTAATTAATAAACACTCAGAAAATAGAATTAAATTTTGTAAAAAATAAAAGAAATAAGAATTGTAACTTTTATTTTCAATTAATTTGAAAATAAAATAAAATTTTATTTAAACAAATTAATTCCACACAGAGAATTAAATTTCTGTAACACTTCAATAATTAAAATACTGAAACAAAATTTTAATTAATGAAAACTCAGAAATTATTTCTGAAAAACCAAAATTAATTTCTGAGAAACTTCACAAATAAATATTCTGAATTGTTAATGACACCAGTATATTACTACTAGTTGTCAAAGAAAATAGACAGTATATTACTACTATCTGTCAAACAGTATATAACTACTATTTGTTTTTCCAACCAGAATATTATTTTTTAAAACCACAGAAAATAATTTTTGTAAAAAGAAGAAAGAGGAAAGGAAATAAATGAAAAATTCTATATAAACAGAATAATTCGAATCTGTCTTCAGATTGTTGGAACAATCTCCTGTGTATAATAAATAAATTGAAACAAATCAAACAAATAAAATAAATTACTTACCAAATTTATTTTATCGAACCGAATAAATATTTAAAAGATCAAGTCGGGTGTGTGACACTCTGTCCTTAAGACAGATTCGCCTCGCTACGGTGCTTACGAATGAAATGCGTTTATCTCCCGGGATACAATGATCTTCACAAATTGTAGTAGCACTCCAAACAATTTGTTCGACGAACAAAAACCTGTGTTCTTACTTTTTGAATTTTTCCTAAAATAATATGAAGATTATATAATGCAAGAGAGCAAAACTAGAAGGAAAATGAAGAATTTCAGATGTCCCAAATGCTGGAAATGAATCTGAATTTATAGGCAACAAGGTGACCTTTCAAACTGCCCGAACAGGTAGAAATTTGAAGTGAACAGGTGTTGGATTCAAACTAGACAGATCTACTGCCAGTTTTTGAATTTGTAACTATTGGGTAGTTATTAACACTGTTAAAAAACAATTTAAATTGCTGGAATCTGGACTGGAAGAGGCTTAAAACTTGGACAAAAATTTTTAATTCAATTTCATAAAGAATTTCTGGAGAAAATTCAAATAAATTTTGTCTCGGCCGGTGCTTGCGTGTGGTGGTTTGGGCTAAGGTTCCATTTGTCTATAAATTTTCCCTTTTACAAACTTGGGGTGCCCCTTGAAGCCCAATCCAAGTTAGTACACTAAGAGCTTATATACTCACAAAAGCTCTCTTAAAGTTTCAATGTGCGACAATCCATTTCAAGGAAATCCATATTTAATTCTTTAAATGTCCATTCCACGAACCCGAAAACGACGTCAAGTTCTTATTCACTCACAAATGGTTTTGACGAATCGTGTTCACCGTGTGACTTGCTATGCGGTAAGGAACACGTCACTTCTTTGGACCCACTCCAAAAAATATATGGGACCCTCTCTATTTTGAGCTTAAAATTAACCTAAAATAAACTTATAAAAATCAAATTTTCCAACAGAAAAAGAGTGCTACATCCCTAACAAAATGCCTAACACTATATTCTATGTTTTTTTTTTTCTTCATCTAGAAGCCTCATAAACTATATCAAGATGCTACTCCTCGTTCAATTTGTGAAAGTCTGAAGGGAGATGACATAAATCCAGTGAAATAACAACTACAATCATTGCATGCACCAATGTATGGACTTTAGGTCTCTTATTTCTAAGGACCTTTAATTTGGCGAATTTTCAAATTGAAATGACTTGATAGATTGAAGTAGGGAGCCTCATTGAGTGGAGCACTACTACCCTTCAGCTCAATCGAGGGGGCCAACAAAGGACTTTCTATTCAAATTGTTCTTTTTAACAAGAATTGATAAGAAATAAGAAATATTTAAATTCATTTAATTTTATCTAAATGTAGTAATAAATTAGTAAAGGCAATTAATTTGATTTAATTGAAATTAGAGATTAGAATACAATTGAATTATGATCTAAAGAAGAAAAATGATAGAATAATCATTTTATGATGAAAAAAGAATTGTCTCTTCTAAATGTATAGTAGGTATATATTATACAATCAAATATAAATAAATACATAAATCCTTAAGATATTTTATAAATTTATAATAGATTTAGGAGAAAAGGATTTGTTCTTGATAACTCTAAATTTGGAATACCATATTAGACTTGTGTATGTTGTACAAATGACACACACAACTATATATCTAAGAACAAGTATAAAAGTGACAGTACTCAATTAACTGTGCTACATGTATCAGATTGAAATATTTAAAATATATATAAGAAATATATTATGCAATTTAAATTTGTTTTAAATATGGTTCACAACATTTAAGATAGATCTCTTAGCTATATAGTGCATTTTTCATATTAATTATGTGCAATTATCATTTTTCTTATTCAAATTCGTATATTACAATATTAAAATATTATATGTTAATATTTTGTTTTAATTGTGCAAATATCATTTTAACATATTTAAACCATTATTTATTTCCCATTAAAAAAACTTTATTTATTACTAGGGAAAATATCATTTTGTTTCTCAAACTATGATTTAAAAATTAATTTAACTCCTATTTTTTTTTAATAATATCAATTTTACACATACATTTTTTTTTTTTTTTTTGATTTTGAATTAATTTTGCCTCAACTTAAGTATCTATTTATAATCAAACAGCAATTGCTGACTTAGCATCGGAATTTTGTTTGAAATTTCATTTTATTTTCCAAACTATCTCTAAAATATCAATTAAACCTCTAAATTTCATTTTATTTAGGGATCTAATTGATATTTTGGGCATAAAATGAAATTTCAAATGAAGTTTATAGACAGCAATTGACCGTGGGAGTAAAATTGATGTTAAATCAAATAGTTTAGGTATAAAATTAATATTACAATATTAATATGAATTAAATTGATTTTTGAGTGATAATTTGTTTGTTTGTTTGTTTTAGATCTGGAAGTTAATACAACAGTATCAAAAGATTTCAAAAAGAGATGAACAACCTCAATAGAAGGGAGGATGCAATCTTTTATAGAGGAGGAGAAAAACCCCCCACAAGGGAGGGAAACAAATCTCAATACATGAAGGATTATTACATCAATAAATTAAAAATTAAAACACCAAATAGAAAAAACCAAATCTAAGTCGCCACCGAACTCATCTAAAACTCTACTGCTTCACAGCCTTCAATTTGAAATCTGAAGACTTCATCTCCGTTGGTTAAGATAGAACATTAAGGTTAAGGTAGTCGCCTAACGTGAAATAAATGTATTATCGAGTGTCGACCTTCAGATTTTAACAAGATTTGAAACCAAATTTTAAAATTTTGAACTTAAAGGTGGAGAAGGTAAACCAATGATGGCTAGACTGGTGAGACAAATATCATGTTGGGTATACCTTCTTATTAGAGTGTGGGACCCAATTGGTTTGTTAAAAGAATTCTAATTATTTGGTTTGGTTTGGATATAATATATTTTATATATATTATATCTAATTTTGAGAGACCTAATTCAGTTCAGTAACAATTAGGGTTTTGATAAAAAACACTAGATTCACAATATTTTAGGTATTGTTTTTGCTCATCCCGAAGTTGAGAACGGCTGCTACACACACTCCAATTTGGTGGAATCAATTATTTGGGTGTGTGAAAAAGTGGAATTAATTTGGCTGGTTCTTTGCTTCATTTTTGGTGCTGATTTGGGTCTATTATTTTGGATCTTCTACAAATTTGTTTCTGAAGATTTTGATTCATCTATTTGGTGAGGTCTTTCCTCTTGTTTATTTGTAATTATTTGGAATTCACCTAAGGGTGATTTTGTGAGACCATTCGTGTCTCGTTTGTAATCGTTTGGAAACTATTTGGTTAATAGTGGAATTGGATTTTGATCCCGTGGACGTACTTCACATTGAGGGAACTACGTAAAAATTCTTGTGTTGCTTTTGATTTAATTTTTCCGTATTAGTTTTTATTCCCATTGATTGATTTACTTGTGGAGAATTTTATATTTTCCCTAACAACTGGTATCAGAGCTTACGGTTTATTTGGGTTTATTTATTTGTGTAAATCAATGGAAGGGAATGTAGGTCGTATGTCTAGCTTCAATGGAAGCAATTGGGTAACTTGGAAAACTAAAATGGAGGACCTATTATTTTGTAAAGATTTAAATGGGCCTATTGAGGGTGATAGTGGCAAACCTGATGATATGAAAGATGATGAGTGGAAGAGGCTTAATCGAAAAGCCGTTGGTGTTATCCGTCAATGGATTGATGACAATGTGTTTCATCATGTTGCTACTGAAACTTCAGCACATGATTTATGGAAAAAATTAGAGGGCCTTTATGATAGGAAATCAGCCACAAATAAAGTCTTTCTGTTTCGTAAGTTGGTTAATTTAAAATATAAAGAGGGCAGCCCTATTCCGGAACATCTGAATGAAATAAAGAGTATTTTTAACTAACTTACTTCTATGAAAATTGTTTTTGATGATTAGTTGCAGGCTTTGATGCTACTTAGTTCTTTGCTTGAAAGTTGGGAGACTTTAGTTGTGACCGTTAATAATTCGGCGCCCGATGGAGTTGTCACAATGGGCCAAGTCACTAGTAGCCTGTTGAATGAAGAAATTAGAAGAAAATCAGCGGGTTCCTCTCATTTAGAAACATTTGTTGTGAGAGGCCGAAGTAAAACAAGGGGGAGGAGTAAGACTCCTCATGTCGTGATTAAAGCTGTGACAAATCAAAATATGGTTCTTTTTCAAAGAAATACATTGAGTGCTATTATTGCCATGAGAAAGGGCACATGAAGCGGGAATGTCGAAAGCTCAAGAACAAGAAGAAAAGGCGTGACAAGAGTGTGGATAAGAAGTAAGAAAACACAACGGCAGTTACTACCGATGATCTCATGGTCGTTTGTGAAGATGATTGTATCAATTTTGTGAGCCAAGAGAGCAATTGGGTGATTGATTCCGATGCTTCTTTTCATGTGACTTCTCGAGTTGATTTCTTTACTACCTACACCAAAGGAGATTATGGCTCTGTTCGAATGGGTAATGAAGATTTGCCCAAGATTATCAGCATGGGTGATGTTTGCTTGGAAACAAATTTGGGCTGCAGGTTGTTGCTTAAAGATGTAAGGTATGTTCCCGACATTCGCCTCAATTTGATTTTTACTGGGAAGCTAGATGATGAAGGCTTCAACAACAAATTTGGTGATGGAATATGGAAGCTCACAAAGGATTCTTTGGTGGTGGCTAAGTGCAAGAAAACTCATACACTTTATTCGATGCAAGGAAAAATTTGTAAAGGTGTTGTCAATGCACTTGAAGATGATACTTCTACCGAATTGTGGCACAAGCGGCTTGGCCATATGAGTGAAAAGGGGCTACAAGTTTTGTTCAAGAAAGAGCTTCTACCCGGTTTGAAAGGTACACATCTCAAAACTTGTGTTCATTGTTTGGCGGGTAAACAACATAGAGTTTCTTTTTATAAAAATGTTGCTTCTAGAAAAGAAAATGTTTTGGAATTGATTCATTCAGATGTTTATGGTTCTTTAAAGTTAGAACACATAGTGGTGCACTTTATTTTGTTACTTTCATTGATGATTATTCAAGGAAAGTTTGGGCTTTTCTACTAAAAACTAAAGATCAAGTTCTAAAAGTATTTAAGCATTTTCAGGCCATGGTTGAAAGAGAAACAGGGCAGAAATTGAAGTGCATCCGATCAGATAATGGTGGTGAATACATTGGGCCATTTGATGAGTATTGTCGCAGCCAAGATATTCGGCACCAAAAGACAGTTAAGAAGATTCTTCAACAAAATGGCGTTGCCGAGAGGATGAACCGCACCATTGTGGAAAGAATAAGGTGTTTGCTTTCACAAGCTAAATTGCCAAGATCCTTTTGGGGTGAGGCAATGAAGACAGCGGTTGACGTGATCAATTTGTCTCATTCCTATCCTTTGAATGGTGATGTTCCTGAAAGAGTTTGGACTGGTAAAGATGTGTCTTATGAGCACTTGAGAGTATTTGGTTGCCGAGCTTTTGTTCACATTCCAAAGGATGAGAGGTCCAAGCTTGATAGTAAGTCAAGACAATGTATTTTTCTTGGCTATCGGCGTGATGAATTTGAATATAGATTGTGGGATCCGGTCAACAAGAAAGTCATTCGAAACCGTGATGTTGTGTTTCTTGAAGACCAAACAATTGAAGACTTTGGCAAAAGTAATCAACCGGAGCCAAAATCTAGTGATATCATCGACATGGATCCATCTCCTTCATCTTCAGTTGATGATGAAAATTGAGGAGTTGTGCAACCACTTATTGAAGATGTAGAGGATGATGCTAATCCTAATGAAGTTGAGCCAGAAATTGAGGAAGAGTATCCAACTCAAGAACTGCCACCACAACTTGAGTTGAGAAAATCTACAAGGGACCGGCAACCTTCGAGAAAGTATCCTCCCAATGAATTTATATTGATTTCCGATCAAGGGGAGCCTGAGAGCTACCAAGAAGCAATTGAGCATGTAAAGAAAGATGATTGGAAAAAGACAATGGAAAAGGAGATGGATTCCTTAGTTGAAAGTCACACTTATGATTTAGTAAAGTTGCCTAAGGGGAAGAAAATTTTGAAAAATAAGTGGGTCTTCAAATTGAAGAATGATAGCAAGAATCTGAGGTACAAGGCATGTCTTGTTGTGAAAGGCTTTGGGCAAAAGAAAGGTATTAACTTTGATGAGATTTTCTCGCCGGTTGTGAAGATATCTTCTATTCGGGTTGTACTTGGCATGGCTGCAAGTATGAACCTTGAAGTTGAGCAACTTGATGTGAAGACCGCATTTCTTCACGGTGATCTTGAAGAAGAAATTTACATGGAGCAACCAGAAGGGTTTGTGGAGAAACGGAAAGAGAAATTTGTTTGCAAATTGAAGAAAAGTTTGTATGGCCTCAAGCAAGCCCCGCGGCAATGGTACAAAAAATTTGACTCTTTCATGATGAATAATGGTTTTTCTAAAACCACTTCGGACCATTGTGTGTTTGTAAAGAATTTTCCGGATGGTAAATTTATCATTCTTTTGCTTTATGTTGATGACATGTTAATTGTAGGTCAAGATTCTACCATGATAAACAGGTTGAAATTGGAGTTGAGCAAGTCTTTTGCTATGAAAGATTTTGGATCGGCAAAGCAAATACTTGGTATGAAAATTGTTCGTGATCGCAAAGAGGGGCTGATTTGGTTGTCTCAAGAAAGCTACATTGAGAAATTTCTTGAGATGTTCAACATGGATAAAGCAAAGCTGGTTTGTTGTCCACTTGCAGGTCACTTCAAGCTTAGTTCGAATCAATGTCCTACAAGTGAGAAAGACAAGGAAGAGATGCTGAAAGTTCCTTATGCTTCAGCAGTTGGTTCTTTGATGTACGCCATGGTTTGTACAAGGCCGGATATTGCTCACGCCGTTGGTGTGGTGAGTCGTTTTCTCTCTAATCCGAATAAAGAACATTGGGCAGCGGTAACATGGGTTCTAAGGTATCTTCGAGGGACTTCGAAGGTATGTTTGTGTTTTGGGGATGGTAAGCCAATGC
This sequence comes from Camellia granthamiana, assembly GCA_036172215.1. Lineage (NCBI taxonomy): Eukaryota > Viridiplantae > Streptophyta > Magnoliopsida > Ericales > Theaceae > Camellia > Camellia granthamiana. The sequence continues at coordinate 104,180,326 of CM069912.1, forward strand.
TTGATGGGTTCATAGATTCTGACATGGCCGGTGATGTTGATTCTAGAAAATCTATTTCGGGGTATTTGATGACTTTTGCAGGGGGAGCTGTGGCATGGCAATCTAAATTACAAAAATGTGTTGCTCCTTCAATTACCGAAACTGAATTTATTGCCATTATAGAAGCTTGCAAAGAAGAGTTATGGTTGAAGAAATTTTTGTAAGAGTTGGATTTGAAGCAAGAAAAGTATGTGCTTTATTGTGATAGTCAAAGTGCTATTCATTTGAGTAAAAATTCTACTTTTCATTCGAGATCGAAACACATTGATGTGAGATACCACTGGATTCGTGATGTGTTAGATTCGAAGTTGTTGCAACTCGAAAAGGTTCACACAGATGATAATATTTCAGATATGTTGACAAAGACTTTGTCGAGGGACAAATATTTAAAGTGCCGAACTTTGGCGGGTATGGTTGATGTCTCCACCTAAGTCGATAGGGGGAGAATTGTTAGGTATACCTCCTTATTAGAGCGTGAGACCCAATTGGTTTGTTAAAAGAATTCTAATTTGGTTTGGTTTGGTTTGGGTATAATATATTTTATATATATTATATCTAATTTTGAGAGACGTAATTCAGTTCAGTAACAATTAGGGTTTTGATAAAAAATCCTATATTCACAATATTTTAGGTATTGTTTTTGCTCATCCCGAAGTTGAGAATGGCTGCTACACACACACCAATTTGGTGAAATCAATTATTTGGGTGTGTGAAAAAGTAGAATTAATTTGGCTGGTTCTTTGCTTCGTTTTCGGTGCTGATTTGTGTCTATTATTTTGGATCTTCTACAAATTTGTTTCTGAAGATTTTGGTTCATCTATTTGGTGAGGTCTTTCCTCTTATTTATTTGTAATTATTTGAAATTCACCTAAGGGTGATTTTGTGAGACCATTTGTGTCTCGTTTGTAATCGTTTGGAAACTATTTGGTTGATAGTGGAATCGGATTTCGATCCCGTGGACGTACCTCACATTGAGGGAACCTTATAAAAATTCTTGTATTGCTTTTGATTTAATTTTTTCGTATTAATTTTTATTCCCATTGATTGATTTACTTGTGAGAAATCTTATATTTTTTCTAACATATCAGATCTGGATTAAAGACCAAATCTGAAGGAGGGTTGAAAGGAAAAGAAGGGAGAGGAGAGGAAGATGAGAGAGGTGGAGAACCACCGCCATCTCCCTCTTCCCTTACAAAATGATATTCCCTCCCAAAAATATTTGTTGAAAGATGCAAAACTTTTAGCATTTTATGTTCGGATGACATGAATATTAAGGAAAATAGGAATCTTGTTTAGCTGCAATAGAAGTTTTGATGCGAATTTATTGTGCTCTAATGCTAAATTGTTCTGCAGAAACTCACAAAAACCTTTCACGCTCAATATTGATAATTGATAAAATAAAGAGTTAATTATTTAAAAATTCCATTTATAAATGTTATGGTAGTTTAAGTTTTATCTAAGATTTTTTGAACCACTAAATCCTATTTAGTAAAACTGAGAATATTATTAATTTTTCTCAATTTTTAATACTAAAAACATTATCAATTTTGAATAGTAATGTTCCAAATAATTGTTTAACTAATTGATAAAAAAAACAGAACATGAGATTAAATATTTTTGTCCTTCTACTTATTGGTTTGATTCAACTATCCAATAAAACTGATAACAGTTTTTTCATTTTAAATTTTTTTTTTCTTTTCTAGTTTTGCACATCAATGTTCCATCATCATGCTCCTTTATGGACACAAAATTTTAATTTTGCACAAAAAATAATTTAATTTTTTCAATTTTTTCAAGCACATAATTTTTTTAGTTTTTTTTTTCTTTTTTTTTTAAATTTGAAAGTTGATGTTTTAAAATTTTAAAAATCAAAATAAATGTCAAATTATCATGTTCTTTTATAAATAATCATAAATAATGAACAATCATTGTTTAAATAATAATTTCAATTATTAAAAATTTAATGAAACTTAAAAATCTAAAAAATCTTAATTAAAATTTAATAAAATATAAATTCATAAATTAAAACTTGTATATAAATGTCCTAAAATAAACTAACAAACATATGACATAAAGAACAACCATCACAAAAAGAAGATAAGATGGGGGGGTGTGTGCTTGGGAAGTTAACTGTTGGATTAAAATAAAAATAAAAAAAATTAAAATACCTAATTATATTATTATTATTTTATTTTCTTATAGGTTTTTATTATTATTATTATTATTATTTTTTTATTTTTTTTATTTTTTTAACAAAATCAATTAAAATAATCAATTTTTAAACAAGTTCATAGTATATGTAGTTCAACATAAACCTATGTTCACGGGGAACGCAAATCAAATATACTGATTTAAAGGGAGGGTTTTGTTTTTTCACTTTCACACAACTTTTTTTTTTTTTTTGGAACTCTCTCACACTCACACAATTCTTGTAGAACCTGGAGTTGGTGCTATGTTTTAGAGACACCATACTGTATTGTGAGTTTTTAAAGGTGTGTCTCAAATTTATTTTAATAATTTGAATAGTTTATAGTATAAAATTTGTTAGGTAGATCATTTATAAAAAAAATTAAGTTAATTAAACGTTTGTGATTTATAAGAAGACCACATTTATGTTTAGGAAAAATTAAAAGATTAGCATGATTTTAATAATTATTTAAAGTTATTATTCAGCTTGATTATGGGGTTATCTTTATCCGATTAAATTCATTTTTATATAAATGATATATTTAACGAATCCTATAATATGAATGGTTCGAATCATCAAAATATAGTTCGAATAAATTACATGGAGTGTGACAACATTGGTGCTATCATATCACCCACCCCAATCCATTGTTGTTTATTGGGTCTATTTCAGGACTCATTTCGATATCCAATATATTTTACAAGTATATTACACTCAATATATTCTAAAAAGTAAATTATTCAAATTATCAAAATAGACCTTAAAATAAGTTCAATAAACTACACAATAATAATTGGGAGAATTATAACATTGCGGGAATAAGAAAATAAATTATAAAAATATGTGATGTGGAAGTGATTTTATAATGGGATACAAATAAAATGTTGGGAGGTATAAGCCTTCGTATTTATGTAAAAAAATAAAAAAATAAAAAATAAAAATAAAAACCTTATCCTACTAGAATGTAATTCCCTCCCTAATAATTAGGCTGCACAGTGCATCACAGTCACCCAACTCCCTCTTATGCAGGGAAAATTATTCTTTGCGTCTGGGCAATATGATGTGGTGTTTCAACTTGGCTATTATTGATTAAACTAGTTGAACTTATTATTATTTTTTTAAAATCTTTTTTTAAAGAAACAATTGGATATTTATCTGTAAATGAATAGTGTGAAACAATACTCTTAAATTACCAAATAATTTGGCTATTATTGTTTAAACTAGTAGAATTTATTACTTTTTTGTCTCTCTTTTATTAAAAAAAAAACAATTAGACATTTATCTTTAAGTGAATAGTGTAAAACAATACTTTTAAACTACCAAATAACTTCTCCTTATAGAGATGCAATAAGAGAGGTGAAAAGCAATATACACAATGAATGAAAGTAAAACACTCAGGAGCACGAACAAATAATAAAGGTGCACAATTCTCCAAAAAGCCTAATTGGGACTTCAATCAATCTCATTACAATTTGAAACAACAAGACCAATCATTTTCGGAAATTCGAATAATTCCAAAGATCTCAACCTTCCATGAACATTAGCTTGAGATAAGACTATACAATTTTTGTGCCTAGCATAATTTATCTTCTGGATGATCAAAATCAAATTAGGAATTCATGAGATTCATCACAAGTCTTATTTCAAAAAAAAATTCAACTCTTATCAATTGCAATCCAATGACAATAGGGTAAAATGAAAAAAAAAAAAAACTTTTAAAATAATAATTTCTCACCAAATAAATTTATTAATTATGTCATTATCTCTAAAAAAAAAAAAAAAAAAAACTATCCTTGAACTAATGCAATATATCCATAAAAATAAACTTATCACCAATAAACCGTATAATTTATAATCTATTTTTCTTTGAAGATTATAATCTAATTTAATACTTGCAGTATCGTAATATGAGAGTGCCTGCGAATACCTCACTTTTTGTCAAACAAAATTCAATTTTTTTTTATTTATTTTTTTAATGTTAAAAAGTTGAAAAAGAAGAAGAAAAAAAACCACGATTAATGTGATTTCAAAGATAGATAGTTACTGGTTCGAATCTCTTCATCAAATGTGTCTATTATTTTTTTGTATATTTATTGAGGTTTCTCTCTTATTTGAAGAGTTTTTTTTGTACTTAGTGTTGTATTTAATTATTATTATTAATATCCTAATTTATTAATTTTTACTATAATATTGAGAATATTTGGTGCTGTTTATTTGAGTTGCTTATAATTTTTAGGATAAATTATACTAACACCTCCTGAAGTTTGCTCTGATAACATTAATACCCTTGACCTTTTTAAAAATTACATTTCCCTCTCTGAGGTTTAAAATTGCATTACATATTGTTCCCTCAATTAGTTGACTGTTAAGTCAACTAATAGATTTTGCTGATGTCAGCAGTTTAATTTTTTTAAATACCAAATTTGCCCTCACTGTATTTCTCTTCTATTACTCATCATTATCTCTTTTGAACACATAGCAACCACCCTCCAATTCCTCCATTTCCTTATTTCTACCATTTGTCACAATTTTAATCTTTCCTTTGCACTTAAAAAAAAAACCATCACAATATTTTTTTGAATAATGTTATACAAACAAAAAAAATCATACACAATTTTTATACATAATAATATGACTCATTATGGACCTTTTACTTCAAAACAAAACACCGTTAAAGATGAATTTATTTACAATAATGATATTGTCACATCATTCTTGTTAAGTTTTTTTTTTTATGAATAAAAATTTATTTATTTGTTTATTTTTTTTGTCTACATGAACAATTAGTTCTTTGAAGCAATAAATCAAATAGGTAACATGCATACCTTTACTACTACCAAGCATATAATATATGTACTCAAACAACCAACAAAATCAGATTTTAATAGAGATAATAATAATTATAATAAAAAGACTAAATATGAATATGGTATAAAATGTGTATTATAGAATTCTCCCAAAAAGAAAGAGCAAATAGAGCAATACGACAGATAGAAAAAGTGAGTTACTAGTCAATCTGCTTATCATTATAATGCAAACCCCCAAAAAATCCCAATTCAATAAGGATGGGTTTGATTGGACGGACTAGATAAGGGGAGATTAGAATCTATTGAACTTGAATCCTGAGACTGTGAATTCCCCAGACTATTTGGTTAGATTGGATATGTATTCTGTGTTTATTTTCTCATGAGATTAGATGTCTATAAATGACTATTTTTAGTGAATTTAATATTTGGTTGGACGGATTAGATAGGATAAATGAGCAAAAGACTATTTTACTATTTTTCAATTGTTTACTAAGTAATAGCAATATTAAATATATCTTTAATATTTTAATTATTTTTCGCTAGATTAAATAAAAATTTATTTTATTTTATTTTTTACACAATTAAATAAATTTATTTTTTAAAAATAAAATAAATAAAATATCAATAAAAATATATGTTATTTTTTTAATTAAAATTTTAAATAAATTTGTTTTTAATAATAATAATAATAATGATAATAATAATAATAATAATTAAACAATGAAATTAAATAAAACATCCATTAAAATTTAAATAATGAAATTAAATAAAATACAAACAAAATTTTAAAATAAAACATCAATAAAATATCTATAAAAAATTATTTTAAAAAATAAATAAATAAAACATCAATAAAAAGTTAATAAAATTATTTTATTTTTAAATTAAGACATTTTTATTGAATTTTACTAAATATAATACATAATTAAATAGTAGAGGGTCAAAATGGTCATTTCACCACCTAATCTCAATAGTAAATAGTCCCTTCAAAATTGTCCCACACCTCTCCCCCCCCCAGATAGTATAATCCCCTATATGGAGGATAAGGAGTTTGGCCGGACTCCATGTCTGACGCACTAAAAAAAAAAAAAATACCGGATTGAATGCTTTCTCTGAATTAAACACACTATATTCCCCAACCCAAGTTAGTGGCACCAATTATCTAAATATCAAAATGAATGACATGCTCAGACACATAACATCAAGCATGACACCATCTTTAATGGCATGGATGGCCATTAATGACACCGTCACCTTCTTCTACCCAACGTAAAACTCCACACCCCCATACTCAGATCAAATACCAAGACCCCTAACCTTTTTCCAGCACTCCCAGTTTTCCCCCGTCACTTATCTACTTCATCTACCCACAGCCCACGTATATGTCACCTAAACACCCTCTAAAGTCATATATATATATATATACAGAGAGAGAGAGAGAGAGAGAGAGAGAGAGAGAGATGATTTTGAGTCTCATTTTAGATCTGATAGTCCAGACAACAATCTCAATAGATCCATTGCCATAATCTGACCGTAATCATCACCTCCCTTATCTGATGACATATTATGTTTAGGGTTTTGACGACATCGTCAATGGTGGCTATTGGGAATGACTTGCCATATTCTTTGATGCTGCTGCCGTTGCTTCTAGTGTTGATTGTGGTCGCGGATGGGTGTGGTGGTGAGGGTTGATCGGAGACGAGCACCATACATGAAGGAATGTGAGAAAGAACCAAATATGTTTTAGGAATGGAAGGGCCAAAGGGAAAGTTGGTGAGGTGAGAGCACGGACGGATCCAGGATTATGACTTTGGGGGGGGCCAAAGTACGTTTAACCTCTAACAAATAAAATTTGAAGTTCAATACCAATTTCTGCTAACATGAAAAAAATCAATAATGTTACGATAAAATATTGAACTATATATTCCTTGTCAACATAGTTGAGTACCAAAAGATGGTTATACAATTGAAAATATTTTTTTGCCCATATTCACTTACAAAAAGTAGTAACTATTTCTACATGCATTTATTTACTAAAATTAGGCATCTTCAATTGAACTCGACGCTCTTTCATAATATCAGAAGCATGGATGATAGAATCTATATCAAACCCTCGAGCAATGTCTTTTTCAATGTACGTAATCAAATAACTAGCCAGAAAACCATCTTCTATCCTATTGCGCAATTTAGACTTAATGAGTTTTATAGCTGAAAATGCACGTTCTGATGTAGCAGTTGAAACAGGTAAAGTCAATACAAGGCGGATCAATCTATCAATAAGAGGATAACTTATCGACTTTTTTGTTTTTGCCAACATTTGACACAACTCAGAAATGGTTGACAGCTTCTGAAACTCGGGAAGTATGGAAATATCAAGCTTATAGTTTTCTAACTGATATTTCAAATGCAATTTTTCTTGCTCGGAGAAATCCATGGGATAAAATTTATTTGCAAGCTTGCAAATATCCTCAATTTTGAATGATCTATAACCATTCCTAGGATCCAAAGCTGAGCCAAGAACAAGCAATTCCATTACATCTTCCTTAAACCTATTATTTAATTCTTGTAACTGAGAATCAACTGTAACCATAAAAATATCAACTCGAAAATGATGTTCCATGGTGAGTTGATCTCTTTTAGAATGAGACTGACCTCGGCCTCCTTTATAAGGACAACTCATATCAGGAATCTGTATACCATGATCATTAGAAAATAATTTAATTTTCTCCAACAATGGAACCCATCCATCTTCTCTAAATTTTTGAATAAGTATCTTCGTTGTAGACACCAAATGCATTGCATTTAATATATCTTGAGATTTACTTTGCAAAGCTTGACAAAGATCATCAGTAATTTCCATGATATCCCTCACAAGATGTAAGATGAAGACAAACTCAAAAGATGTAATGGAATCATAAACTCCATCTGCCTCAGCTCGTTGATTCGATTTGCTTCTATCATTAATTATGTTTCTTAGGACTGCATAAGTAGCGCTGAACATGGTTATCAAACTATAAATTGGGGGGGCTACTCTATATAATTTTGAAATTATCTAAAAAAAATTTGGGGGTGCGAACTCCTATAATTTTAAATTATTTTAAAATTTCTAATATAATATATGATATTTTTCAAATTTTTGGGGGTGCGGCCGCCCCCCTCCGCCCCCCCCCCCCTAGATCCATCCTTGGGTGAGAGTAATAAGGTAAATTCATATTTTTAGGTGAGAGTAAAAATGTAAGTTCATGTGTATTAGTATTATTGTCTTCGTCAATGGACAAACACTGACAAGGGACCTACGTTTAATTTTCAAAATGAGAAGGGGAACTTGTATTAAATTTAAACCTTAGGGAGTATTATTGTAATTTATTTTAATTTTTATTTTGAAAGTTTGTGTCAGTTTGTTTGATGCATTTTCTACTTCTAATTTATTAGACAAAAATAATTTAAATAAACTGAAAAAAAATTGATTTGTAAAAGCTGAGTGAGAGGTGTTTTTGTTTCTTACTTTTATAGATTATTAGTTTTATAGATTGCATCAAAGAGTACCATTATGTATCAACAAAAAAAAAGGAAGGAGATTAATTCCACTTTTATTCCTTAAATTGTCATTATTTTTTTTTCTTCCTATTTCATCATTGAATTATCAATTTCATTTGTTTAGTAATTATCATTTTTTATTTGAATTTATATGATCTAATTGAATGAAATAAAAAATTAAAAAAGAAAAAGAAAAAAAGCAATGGATGTGGATGGGGTAGGCGGTAATGGGGTAGGACCGCTTCCGCAAAGGCATGTACGTGCACTAGTAATCACGTGTTGCGCATGACAATGACTTCCACCTTATCACACCGTCGAAGTTGGAGACCTCTAAAAGTCAAAAGTAATACCTTTTTAATGCGATGATTTTCCTCTCGCCACGTGTGAACAGCATTGCCACATGTACCCACACCACACTGTTTTAACCATCCGACTTCCCTCAATTTCGTACCACAAATGCTAGGACTAACCAACAAATTCGTATAATTGGTAATTTGAACCGGTACAGTCTAATTCGGTAAGTTGGGATTAATTTTTTGAATTCATGTTTTGATTTTGGATTGAAAATTTAAAAATTTGTACGACATGAGTCGGTTGAAACCGATCCAAACTGTGTATAAATAATTTATATTTATATTATAGACCCTCTCACATAATATTTTTTTTATTACTTTTGTTTGATGTTATGCTTAGTTTAAATACAGAGGAGAACTCTGCTTTGTGTAATGTGTATCCAGTTTTATCGCTTTTGTTTGCTACTTTTGTTTATTGCTTTTGTTTGATGCTATGTTTATATTTTTTTTAAATTAAAATGTTCTATATTTTTTTTGTTATTTAATTATATGAATTCGTGATCTTAAACCAATTCAATCCGTATTTAACCGGATTGGTTCGGATTAATTTCACGATTTAAACAGATTGGATTGATTCTAATTTTTCAAGAACCGTAGATAACTCTTAGTTTTACCTCAATCTAGACTAATCCGAACCATGCTCACCCCTAACAAATGCTCCTGGGATTCACAATTGCTTTTTTATTTTTTAAAATTTTTTTATAGTAATTTTTTAATTAATTATTTTTTATTAGTTAAATTATTATTATTATTTGCATAAGGTGTATATAATGTGCACTTGCACATCATAGCATTCTCCTATATTATTACTCTTATAATTTACAAATCATTTATGTATGACATATATTCGTGATTATTATGATGATGATTAAAAGAGGTGTAGGCTTGTTTTGGAAAGTAAATTAAAGGTTGACTTTTTAATTTTTGTTGAGTTTTTAAAAAAAATATATAAAAAAATAAAGAAATGATATAACTCAAAACTGTTAAAAAAACCAAAAAACTAACTTTTAGTCAGATTTCCAAAATAGGCTACTATATACACATCATGAAACTTTTATGGTCATATTGGTGAATTAACTCACTGCACTAGAATGAGGGACTTGTCAAAATCGATAGTAGTGCTTAGATTTGCTTGCTAGCTACAATTACTTATAATGCATTGCCATACAATTGATCAAAAATAATATTCTCACGTCTCGTTATTGCAGTTTGACTGTGGGTTTTCAATATTAATTTCTTGAATAAAAAATAAAAATAATGTCAGCAACACACTGAAATAATGTAGCATTAATATTTTTATAATTAAACTGACAGCTACCAGGTCAGTGATATAAACCTTTAGAATTCATTATTCAAAAGTAGAAATTATCTAATAAGCCAAGAAGACACTGTTTATGTGTCCATTATCTCTTTATTTTCAATGACATATATTCATTTAACCCTTTATTATTGGTAAGACACACAATCAATATAAAATTTCTGAAAGAACTGAAAAAATGACTCTCATAGCAAATGGGTGCAAACTATTTCAGTAAAAGTCACCATGAAAAACCAGTTTGCAAAAGGAAGGTGCCAAAAAACATGCTTTGCACAGCATTACTATTGAGAGTGTTGTGGGTAACAAGCCTATAGATCTCCTTAGGCATCTCAATCTATGAAAAGAATGGTACCTTCATAATATATATGAATATATATATATATGCTTCTTTAAGAAAGGTATATGAAAATATGCAGTCTTGACATTCTTGGCAAATATCGAGGTGGAATATCAAGAAGCTGCATTGTGCAGTAGTATTATAAGATATGGTGGATCAATCGCACAGTTATTTTTAAAAAAACATGAAACAAGTGGATGCTTCACTTTAGTGAAACGGAGCAGTCTTTTAAAATTTTATGTAGGCATTCACAGACGTACGTACTTCTCGGCTTTGGTAAGGGGGAAACGAGTGGTGGTCGTGGGAGAGCATTGGATGCTAGTGGTGCTTGTACTCGATTGTCCTACTGCCTCCCTCCACAAAATAACGACACACATATACATATATATATATATATATATTGGGCGGAGTCAGGATTCGTTCAGTGAGAGAGTCGTATTGTTAAAAAAAAAAAAAAAAAAAAAAAAAAAAAATGTTGGGTTTGTTTGGTTTGAATTTCCCAAAAAATTTTGGGAAAATTTCTCTAGAAATGAGTTTTCAGAAAAACTCAAACCAAACAAATTTTTTCAAAAAAATTTCCCAAAACTTGTAAACCAAACAAGTTTTCCAAACAAATCTTCCAAACAAATCTCTCTCTCATACACATCAAATCAATTACTTTTTCCAAAACTCTCTCTCAAAATAATTTTTCAAAACATCTTTTCAAAAAAACCAAACCAAACAACTTTTCGTACTTTTTATCTCCCAAACTCATCTCCCAAACTCAAACCAAACATACCAATTATATCTTGTCAGGTTGTTAATGCATCAGGTCGAGTTTTATTTGATTAAATTATGTTAAAGATTACTTAATAGATGCTATTTGGACTAATAAAAAATTATAAGTCATTAATCTCAATGTAAAGATTATTGGACAAATTACAGCAATAGTCCTTGTAGTTTATCTTTTTTTCATTTTGGTCTCTATTGTTTTAATTTGATCAATTTTGCCCATTAAATTTACACATTGTGTCATGTTAGTTTAATAAATAACGGCAGTTAAGTTTGATGGACGGAAAATCAAATGATGTTTTAATTTGATCCCTGTAGTTTTCAAGATGTGTCAATTTGGTCCCTGTTGTTTTGACTTTCCTATAAACTACAGAGACCAAATTGACACATCTTGTAAACTACGAGAACCAAATTGAAATATCATTTGATTTTTCGTCCATCAAACTTAACCGCCGTTATTTATTAGACTAATATGACACAATCCATAAAATTAAAGGGCAAAATTGATCAAATTGAAACAACATGGACCAAAATGAAAAAACGAGTAGACTATAGGGACCATTTGTATAATTTATCCAAGATTATTTGTAAAATTTTTCACTAAAAGACAAAAGTTTTGTAAAACCAAAAAAAACACATCCAAACAAAATATCACATCCAACCCCATAATCATTTCACTTTTTCTCTCACAAACATCACATCCAACCACATAAAAACCCAACTATCTTCCCAAACACTAAAAATTTTTTATCTCATAAAAATCTACATCTAATAAAATCTACATAAAAACTCACTTCCCAAACACCCACTTTATATCTTTAGTCCACAGAGTTCACAAGTGATCCAATTAAATAATTTATAGGACATTATTTCTCTATCAAAACTTAGGGCTGGTTTGGAGTGTCCTAAAAAAGTGTACTTTTTGTCTTTTTGGACTAAAAAAGACAAAAAAAAAAAATGGAGGTTTTGGTTAACTTTTTGACTTTTTATGAAAAAATGTGTATTAAAAAATTATATAAAAAAAGTGTGTAAGAGATAATTAGAGAGGAGTGGGCCCCAGCCGTACAACCGGCTGTACAACCGGCTTAGTGAATTTGAGTTGGAAATTATTGGCTAATTTTTGTACAAAGCATTGGACGATTTTGTTTGGCCCGTGGGGGTCATCACGGGTCTCATTTTAATAATCTGAACCGTTCAATGTGTGTAACTCGTCGAACACTATATACCTATAAAAAATCACGTTAATCGGATATCGATAGCTATCTGATCAGATTTATTTATTTTTCAATCATTAATTATAACACCATCCATTTGTTGTACATAACTGATTTGATCATATAGTTATCGATATCCGATCAATGTGATTTTTTGCAGACATATAGTACTCGACGATTTCTACACATTGAACGGTTCAGATTATCAAAACGGGACCCGTGATGGCCCCCATGGGACGAATAACAGTGTGTGTAAAAATCACATCCAATCATTTCTTTTGGAGCCACTGCCGCACATAGCGGCTGCACACCCAATCAATTCGGTGTGTCCTTTTTTTGAAAAAAAATGATTTTTTAATTTTTTTTTTTTGGGTGAATAGTGATATCTTTTTGGATTTTAGAATAATTTTTTAGCTTTTTGGCTTATATAGGATAAGCCAAACCAGCCCTTAATTTTTTTTAACAAAACTTTTTTTTATATATATATTTTTAATATGATTTCTAATCAATCAAGTAAATTATATTATTTATTGGGATTGGGCAGTTTGTTGTTGCAATTGGACGGTCTAGTTTGGCCTATTTTGGATTTGTTTCAATGATTCAAATCGTACGTGTAGAATTCATTGAGGATTTCATCATTGTAAAAAGTCACGTTGATAAGATATTAATAGACACTTGATCATATCATTTTTGTGTCAACAATTTATTTTTAAAATCACACTTACCGTTTACACAAATTTGATCTAATTAAGTGGTTATCGATATCCGATTAATATTTTTTTTTTACAAGGATGAAATATTTAACGAGTCTTACACATTGAACAATTCAAATCATCGATGTGAGTTCCGTGATAAGCCCACAAAGGCCCAACAACATGCACCAATCTGATTTTGAACTGGAAAAAAACCACTGCCTTATTCATTTATAGCAAGTTTTTTTAACATGTGATTACCAATAGCCTTTTAACATGGGTTGAATTTAATTCTTCAATAATGTTAGGATGATCATCTTTTTTTACTATAATTTATTTATCACATTTTGTGTCAATACTGTATTGATTTAATAGGCTTTATCGCTTATGTTTACAATCAATGTAGCGTCGACATATAAAATGATAAATAAAATATGAAAATAAAGTATGGTCGTCATAATATTACTATAAAAACTTGCCCAGAAAAAATTACTGTCAAAGTTTAAAGGACAATTACACAAGTTAAATTTTGAAAGACAAGTCTAATACATTATGAAATTTCCAAGTTTTTTAAGTATTATATTGAATTTGGGGGGCCATTATGTAATATATCAAAATTTTAGAAATAACACACACACACATATATATATATATATATATAAACTAAAAACTTGGATAATCAGTAGCTATTAGGGGTAGAAGCATGGCTGCCGCTGCTTTATTTGGACTGCTGGTGAGCTGTGTGGTTGTTTTGGTTTGTGGATTGGTAAAGATGGACTACTGATAAAAGGAGTATTTACTCTGTGGTGGACTCTGCTGTTATACATATGGATTGCTGTCTTGATCTGCTTTGATCTGTTAACTAGTTTTGATTTGTTTATTTCATTATTTTATTGTTGTTTGGTAGTTTTGGGTTGTTTGGATAGCTATTATTAGGTGAGGTTGTTTTTGGTGTTTGTGGTTGGTTTCTCACCAACTCGTGATGGTGAGCTAGCATATAATTGGGTGGCCTTTTTGGTGCCAATCTAGTTAGAATTGATTAGGTTCGCTATGATGCTATTTGCACTCATCCTTCCCTTTTTTTTTTTTTTTGATATAATAGTTTTCTATTTAATCAATAAAGTTCCTTTTATTGGCTGATTAAAAAAAAATAAAATAAAATAAAATTAAAACATGGATAACCTTGGAGGGTAAGAACCCCTGCCCATATATATATATATATATATAAACTAGTTTTTTTACAAGTGCTATGCGCGGATTGTGTTAGAATTTTTTTAAATAAAAGAGTAATATAAATAATTACAAATAATATCAATTAAAAATTAATAAATTGTGAAAGTATAGTAAAATAATCATACAAAAAAATTATAAAAATTCTTCCAAGTTTAAAATAAGAAAAAAAAAAAAAAAAGAATTATCAAAACTGTAAAAAATAAAATAAAATCTATTAAAAATAGTTTAAATTACAATTTATATTCTTAGTCAAAAAGAAAAACAAAAATTGATAAATAATTGTACAAAATTAATTTAATATTGATATAAAATTACAGTGATAAAAACACAACTTATTACACCATTTTACTGTATTTTCAAACTTCTTTTTGTTTTCATTTTCAATATTTGATTTTTTCATTCTTGATATAAAAAATGAGTGAAATCTTAAAAACACTAATGTTTTGTACCAATTTCATTTTTTAATTCAATCTTTTTTTTAAAAAAAAACTCTGAACATAGTCTAAAATTATTTTATTTGTTTATTTATTTATTTTTGTTAAAATAGTTCCACAAATGCATTTTAGGGATTGTTTTGATATTTTTTGTGTCTTTATTGATAGAAAATAATTTTTGAAATGATACCAAATGGATCCATTTTTTTAATGTCCCTTTTTTTTTTTTTTTAAACTATTATTTAAAAATTTTAAGTTAGAATTGCCCTATAAAACGTAAAAAAACACCCAAAAATATACTGTAAATTTTTATAAAATATTATATTTTGATTTTGTATATATATAATGAGTACTCTATAAAATATAAAAAAAATACCATTGACAACTTACAAAATAGATATGGAAGTGAACTTAGCTTTATTGACTTGAATAATAGAAAATTTTAATAAAAATGAGTAAAGCACCAAAATAATAACAACAATAATAATCTAGAACCTATAATATATGTGCATAGAAAGAGAGAGAAGACCAAATGAATAGTGTATTTTATTTATAAAGATCAAAATTATAAATAAAATAAAAAAAGAAAAGACGAGGCGATAATTATTTTAGCAATGAAATTCTTTTATCTCTTACATACATTCTCAAATATTTATATTCTACTAAATAAATGAGTACATATAAGTAACAGAGAAAGATCATAAATGAACATATTTATTAAACAAACTTAAAAGAAAATTAAAAAACAATAAAAGTAAAACAAAATAAATAGAAGGACACATGGTAAACTTTGAGTATGCCACATGGCAAAATTGTAGAATATGCCAATGACACCCGACATATTTCTAAAGCATCCTAAGAGAAAACTTTACTTTACTTAGGCCTCATTGTTCAATTATATATTTTAGTTAAAAAATTGAAAAATTATTGTAAGTTGCCGTAATACTCTTTCTATTTTTCTGCATATTATTTATAAAAAATTAAAAAATTCCTAAAATAATTTATTTCCAAACGAGACATATATTATATGATTGTTGAGAAGTTCATTTCTAGAGGGTGTATGACATTAGGTTTAAGAATTGCTTTGTTTTGGTTGTAAGAATACGATTAGTGAAAATATTTGGTGAAAATAACAACTTACTGTTTTAAGGGTAAATTATATTGGTAATCTCTGCATTTTATTACTTGTATCATTTTGGTCCCTATAATTTCAATTACTCGATTTTGAACCTAAATTTTAAATATTGTGTCAATTTGGTCCACTTAATAATGTCGATTAAGATTTTGAAGAAAAATGGTCACTAGTTGATTGAGATTAACTTACTAAGTGTGGATTCGCCTTTTTCTGTACCTCGCCTTTTGGAAAGGGTTTGGAAAAAAGGCCTCACAGTTCGGACTCCCGCGATTTTGAATCTAATCTCACAAAGTGCAATGTGAAATTAATAATCACCAAAGAGTCCAAATCTGACAAATCTTTTTGAAAAATTGATTTTAAATCAAATAATGCCAAAATTGGACTGCTTTGCCAGATACAGAGTCGTCACATAAATATTTTGTTTTTGGGAAATTTAGAAAACTCTGACTCGTGCCAAAGGCCACGTGTCCGTCATCACCAAAGTTGCCTTGGCTCGGGAACTTCGGTACGAGAGGGGAAGTTCTGAAATGAGCACCCCCGCTCACCCAATCAAAGGATCGGCATCTACTAATCATGATATGTTCTTTTATGAACATTATGTGCTCTGATTCGATTATTAGCTAACATTACTATGTGATGCGCACAAGCAAGTATAGACTAAAATTGCAAGAATTGGAATAACTCAACTCATGTTTGTTCTCGAAAATAGTTTGAATTTGCCACCCTCAAGTGGGCTTAAAAATACGGATTTGCCACCAAACAAGATGGGCTTAAAACATGATTTTGCTACAACAAAGTAGGCTTAAAACACACATTCGTTGAATTGTTCCAATTTAAACAATCAACCCTCAATCCACAGGAATTCATGCAGTTTAGCAAGTAAGCACATAGCTTCATTGCAAGTATGCGAAACATGGCAATATGGCAATCACACTCATGCAAGCATGCTAAAGCATAAAGATTTACCGAGTACTCCAAGCCAAAATAAAAACTAGTTAGAAAAATACATGATCCTAACTATACAAGATGCCTAATGCAACACATGCAATGATGCGACTAAATAGACTCGGCTACTAATCATGGTATTTGTAACACTTTGATAGCATGCTTTGAAACACGTATTTAAATAAGTATTAAAATTGCAATGCAGTTTTAATGATGCGCCGAGCCTCGGTGCATGCAAGATAAATGAATAGATGCCAGCATGCAAGCATACGGTATGCTAATTAAAACATGTCCCTAATCGAACAATTGAAAGGGAGAAAGATGTGGGGTTGGAAGACATATACACACGTACGCACACTTATTACAACATTACGCCCTTACGAAGGAGGGTCTGAATGAATAAGCTAACTAACTGCGCTAATTAAGCTAAGCTATTAGAATACGAAACTAATTAACTAACTTAGTTAACTAATTATTACAAACCAAAATTGAGTAACTAACTATGCCAAGCTAATTAAAGCAATTAAACTAATTAACTATCTACGCTAATTAAATAATACAACATTTGCATTAACTAGCTATTCTAAGCTAACTAAAGCAATTAAATGGCCTTGAGGGCGAGAGACACATGCATGCTTGGTTGGTTTCCTCCCGAGGATCTACCACCTTGCCGTTGTAGCCTCTGTTTGCACATGCTTGAACACCAACAGTGCTGCCGACTTCCAGAATGCCTTTGCTCCAACACAGGAGCACACTTGTGCAAAATTTCATTTATGGCTGGTCGGCTACCAATGGTGGCTGTCGGCTACCATTGGTGGCCGGTCGGCGACTGCTGCTGGCTAGTCAGCGACCCTTTCCCTGAACTTCCTTTTTTTGCTACAACAGAGAGCAAACAGAGGCAAAGCAGTGTATTCTCATGGAGTGTATGTACTGTTACTCTCCTTATCATTACACAAGCTCAAAGGAGTGTAACTTTTGGTCCTCAAACCATCAACCAAACATTTTCAATGCATGATGGCTAAGGAACCAAACTTGTACAAGCTTTAATGAGTACAAAATAAGACTTAACAAAACCATAGCCCTATCATGTATGAACAAGGGTGATGGCGACCAAGGAAAGTGGCACGTTTCATCACTTTAAGTATAAAACATCCCATTTTTCTCGTGTTTGAATTAACGTCCCGATCTGAACACATGCAATGCAACACGTAAGATGCTTATCTTGCCTCTTTTACTTGTTCATTTTTATTTACTCATTTTAGCTACCAATCCATTATTTAATTGATTAGTCCAAAAGATGAGTGTCCTCTAATTGAAAGTAGGCTTAAACTACAAGTGTCTTGAGCATGAAAGAGACCTCATGCCGTTGATAATGAATTCCCGAAGGAATTAAACTATTAAGCATGAATGTCTCCATTTCATACTCAAGCCAACAAGGGGTTTAAAGCCACTTTCAAAATAAATGAAAGAGTGAAGAATAGACGGAGATTGCAGAGATATCAGTGCTAAAATGGAGTGCAAAATGACATTAAAACATGTAAGCAACTCATGCAATTCATGCTAAAAAGCCTAAAACAGTAAGCTTGTGAGGCCTCTTTACACTACAACAACACAATACAGGCCTCAAAGGACCAAACCAACTCAAAACAGAGCTGAAACTAGTCAATAACAGTAGCAAAAACATGCTGAGATTAAGGTATAAAATGCTAGAAAAACATGCTCACATGTTAAGCTATCTAGGCATGCAAACAAGACACAAGGAGGCGAGGCTACCCCCTCCAATTTTGGATTTCAAAACAAGGTTTTTTCCACTGAAATAACTCTGAATTTCAGTGGTTTAAAGGCCCAAAAAGTTTAGTTTGAATATGCTAAAAGATGGTGCAAAAGTCTACACAATTAAGCAATAAGAAGGGTAGATCACCCCTTAGCATAAAATAGCCTCAAACCATCATGTTAAGCCTAAAAAAATAGAGTTTTTTGTAGTTGAAAACCAGCTCAAAAACAATACAAAAGGATGGCAAAATAAGTGTGCACAATAAGCTTAAATGAGGTAAGTTCTCTACCTTTGAAGCACAGCACAAAACAGCCACAATTTCAGGCTCAAACCTCCTTCCAAAGCTCAAACTAGGCTCCAAGGGACCTCAGCTCCAAGATGGTCAAGTTTGGTTAAGGGTTAGTGTGCAAAAGTGTAGAGAAAACTAACTACAAAGCACAAAACAAGAAGAGAGAGAGAGAGAGAGAGAGAGAGAAATTTGATCCAAATTTTCTAACCCCTCCAAATGGGGAAGAGTACCCCCTATATATAGAAAACCAAGGTTGAAGCTTGAAATCATCCTACCATACACGTGTATGAAGATGCACTTCAGTGAACAACAACTGGCACAGCTGGCAAACAAATATTTGAAAAAGAAGAAAAATGGCCGTCGGCCACCAATGGTGGCCGATCGGCTAACAACATAGTCGACTGACCACCACTGATGGCCGGCAGGCATAAGTCATGGCCGATAGGCTATGGGGCTAGCCGACAGGCCACCCTCTCCTCCAGACCTAAAACAACAAGCTCTTGGTCCACAACCAAGCACAAAGCAGATAAGGTTCGAA
Organism: Camellia granthamiana; assembly: GCA_036172215.1. Taxonomy (NCBI): domain Eukaryota; kingdom Viridiplantae; phylum Streptophyta; class Magnoliopsida; order Ericales; family Theaceae; genus Camellia; species Camellia granthamiana. Next base: position 104,199,930 of record CM069912.1, read on the forward strand.
GGCTCGAAGACGAGACGGCCAGCCAATACCTTCGGGCACTCAAACGAACACGAGCATACAAAATCATCGAGTGTTCAAACGATGACATCCAAGTCTTGAGGACGGTCAAAAATGGGGTGTCTACAATTGCTCCTCTTTGACAGAACTCGGAAGTCATGAAATGACATGAGTGAATGTCAAAGCCCAGAGACGACCCATTTTTGACAAGGCCAAAGACTTGGACAAACAGACGAGCAAAACAAAGATCGGTTGCACCTGCAGCTGCCTACGTATCCCTTTGCAAGGAATCAAACCAGCATAGTTCTGGGGCAAGATGCAAAATGATATGCACGATACAGGAACATAACTTATGATCATGCAATGAGACTGTAATGAAACATCTAGATGCAAATATTATGCAAAGAAATGCTACATTTGAACAAACCGAAACACGATGCAACGAACTCAAACATGAACAGAAGTAAGTAAACACGCCACACGTGAAAAGCACAAGCCAAACTATATTTCATGCAGAAAGGATGTACGAAAATTATGCAATCTTAACTGCGCATCAAACAGAAAAGGCAAAGAACAACACAACCATCGGGCGCACCCGAGGCGTCAAACAGGATCCTAACACGTGGCATACGCAAGGAGAGAGATGGTGTGAACCCATGGACATACCCGAATGTTCTTAACCAAAGAGAACAATGATGAATACCGGGAACACGTCCAAACATTTTTAACCGAAACAAGGAGTGGTATAAGCATCGGAACTTGTCTGAATACATTTAACCAAAGTGTCCTCACGCGTCGCATGCGAGAGGAGAAGAGAACGGTGTAAACAGCGGGCGCACCCGAATGTTTCTAATCGAAAGGAGCGGTGTAAACACCGGGGGTGGTATAAACATCAGTGCACGTCCCAATGTTTCTAACCAAAAGGAGTAGTGTAAACACCGGGCGCACCCGAATGTTTTTAACAAAAAACAAGGTGTGGAATAAGCATCGGAACATACCCAAATGCTTCTAATTGGGGGGTGGTATAAACATCGGAGCACGTTCCAATGTTTCTAAACAAAAGGAGTGGTGTAAACATCGGGCGTACCCGAATGTTTCTAACTAAAAACGGGGTGTGGTATAAGCATCAGAACACATCCAAATGCTTCTAATCGGGGGGTGGTATAAACACCGGAGCACGTCCCAATGTTTCTAACCAAAAGGAGTGGTGGTAAACACCCGGTGTACCCAAATGTTTCTAACCAAAAATGGGGTGTGGTATAAGCATCGGAACACGTCCAAATGCTTCTAACCGAGGGCGGGTATAAACATCGGAGCACGTCTCAATGTTTCTAACCAAAACGAGTGGTGTAAACACCGGGGGTGCTATAAACATCAGAGCACGTCCCAATATTTTTAACCAAAACGGGGAATTCGAAAGACAAAAATGATTTCACTTGGAATTCCTCTGAATGAACCATATATACAATATCGTCTGGTTGCACCAGCTTTGAATGAACCGTATATACAATATCGTGGTTGTATAAGAAAGAAACTCAACAAGCATAACATAGCATGAGTGCATGTTCTATGCAAGACGAATAAACCATGACACAATGTCGGGGACATGTTTCATGCACAACATGCAAGGAACAAAACAGAAGCATATTCTATGCAACGAAAATTGGAGCTTATTCTTTGCAACACCCAAATGCATATTCAATGCAACAGTACAAAATGCAAATTCTATGCATGATCAAAAGCACAAAAATGCACATTCTATACAGCATCGGGATGCATGTTCTATGCAACAATACAAAATACATGTTCCATGTGAATGTAACAATTGCAAATTCTATGCATAATTGAAAAATGCACATTTTATGCAATAACGGAAGCATAATCGTTAAACCCAATTTCAAGAACAACTTCTAACTTAACCTCAGAAAAGTTGCAAAAAATTTAAAAGGATACACCTCATTTGTGTTGAACATCATACACTGAAGACATGGCCCGGAGCTCCCACAGAGGCGTTTGAGCTTAAAAGTAAACCTTTCTTGCATTTTCTCGAGAACTAAAGACACAAAACAGCATAAAGACCCAATTTAGGAGCACTGGGAACCTGTCGGCCACTAGGGAAGGTGATTAGCCACTCATCAGCCATCAAAAAAGTTGTCGGCTTATTTTGCATGGGACTCTTACGCCTCATAGCGAGTTGGCCTTTACTGGGTGCATTGGTAGAGAGGTGGTGGGATACCATCGACTCTTTTCACTTCTCTACCGCATGGGAGATGACGATGACTCCCTTCGACTTCTCTATGCTCACTGGCATAGAGGGGGGGTCATCCGATTCCTTACGATACGGATATGGGCGAGTAGGAGGCCGCCTAGATTTATTTGCTGGGGGCACGCCCATATATCTCTCGATCAGGGATGGTCCGATACACCTGGTTTGCAAACCATTATAGAGGGACAGCACCAGCGACCCGAGAGGAGACCGAGCAGTATGCCTGAGGTTTTCTGATGTTCCTCTTTGGCACTACCTTGTTTGCCGACCGAGCGAACACCGTCAGGCTATATCTCATGAGCGCCTTGGTGGACTTGTCCCGTGTCCGATTCTACGATTGGAGCGGCGTAGTCCTAGCCGCCTAATACGGATACATGAGCTCGACCTCCCGCAGGAGCGGACATCTGATTAGAGGCTATTGGAGGGCTTGATAAGTATGCTTTACTTTTCTATTTTGCATTTCCTATCGTGCTTTCTACTTGGCACTTTCTGTACACTACACACACTGTATACCGCACACACACAGTCTGCTTTCTGTTTTACACAATTTGTATCCTGCATTCTCTGCACATTGCATTTTTCTGGACATAACCCACATACTCTGCTTTTCCGGATTACTTGTATTTATCTGTTGCATACTCACTGTTGCCTTTTTGCTTTCTGCAGTTATGGCTGTACGTCTACTTTCCGACACTTACTGCAGAGCCGGAGGTGGAGATGCCGCCTGTCGTACCATACTCTCACTGATACGATGGAAGATGCCAGCGGAGGTCCCGGGAGTCCTTCCCCTTCTTCCGTCGATACTTCGACACTGTGACTGCGGTTGAGGTAACTCAAGATTCTCTGTTATTTCCATTGTCCTTTGATTCTGATTCATATCACAATATCTGATGACAACTAACAATCTGCACATTCTCTATTTACAGATCACTTGGCAGCCTTGGGCGACGATGCCTCAAGGAGTCAAAGACTAGTTTGCTGGTGCTCGAGAGGCTTCCCGCTTTCGGCTTCTGCTCGAGGGCCCGGTTTGTTGGGCATGGTTCTTAGGGGAGCAGTTCTTACACCAGACCATCAGCTTGCCCGAGCCGGTAGTTCCCATGCCACCTTCGACATATATGAGAGCCATAGAGAAGTTCACTTTTCAGGAGATAATTGATTTCACTAGGGGCTGGGATGCCAACTTTTTCTGAGTCGAGGGTGATTACTATCACGACCCAAACCCGCCCCTATGGGTTTAGTATTGTAACCGGCCAGTAATCCGTGATTATCAAAGGCCTGCTTAACAGTAAAAACAGTAATACAGAGTAAAGGGGCTGGCGGAAGCCAAAACAGTAAATAAAAGATGTCTAATGAGCTGTGACAGTCTGAATGCAAAAAGACTTTTCATGAACATGCCACATTGATAACCAAAACATATGTACATGCGACGTATACACAAACATTCATGTCGGGGACCAAATCCCTAACTATAACTGTACAGTCAAGTCTTAAACGTTTATTACAAGACAGAAACAAAAGGGTGAATCTAAACACCCCAAAACAGCCATGGCTTGAATGCACTCGAAACCTCGAGGTGAGGCACAATGGTTAGCTTTGACAAAACAAGAGCTAACCGGACGCTCCTAGCTCCGGTCCGGCGCTTAGACACCTACATATATATATAAGCAGTGAACTAAAGCCCAGTGAATAACAGCAGTGTAAAGAGGTTAAGAATGAATGTCCTTTCAGTAATTAAATAGTTAATTGCATCAGTAAATCAGTCATTTAGGACCATAGTAGTCACATGTGGTACATTCCGTAGCAAAACAGTACAGTAGGTCTTAATAGACCGAACAATCAGTTGATGGCCATCATAATAGTAAACAGTAGTGGTTCCAAACATGAGAACCGATAGAGATCTCTGTGACAGTAGCAGTAACAGTAAATTGCTATGGATGCCACTGAATACAGTTTACAAATAGGACAAACATTCATTCATTAAACAATAACGTTTTAGTAAGCAGAACAGTTGATCATTCAGAAAATAATCATAATTGAATATATCTTTACAACATTGTTACTCACAGAGCACTGGGCTATAGACAAGCTAACGAGCGTCCTCGAATGCCAACCCTACAGTTGCAGAACGAACACACACTCGGGATTAATAACTTAGCCCCCAACTATACTGGTGTGGTTCTATAACATTATCCTCATTAAGATGCCTTAAACTTGGCCTAGGAATGCCTAGGACGGAATGAGGATGCAAAGATGCACTTTAGAACACTTTTCAAAATTTTTGCTGAAACAGGGGTCTCGCTCGAGTGTGGCTTTCTATGCTCGAGCGAGCGTGCCAAAACAGAGGGGTCGCTCGAGCGTGGACTTCCTTGCTGGAGCGGTTTGTAAAAATGCAAAAAGTGCTGGATGTTGAAAATCTCCGCTCAATGCTTGCTCGAGCGTGAGACACAGTCCTCGCTCGAGCGTAGGTTTCTTTGCTCGAGCGTGCGTCTGCACACGCAGAAAACCTAAGAGCTTGCAATCTACACTCGAGCCAGCATTCCTTCACTCGAGCGGAGCTCTGAACAAAAGATGGTCGCTCGAGCGTGGAAGCCAAAATCTAGAATTTCCAGATTTGCCTCCCAAGCTCAAACCAAGCATTCAACACATCAAAATTTAACCTTTTGGACCCATTTTTTGGAAAACACTTGAAAACTCATACTATAACATGTTTTGAAGATCAATTTTGTAAAATCAAGCCCAAAGGTGAGACAATTGCACACAATTTCAAAGAATCTTCCATGAATAATGCAAGAACTCAACATGCAAGAGTTCACATGAATTCCAATGCTCTAAAACATGACTAAATGCAAGTTTGAACTCAAAATCATGGTGAATTCATGGACTATAACCAAGATGTGGACATGCATGTGGAAATTCATGAAGAACAACCTCAAAATCCAAGAATATGTACATGCATGCATGAATGGACTCTTAATTCAACACTTTAAACCAATTCTTGACTTTAAACTCCAAATTCCATGATCCATGCAAGATGCAACTTAAATTCACAATTAAGAAGATGAATTCTCTACCTTATGCCTTGAATTCAAGATGTGCTAGCTTAATTTTGCAAATTCCCTTCAATTCCTCTAATTTCAAGCAAAACTTGTTGAATTCAACCTTGTTCTCCTACTCTCCCTCTCTCATACGGTTTGGTCTTCAAAAGATGAGCAAATGATATGAAACTAAGCTCTAAAAAATGTTTAACAAAGTGGCCCACTACAATGGCAAGAAGGTAATAAACTCAAACTATTGTAATTTAACATTATTTAATCTAATTTAATCATTCTAAATGAAGTTTTAATTAAATCTACCATTAAATTACATAAATCCTAATTAACACATAACACTAATCAATTTTTGATTCGGCCGCCGATAAGGCCTTCAATTTGCAGTTCGAAATTAAAACATGAACAGATCATTTAATGGCAAACAGATAGAAATGCAATTAATGCAATACAGTCATACAATCAGTTCAAAACTTCAGCTTAAACAGTTACTTATCATGCTTAATCACATATTAGCACTAATCAGAGGTGAGGGTTGTCACAATTAAACAGCCTTCATCCAGACATACTTTATGCCACCTCTGATTGGCGCCCGTGGAGGTGAGAGGGCGAGGGCTCTAGTTGCGAGAGAGAGAGGCAGAGGGGCTAGGGCAACCAGGACCCGTGGCAGGAGAGATGTTCAGTCGAGTCGAGACAGAGGACGGGGTCGCCAGAGCTACCTACCACACTTACCTGTTGGCGGCATCCGGGAAGGCTTACCAGATCCCCATTGAGCCCGCACCAGCCGGGCATGAGCTTGTCGGAGTTTGAGGCTCGACTCCAGTATGTACCACACTTTACATTTTGCGTGTTCAATTCATTTCAGTTATGCTTTACAGAACACTAATCTTCTCAACGCACTTGCAGGCACCTATAGAGTACACCGGGTAGGCTCTCGAGCTAGTGGCTTCCCTGATGGAGATGGTGCAAAGGAGCATGAACCTGCTCAGCCTCTATAGGATTTCGGTAATTTCCTTCAGTTCGCACTTCATGTAATGAAATTTTCTGTTGATACATTAGTATTTCAACTGTAATATGTTCCACACTGCACTGATCTGATACATTGCATTCAGACATTGCTCCCATACACTGCACCCATATGCTGCATACTGCATATCATCTTTGCATCTGCTATACACCGCGACTGATGTATTTTGACAAATTGCCCTTTTCAGATCCCAGCCCCACCGGATGCTCCAACGGGAGCTGCAGCAAGACCATCAGTGCCTCCTCCGGCAGCAGGGAGAGGGAGACGAGAGGCTCTAGTGCGCAGCCGAGGGAGAGCTAGGGGCACCCGTGACGAGAGTGGCCGTTCAAAGCTCACCCTGGACGATGATGATGATGAGACGGACGAGGACGAGGAGGCATTGAGTCCACAGTCAGAGTCATCTGAGGATGGAGATGACGACGCTAACTCAGATTCTGAGGGTGGAGATGATGCTAAGGCAGCTTTAACAGCTAGCTCAGATATGGAGGCCTCTGACAATGGCGCTAATGGAGATAGCTTTGAGTCCATGCCCAGGAAGAGGACGAAAAGGGCCTCTCGACCCTGAGGTGGATGACACCAATTCATATGTTTTTTGCTTAGTCTTTTTTTGCTAGTAGTGTTAGCACATTGTACAGTTTTAGATAGTTTTATTTTCTTAAAAACTTGTACTTTTTTGTGAAAAGGAACCATGATTGGAATGAAAATCAGTTTTTGAAAAAAGTGTTGTGTTTTACATTCTGAGCATCGCATTGCACCACATCGCACAAAAACGGGATTGATGGAAACTGAACTTTGTACATTGTATTGGCAATTGCTTAATCAGGTAATGAACTGACCAACACATAACAAACAGAGTAAAACTAACGATGACAACTCGATAAACAAAATCAATACAACTCGATAAGCAACACAACAACTCAATAAACAAATCGAAACAACACAAAAGTAACTCAACAAGACTACTAAAACAGGACAACATGATGTGCCAAGAGCAGAACCAAACACAAGCTCTCAATACATAAAAATTGACCAGAGGACAGATCAGAGGACAAAACAGCAGGCCATCGGCTAGGAACAGAGGCTGTCAGCCACCAAAGGGGTCGGTCGGCTACAAAAGGTGGCCGGTCGGCTACCAGAACTGGCTGGTCGGCCACCAGTGCAAGGAGCCTCCAGATTGTTGCCACTTGTCTTCCACTCAGTGCCTTATCTTCTATAAAAGTTGGGACTTTGTAGTTTCTTCATTCCAGCTCTGTTTTTGCCACAAATGGAGCCATTCTTCACCGTAACACTATCAAATTGGCTTGCAACTTTAGATAGCTCAGAAAAATTGAATTTTCGGGGTTTCAGGATAAATGCACTATTCCCACTAAGTCGTACCCCGCTGTGTTTTCCGTTCCTTCATGCCACGGCTAGGTGTTGGAACCCGGTTACACATGTTTTCCGCTTTGGAGGACAAGAGATATGCCCCACAGTTGAAGAATTCCAAGTTCTGATGGAATCCTGGCGTGATAAAGAAATCTTGCCCCAGTCCCGTTTTGGTCACATCTAAGCTTTAGGAAGGATGCGTGGGCTCACTTTACATGAGGCTCACTCCTTGGTTCATAACTGGGAGCTGGATATTCCTAGGCTGATTCATCGATTTTTTGACGCCAGTGACCGCGGCGACTGTCTTTGGCAGAGTTTTCGATAGCATGCCCTTTGCTTGTATATGTTGGCTCATTTTCTGCTTGCCCCTGGCTTCGAAGGGTCTAGCATTTGACTGATCGAAGTGGCCCAAGGCTTGAAAGAGGGCAAAAGTTGCATTGTCTTGACATTAGCCGAGACATTAATGGGCTTGGACGCCTTTCATCGGCGAAAGACAAACAAATTGGCAGGGAGTCCACTACTTTTACAGGCAATGTTTCGCACCCTATCTCATATGTGTTTCTCACATCACTCGGCACTCATGCTTTGTTTTTCTTTCAAAACCTGTTCTCATATTTTCTCTCCACATACATCTCTCTATTCTTTAATCTCTCTTTTTTCATCCCTCCCCAGATATGGCTCATAGATAGGTTGAGGGTAGTGGATTCTTGCCCTGCATATTCAGCACGAGGCTATTTCCTTCGCCAACGGCTAGTCGATTCCTCGAACGAGGGGTGGTAATGCCATTGGATGTGTAACAGGTTTGCTATTGACATTGCTTGGTGTTACTCCTGATTTGATCTGTCTGAGATGAGCTATAGCATGGCCTGACAATCCGGTATTTAACTAATTGGCCTGAAACACTGTGTGTTCTACTTTTCATTCCGGTTCAGGCCTCAGTTCGAACACGACCGTATTTGCCCAGAAGAGGGGGTAGAGTATCCTGTTTCATTTCCAATTCGAGGTTCACAACTAGCTCAATATCCCACTGCCTGGAGGAGAAGAGAACTTTTGGCTCCCCCTCCCAATTTCAGTTGCACCTTATCTGGCGAATGCATAGCTTGGCTTGAAGATGAGGCGCAAATCAGGCCTACTTTAGCATCTGAAGCTTCCACAAGCTCTGGGAGGGGACGCAGGAACACCTGACTCATCCACGCCCCAAGTTTATTGCTTTGATCTGTACTTTCAAGTTTTCCTTTTGAATGTAATAAAAAGCAACTTTGATGTGTATCAAGAGTTAGAGAACTCTGTATTGAAATCAATGAAATTAAAATTGTGGGTACTGAAAATTTTCCTTTTGGTAAAAAAAAGGGTCTAAGTTGTAGAAAGATTAATTTGAACAAAATCAACTTTTATTAAAACTTTTCAAAACCATTTTCGATAAGGATCACAACTGGACACACTTGGAATCTATCCTCGAGATATATAACCCCAAATCCAACAAATAAAAAGTTGCCCCTTGACTAAATAGCACTGCACTGTACTGTAACAAGCTCTTATAGTGAAGATCACAATCGAACTCTTGGATGTAAAAAAGACAAAGATGACCAGAACAATCTCATGGACACAGTTGATTTGGAAGTGTTTATGGCTGGACTTCAGAACGGAGTTGCCTACGCATCCCGAAGATGGGAATCAAGCCTTACGTAGTTTGGTCTAGGTTCACTCAGGTATTAATACTCTCCTTTTGCGCTCTAACTTTTGCCAAGGCCGCCCTTTTTGGGTTTTCAACCTTGTGAGCTCAGTTTTTCTTTTTTCTAATTTTTGTGCTCTAACTTTTGCCTAGGTCGCCCTTTCGGGTTTTCGGCCTAGCGACCCACTAAAGGATAGTATTTCTTCAACTTGTCCATGTTGATTGGTTGGGAGAACTCCAGGCCATCTAGGTCCATAAGAATGATAGCTCCACCCGACGAAATAGATTTAATGATGTAAGGACCAGTCCAATCAGGTCTGAACTTCCCCCTAGGGTCATGGATGGGAGCTCGGTTGTCTTTGAGCACCAAATCCCCTTCTTTTAGATTCCTGAACTTAACTTTCTTGTTGAAAGCCCTAGCAATTCTATGTTGATAACCTCGGACATAGTACAGTGCTTTCTGCCTCCTCTCGTTGAACAACATTAGTTCTTCGAACCTGCTCTGCTGCCAATCCGCTTCTACTATCTGGCACTTAACCATAACTCACAGGGACGAAACCTCAACTTCAATTGACAGAACAACTTCCATCCCATAAACTAGAGAATACAGAGTTGCCCTAGTAGATGTTCGAATTGAAGTCCTGTAGCCCTAGAGAGCAAATGGCAGTTTGTTTGGCCAGTCCCTGTAAGTTTCCACCATCTTTTGTAGAATGTGCTTGATGTTCTTGTTAGCGGCCTCAACAGCTCCGTTGGTTTGTGGCCGATATGTGGACGACTAATGAAAATCCACGTTGTACTTCTCTAACAAGTCGATCACTTCTCTCTTAAAATGGGAACCATTATCTGAAATGATCTCATTCGGGACCCCATAACGACAAATGATATTATTCCTGATGAACTTGGTTACATGCGATGCTTGCAGCACTGTATAGGATTGGGCCTCGACCCGCTTTGTAAAATAGTCTATTGCCACCAAGATATACTCATGCTCATTCGAGCCTTTTGGCGTAACTGCCCCAATAATATCAATTCCCCAGACTGAAAACGGCCATGGTGAAGTCATGTTGTACAGCTTCGATGGCGGGATGTTCATGCGATTTGCATGAATTTGGCATTTATGGCATCGCCGAACAAAATCAATACAATCCTCCTCCTTGGTTGACTAGTAATAACCTTGCATGAGAATCTTCCAGGCTAGTATTACTTTGCTCATATGCGATCCGCACTCTCCTCCATGGATGGCCTCCATTAGGCGCTTCGACTTTTCTACATCAACACACAGCTTGTGCATTATTAGATGGCCTCGTTTGTACAATTTACCCTTGTAGATGATAAACTGAGCAGCCATTCGCCATATTGCCCTTTTATCTTTGGCATTTGCCCCTAGTGGATAAACCTCATTTTCCACAAAGTTCCAGATATCATGATACCAGGGGTTCTGATCTTGCACTTCATCTGTCGCGGCGATCAACTCATAGGCCGGCACATACCTTTATTCAATAATGATCGAACGTATCCGGACTCCCAAAGGGATGTTTATCATGGAACATAGAATTGATAAGGCATCAACGAACCTGTTGTTCTCCCTTAACAGATGCGTGAAGGTTAGCTTCTCAAACCTAGGAATCAGAACATCCAGGGTTTGGTGATAGATTTTCATCATTTCTTCCTTAACCTTCCAATCTTCTTTTGCTTGAGACACAACCAGGTTTGAGTCTCCAATGACGTCCAACCTTTTTGCCCCTAGTTCCAAGGTAGCTTCCAAGACAGCGATACATGCCTCGTATTCTGCTTCATTGTTCGATACCTTGAACCGGAGTTTGAAGGCTAAAGGTATATGGGAATTGTCGGGTGCTATCAGCAACACCCCTATCCCATAACCGTACTGGTTAGATGCTCCGTCAAAGTACATAGTCCAAATCTCTTCCTCGACATGCAGAATAGCCTCATCTAGGAATATATATTCTACTGCTTTGCCTCCCTTCACTAGGTGATCTGCCAGGAACTCAGCTACCGCTCTTCCCTTAACAGACTTGCAAGTCACATATTTCAGATCAAATTCGGAGAGAAGAAGCAACCAATGAGCTAGCCTATCCGTAAGCACTGGTTTCTCGAAGAGATATTTGATGGGATCTAATCTCGATACCAGAATTACCGAGTGAGCTAACAGGTAGTGCCTTAACTTCCTGGTAGCCCATATCAAGGATAAGTAAGTCTTCTCCAATGGAGTGTAACGGGTCTCATATTCCAGCATCTTCTTGCTCAGGTAATAGACGGCTTTCTCCACTCTATCCTCAGATTCTTGTGAAAGCATGCAGCCCATAGTCGTGTCGGTTATTGACAGATACAAAATCAATGGCTTCTCCGGCTCTGGCGGTGACAACACAGGCGGGTTCTGAAGGTACTGTTTGATCTGCTCAAAAGCAAACTGGTATCGGTCATCCCATTGAAATTTCTTTCCTTTTTTCAAGAGACCAAATAGTGGTTCACAAGTCAAGGTTAATTTTGCAATAAATCGTCTTACGAATTGCATTTTACCTAGAAAGCTTTGCACCTCCTTTTCAATCCTTGGGGGTGGCATTTCTAGGATGGCCTTGATCTTGGAAGGATCAACCTCAATGCCCCTTTATGTAATCAAGAACCCCAACATTTTCCCTGCTGTAACACCAAAAGTGCATTTCTGTGGATTCAGCCTCAACCGATATTCCCTGATCCATTGGAAAAATTTCTTCAAGGCGGTGTAGTGGCCCTCTCTTTCCTTGGACTTGACAATCATGTCGTCCATGTACACCTCAATTTCTTTGTGGATCATATCATGCAAGATAGTGGTTGCAGCCTGTTGATAAGTAGCTCCAGCATTTTTCAAACTGAACGGCATCACCCTGTAGTAGTAGGTTCCCCATGGTGTAGTGAAGCCAGTTTTCTGTCTATCCTCGGGTGCCATGAAGATCTGGTTGTACCCAGAGAACCCATCAATAAAGGAGAGCAACGCATGGCCCGCGGTGAAGTCCACTAATTCATCGATGTACGGTAGAGGAAAGTTGTCCTTCGGATTGGCTTTGTTCAGATCTCTGAAATCCACACATACCCAAATTCTGCCATCTTTCTTCGGCACCGGAACAATGTTGGCCAACCAAGTAGGATACTCAGATACTAGCAAAAACTCTACATCTATTTTCTTGGTGACCCCTTCCTTGATCTTCAAAGCCCAATCCAGGCGTATTCTCCGAAGTTTCTGCTTAACAGGTTGGGCCTCGGGATTGAAAGGGACCCAATGCTGTACAATCTCAGGATCGATTCCAGGCATGTCTTTGTAGGATTACACGAAAACATCTTTGAAATCTTTTAATAAAATAACTAAGCGCTCGCGTTCCTCCGAAGACAACGTGGACTCGATCTGGACCAGACGCGGATCCTTCTCAGTACCCACATTAATTGCAACGATTTCATCAACAAGGGGTTTTACAAACCTCTCATCTTCTCGATCAATCAAATGTTTCAAAACTAGAGGAATTCCTTCCTCGTCGTTTTTATCAAAATTTTGAAAGTCATGATCAATGCAATACACAAGTGGCACAGAGAAGTAGTCCGAAACAACAGTGGTACCATTCTCATTCAAAGCTTCCAGCTCGTCCAATTCCTCGGTTACAATTGACTTAAAAGAAAAGGAAAAAGACGACATGGACAAAACAACAGCATCCGGGTTATCAACCCCAGGAATATTGGACTCCGACTCAGAAGAACTGGAATATGATTCCGACTCCACAGACTTTGTGGAATCAGATTCCGGTTCACTACCTGATTCAGAACTGCTGGACAAAAAGCCTTCCTCGAACTGCCAAACGAGAGAGGGTACGATAGATGCATCTAGAATACCACCAGAAGGGTCCACACTTGATTGATCTCCAGTCATGGAAACGGTGAAGTCATCCTCCAAGCTCTCCAGTTTAATCTGAGGATCCGAAAGAAGACAAGCCAGCGCTGCTCCTAGCTCAAATTCACTGCCATTGGACTTATCCTCTGTACTCTGTTCAGTCTCAACAGATAGGTTAGCCTGTTTCTCTGTGACTTCATCCTCTTGCAGCTGTAGGTTGAAGAAAATCTCAAAGCCGGGCAAATGCCACTTCTCAGAGTTCAACCATGGCTCAGGAAAATCGTAAAATGGGAAGTCCTCTCCCTCCCGGACAAAGCAGCCGTTTAGAGTTCCCTGTATTGGCCTATGTACAAGCTTGTAAGGCTTCCCACTTTGCTTAGCTTTGGCTCTTCCTGCCATTTTCTTCCCTTTTCTCACCCAGTTCTCTTTGGTAGGCGTATAACCTAGACCAAAGGCATGAGGGTTATGTGGCACTTCGACCAATGCGGTAACGACCTTCTGGCCGCTCTTTTCCAACCCCATCCCAGGTACATGCTGTAGCTTATTCATGAGGTAGATAGATTGAGCATTGACATACAACCCTTCATCTATAGCCAGGATACCTTGCACTACTCGGGCCTCAGCCAAGGTGAACCTAGACAAGAAGACATCCTCATCGCCGTGTACAATTTCCAGTACTGGTGTAGTGACTTTCGGCGGAGGATGTATAGAAGAATTCCCAAAAATGATGGCTACCCCCTTCCCATGGAGGTACTTCAACATCTAATGCAAGGTGGAAGAAATAGCTTTTATTTGGTGTAGCCACGGCCGTCCAAGGAGCAAGTTAAAGGTGGCCGGAACATCCAGGACGTGAAACTCAATGTCCTGTTACGCCGGGCCAACCTGTGTTCTGATATGAATTGTTCCCATCACCTCTCTACTCGTGTTGTCGTAAGCCCGGATCACCTAGGTCGTTGGTACAAAATCTGCTGGCTTCAAGCCAATAGCATAGGCTGTGCGTGACGGACAAACATTGATTGCAGACCCAGTATCAACCAATACAACGGGCACCCACTTCTCTCTACAATCAACTGAGATGTATAGTGGTTTGTTATGCTCAGAGCCTTTAGGCAGTAATTCCTTATTTGTGATAGTCAAAGCCGGCGAAGTGCCTCCCGGGAAGACCAGTCCCACTAACTGTTCTGGAGTTGTGTCGATAGATAGCTTGGCCTTATCCATTGCAAACAATACAGCTTGCCGGTGTATGCGCGAAGCCATAAGCAACCCCCAAATATATATGTCTGCCTGAATCTTTTTCAGTTGCTTCAGTATAGCTTCTTCTTCTAACAGTTTCTTCTTCTGTTTTTTGGCCTTCTATCTTTTCCAGATGCTTCTGGTTGGTCCAGGTGTGGGGGCTTGAAATACCGCCCGCTTCGAGTCATGTGATCCACTTCCTCGGAATACCAAGTATCATCTGACAGATTTTGTCCTTAATCTTCATCAGTGTGGGCAAGATGCAAATCATTATCTTCCCACCACATTCCCCTGGCAACCGACAAGCAACTGTCCGGTTCCGTTGTAAGTATTCCCGCATCCACATCACAGTCAGTCCCCGCAGGGCCTTTGGCTTTTCTATCTAGCCTTCTGATCATTCTCATCACTTTTACGTTCAAACCGCTTCAGTGCGGGCTCCTGCTCTGTATCAACTATACTAACACTACTCAATTCCTGAGCAAAATTCTTAGTACCGGTGCTCTCTGGCAACTTTCCCTTATCATTGGCCGTTTTGGCTCCTATAGTGGTTCCTGTTTCCGGCTGTTCTAGCCTGGGTTGAAGTCCCTCATCCATATCAGGTTCATCACTGAGCCACCCTAAATTAACTGCTGATCTGTTTATATCAAACCAGTTAATCTGTACACTCCCCAGATCTTGTTCATCGAAGAATTGCAGGTTGCTGATGTCCTCCTAAAGATCGGCTAAGTCATCTAGTCCCTGGCTTGGTTCGTCCTCCCGGACTACATTAACCTCCAGCCCTATTGGCAACTCCACCTCTGGTCTGGCCTGATTGGTTGTCACAATGTAGCGGCAATGGTTGTATTCCTCTTCTGCTAACTCCACAGATCCCTCAGGTTCTGAACCGATATTCCCATTCTCCACCAAGGTTACCCTGCCTTCCTCTTCCACAGTAACCACCACAGGTTTGGGTTGGGATATGGGCGCACTCATCATGCAGATCTGTGCTTTCTGGAAAGAACAGCACCGGCTTGGGTAGGTGGGGAGAGGGTGATATATATACTGGGTTCGTAAGGAACGACCAGTGTTTGGATAAGGTTTACTTGTCGAGGTGGAGAGACCTGGTTATGTGGTGGAAGGGGGTTTGTAGTGACGTTAGGCTTTTAAGGAGGCACTATCACTTTGTTGTCAATGAGATCCTGAATCTCATGACGCAATTTGAAGCATAGGTCGGTGTCATGACCATGCTGTTGGTGGAAGGCACAGTACTTGGCCGGGTTATGTTTTGGGGGAATAGGGTCGGGTAAAGGACGAGGCTCTAGTGGCTTCAGGTGCCCTTTTTTGATCAGGACTCTCAGGGCTGCGGATAAGGACATGTATAAAGGAGTAAAGACCCTTTGGCATCGGGGTTGGTGTTTTGCAGCTTGTGAGGTGGTTTCGGATGTACCAGCAAAGGGATTGGCAGTTTTCGGTGTGGTGGTGACCATACCAACATCAGAAGGCCTTGCAGTTGCACTACTACTCGTAGCCACATTGGAACTGCGTGTGAAAGCCCTCTTATGCTGCTCTTTCTCGTGGTCTATCAGACCTTACTTCATTACATCCTCTATCTGCACCCCTATTTCATCGAGGTCAGCAAAAGTAGGCAGGGGTATGACTATCATTTTCTGTAGCAGCCTTGGTTGCAGATTACGGACGACCATTCTTATCTGGTCCTTTTCAGCTGGCCGGGTGGTCATCATGGAGGCCTTGGCCCTCCACCAAGTGACAAAATCAGAGAAACCCTCCTTCGGCTCTTGACGAGTTACTTCGAGATCATGAGTTGTGACCTTGATTTGAGTGTTATAGGAATATTGAGTAATAAAGGCCTCAGCCATTTCTTCCCAGCTCCTCTTCACAGAGTTTTCCAGTTTAGCATACCAAACGGCCGCAATACTCGATAGGGTCCGGTCGAAGAGGGATAACTTCTGTAGTCTAGACAGGCCCATTGGCCACAGAATGTCTAAAAATAGTCGCAAGTGGACCATGAGATCACTCGAGCCATCAAAGCGGTCTATATGCGGCATTTTAAACTCGTCTGGCAATGTCACCGCCGCATCAGTATAGTCGTCCTCTGTATCTAGGATCGAATTGACACCCTGAGCTCGTTTGAAAAGCTTCGCAAGCTTGCTCACTTTCAGTGCAGTAGGGTCAACCTCAAACTCAAAGGGCGCCTCTGTTGGGTAAACCGGTGCTTTGGAGGTCTGGAGTGCAATCGGATCCACGAGGATATCTGCATTTTCCTGGACATTGGCTGTGGGAGCAGGAGCTCTGGATACTGGAATGTTTGCGGGAGGTGGATGGGATGCAGAGGCTGTTGCCTGCTGCGACTGTTGTTACTGTACCCTAGCGATCAATTCAGCCTGCTGGGCCGCAATTTCCGCTTGGCGAGCGATGACTTCCGCTTGGCGGGCAGCGTCGTGTTGCATATTCTCGATAGTCTGTTGAAGTTGGCGTAGCATTTCTTCCATGCTGTCTAAGGGGTGCTGATCTATCAGAACTAGTGGGTACTCTCTTTCTGAGATGGAAGCAGAAAACTGGACATCGCTGAAGGAGGGTAACTGCCGAACCGGTGAGTTATGCCTGACTCTCCTCCGTCTTGTAATCGAGGGTAGCGAAGCAAGCGCTGGTTGTCCTCTTACAAGATCCCCAGATCGGTAAAGTCGCCTTACTCGAGTCCAGAGTGCTTGGGGGGTAACTGTCTTGTCTGACGCAATTGTGAAACACAACCTTTGAAAAAAGAAAATAAAGCAAAAGAAACAAAAATCAGAAAACGCACAACACCACGGCTCAGACAGAAACAACACACAGTTGTAATCTTAAGTTGGATGACCGTACTCAAACACTGATTTTTGCCCCAAATTTCTGCCTCAAAACCGATACCCTCAAATTGATACCCAGACTTGCAACTGATACATACATTCCTGCAGAGTTTCACTCTAAAAACACATATCAAGAAAGTGAGAGCCAAAACACCCCTATGATGGGGTAGGGTTACCCTGTCCTAATTTCGTCAGGAACTAGGGATTCACTATGCAAACAAGCGGTTTCATACAATCCTACATTCGGGTGAGCAACCTGTCTTATTTTGGAACAGTCTCTAAGGCTTCCGAGATGTAACTAAGTTGATTAGTCAAAAAGGGTACCTCAGCAAAACTACCTAATATACCTCTCACACCTAACACTGAGAAGTGAGAGGAGGATCAAACGGTACAGCGGTAGTCCAGATCCAAGGCTTGTGTTCCTATCGTGGCAGAGCCCACAACCGGTCAGCCTTATGGCACGCTTTTCCAAGCGAGCCTTCGGCAAACCGCTCAGGAATAGCAGATGGCAAACACTGTGACTTAGGCGCACCGATGGAAATGCAATGCAATGCAAAACAACACATAAATATAAAGAAAACAACATATCGTGAGTTCGAGTCAAGTTCTCTAAATCCCTAGGAAAGTCGCCAGAAACTATGGACTCGCCTTTTTCTGCGCCCCGCCTTTCAAAAAGGGTTTGAAAAGAAGGCCTCACAGTTCAGACTCCCACGGTTCTGAATCTAATCTCACAAAAAGTGTAATATGAAATTGACAATCACCAAAGAGTCCAAATCTGGCAAAGCTTTTTGGAAAATCGATTTTAAATCAAATAATGCTAAAATTGGATCGTTTTGCCATATACAGAGTTGCCATCTAAATATTTTGTTTTGGGGAAATTTAGAAAATCCTGACTCGTGCCAAAGGCCACGTGTCCGTCATCACCAAAGTTGCCTCGGCTCAGGAACTTGGGTACGAGAGGGAAAGGTTCTGAAATGAGCACCCCCGCTCGCCTGATCAAAGGATCGGCCTCTACTAATCATGATATATTCTTTTATAAACATCATGTGCTCTTATTCGATTATTAGCTAACATTACTATGTGACGCGCACAAGTAAGTATAGACTAAAATTGCAAGAATTGGAACAACTCAACTCATGTTTGTTCTCGAAAATGGTTTGAATTTGCCACCCTCAAGTGGGCGTAAAAATGTCGATTTTCCACCAAACAAAATGGGCTTAAAACATGATTTTGCCACAATAAAGTGAGCTTAAAACACACATTCGTTGAATTGTTCCAATTCAAACAATCAAACCTCTATCCACAGGCATTCATGCAGTTTAGCAAGTAAGCACATAGCCTCATGGTAAGCATGTGAAACATGGCAATATGGCAATCACACTCATGAAAGCATGCTAAAGCATAAAGACTTACCGAGTACTCCAAACCAAAACAAAAGCTAGTTAGAAAAATGCACGATCCTAACTAGACAAGATGCCTAATGCAACACATGCAATGATACGACTAAATAGGCTCGGCTACTAATCATGGTATTTGCAACACTTTGATAGCATGCTTTGAAACACGTGTTCAAATAAGTATTGAAATTGCAATACAACTTGAATGATGCGCCGAGCCTCGGTGCATGCAAGATAAATGAATGGATGAAAGCATGCAAGCATAAGGTATGCTAATTAATACATGTCCCTAATCTAACCATTGAAAGCGATTAAATAAAAGGGAGAAAGACATGGGGTTGGAAGATATGCACACATGCACGCACACTTATCACAACATTACGCCCTCGCGAAGGAGGGTCCGAATGAATAAGCTAACTAGCTGCGCTAATTAAGCTAAGCTATTACAACACGAAACTAATTAACTAACTTAGTTAACTAATTATTACAAACCAAAATTGAGTAACTAGCTATGCCAAGCTAATTAAAGCAATTAAACTAATTAACTATCTAAGCTAATTAAATAATACAACATTTGCATTAACTAGCTATTCTAAGCTAACTAAAGCAATTAAATGGCCTCGAGGGTGAGGGACACATGCATGTTTGGTTGGTTTCCTCCCGAGGATCCACTACCTTGCCGTTGTAGCCTCTGATACCAATTACAAAACAAAAAGGAAATGAGCTTTTTACTATTTTTATTATGGAATTATGGTGGAGTTATGGAATTATGATAGAGAAATTTGAGACAAAGCAAAAAGATGGCGAGAATATGGAGAGAATTTACATTGCCTTATGCATTGGCTTGAATGCCAATTTATAGAATACATATTGCATATACAAACAAAAACCAAAAGTTATGGCATATCTACCTTACGTCTAATTTCTACAACTTTTGACAAGAGTTTACAACTTTTTGACAAAGTCTACAAGCCTAGGCATAGGCTTATTAAATACAAAGGCAAAACAAAAAAAAGTCATAAATGAGAGACTTCAATTATTTGTCATTTTTATGCTACAATTATATACATACACTGTATATATATTTGTCATCATATACATACAATGTCTATCCTCCCTGGTTTTCAAAGAGATAGACTGTTATAGATAAGCTTTGGCGGAGCGGTTTGTCGTGTAGCGTCGGCTGAAAAGATTTGGCTAATCACTTTCTGTCGAATGATGCAGGTTACTCTACGTGTCCTAGATAAGGTTGGAGTCGATCAGGAGACAACTGCATTTGATAGTGGGGTCCACTATGCTTCCATCCTGTTGATGAGATTGTGATATTCTTCATCAGTCTCTGATGGAGGGGAATCTGGATCTTGGCTGTATTGCTCATTTCGGAAATGTTCTACATTATCCGCAGTCATGGCTAGTTCCAACGGAAGATCCAAATTATTTCTCTTTTTGAGATTTATTAACAAGTCGAGAGTCTCATTAATTTGTGTAGGAGACCTTTCATAGGTTATGGGAAAATGGGTTACAAATAATATTCTACCATCTGTAACCATGAATGGCAATTTTGCTGAGCCATGGATGTTGGACGCTGCTTGTGAAACAGATATTAGACTGTCTATCCAATATTCTGTCAAAGAAAGTTTTTGGATATTTTCCAATCGCTCTCTCCGGTGATCTTCATCTAAATAATCATCTTCAAATTCAAAATCTTCAGTTTCTTTAAGATACCAAATCTGATATGGTTGGAAAAATGTTCTCGTTCTCGCCAACCAATAGTGCTGGAGATCCAGAAAGTAAAATATTTGCTCCATCGAAAGCCTTTTACTATCCATGAGAGCATTGCTTTGATGATCATTGGATAATCTATCCATTGGATTGGATCTAAAATTGGAAAATAAGTTGATTAGTTATTCCCCAATCTATATCCTCAAAAAACCACATGTCATGGTTTGCCATGATGGTTATTTTGGGAATTCCATCTTTCAAATTTAATTTATCATAAGATCGTTTTAAGATTTGTCTAATCTTATCATGATGATCTTCAACTCTATTTTTGATTAACATAAAAATTTCTTTTGGAAGCAAAGTTCTTCCTTTTTCAAAAAGACAAATTCTTTTTATTTGTTTCAAAAACTGGATCAGAAAACTCATCTGATATGAGGTCTGATAGTTGAAGAAAATTGTTTATTTTTTCAAAATTAAAATCTTCATTCCAATTCATTTGTTTAAGAATATTGAAACAAAGATTTTGCAAATCTTTTAATTTAGCTGTTTGCTCAACTAATTTGTTGGCCAGAATTCCATGTGTTTTCGAAATTCACTTTGTTGTCTACAATGTGAGTTTTCCAAACTCCATTGAGTTCTATATAAATTTCTCTGGATATACCAGGATTGAAAAAATCTTTTATCTCAGATTCCTCTGGTTTAGATGTCTGAATATTAGTTGGAACTGGGTTAGTTCTCATTTGATTCCTTTGATAAATAGGCATAGCGGGTGCACTGTAAAAAGCTTTTTTAGCTTTGGTCATGCTATCATATGCTTTATGGCTCGCTCCTGAATATCCACAAACTTGCAGATTGGTTTCGTTCCAGTCTGTGTAAATTCCAGGTTGTCTTCCTGAAAACACAACATAAACTTTTTCTTCTCTGGGGATTGCTTTTTTAGCAATTGTCACCCAATCTCCTTGAGCGGGTTGTTTACCCTTATCCATTATTTCCTCTTGGTCTAGAGGTCTTCTGCAAAAATTAAATTTACTTGTTTAGCAATTTAATTTTCTGAAACAATTTCTGCTAAGAAAATCTGCAAGAAAATTGTTAGTACCTTTAAGATGTTCTACTTCAAAAGTATATTTAGAAATTTTATTATACCAGGCTAATCTTCTTCCTTGTTCAATAGGTTTTTTATTGATCAAGAAATCTCTTACTGCCTTATTATCAGTGCGTACAATAAAATTTTCTGGGGCTAAATAAATATGAAAACTCTTTATTGCTAATTTTATTGCAAGTAATTCTTTTTCGAAAATAATATATTTCTGTTCATTTGGTTTAAATGTTCCAAAATTATATCTACAAATTAATTCTTCTTTTTGTAATTTTATGGGTATTGGATTTTTTCTTGGTCTAATCCCATTTTCTGATAAAGGTATCTCTTTATCATACCATAAATTACTGGGTATACCTTTACGAACACATCCCCAACATGCTTCTGAGGCGTCTGTTTCTAAAATTAATTTATCACCTGCTTTAGGAAGATAAACATCCGGTAAAGTTTTAACATTTTCTTTAATTTGTTTAATTAAAGCAACATCTTCTGCTGTCCATTCAAAAATAACATTTTTCCTTAATTTGGTTAACCAAGGAATTTCTATTTTTGAAAGATTTTTGATAACATTTCGTCCATAATTTAAAATGTCTAATAAACTCTGTAATTGTGTTATATTTTCAAGAGTATCAGGAAAATCTCGTACTTTGGACAAAATATGTTCTTGTAATTTTAAACATTTTTGGTCTAAAATTCTTTCCAAAAATTCAATTGATTCTTTTTCTAGTTCAATCATTTTTGGAGACAAAATAATTCCATGTTTTTGGAATTTTTTACAAAGTAATTTTAAATGTTTCTTACGCTCCTCCTTGGTTTTAGAGAAGATAAGTATATCATCAATATAAACTACACAACAATCTTTAAGATCTTTAAAAATTGTATCCATCCATCGTTGAAATACCTGGGGTGCAATATTTAATCTAAAGGGCATAACATTCCAGTGGTAATGTCCTCTAGGTGTATTGAAAGCTGTCAATTTTTTTGACTCTTCAGTCAATTGAATTTGCCAAAATCCACTTTTACAATCAAATTTGCTAAAGATTTTTGATCCTTTGGTTAAGTTAATCAAAACATCTTTTCGTGGAATAAAATATCCATCAAATTCTAAATTTTCATTTAGCCGTTTATAGTTGACTACCATTCGGGCTTTTCCTCTTTTAATTTCAGCATGGTTTCTTACCATAAAAGCTGGACTAGAGTGAGGATTTTTAGTTTCTTCAATTAACTTTTTGTCTAAAAGTTCCTGAAGTTGAATATCAAATTCATCTATATCTTGTCTAGTATAGATCATTGGTCTTACTCTAATGATAACATTAGGGTCTTTCAATTTTAAACTACAATAACGTGGACTACGTTGCCATAGTTTTAATGGTTGTTCACTAAAATTTTCTTCTAAAATTTTATAAATCCAATGTGATTCATCAATAGTTTTGATGATGAGAGTTAAATCACCACGCAGCACGAGCGCAAACTCTTTATCACAAATATATTTATGTTGTTCTAACAAGGGAATATGAATTAAGACATTGTTTATGCTTAATGAAATAGCCTTTTCCTGTATTTGCATTGGAAGGTATTTATATATAAAATTATTTCCAAGAAGGAAATCTCCATGCATATACGGAAAACATAAAATTTTTGGTATAATGAATTTGCTATAATTTAACCAAATAGCGATATTTTTAGCCTTGAATTGTATAGAAGTATGATTGCCATCAATTCCAGTAACCAGAATTGGATATTTCATTAATGTCCATTTTTCCTTTGGTATGGCATTCTATTTACGTGAGCTAACATCAACAGTGCTGTCGACTTTTAGAATGCCTCTGCTCCAACTCAGAAGCACACTTGTGTAAAATTTCATTTATGGCTGGTCGGCTACCATTGGTGGCCGGTCAGCCATTGCTGGTGGCCGGTCAACCATTGCTGGTGGCCGGTCAACCATTGCTGGTGGCCGGTTGGCCACCCCTTCCCTGAACTTCCTTTTTTTGCTGCAACAGAGAGCAAACAGAGGCAAACCAGTGTATTCTCATGGAGTGCATGTACTGTTACTCTCCTTATCATTACATAAACTCAAAGGAGTGTAACTTTTGGTCCTCAAACCATCAACCAAACATTTTCAATGCATGATGTCTAAGGAATGAAACTTGTACAAGCTTAATGAGTGCAAAATAAGACTCAACAAAACCATAGCCCTATCATGTATGATCAAGGGTGATGGCGACCAAGGAAAGTGGCACGTTTTATCACTTTGAGTATGAAACGTCCCATTTTCCTCGTGTTCGAATTAACGTCCGATCCGAACACATGCAATGCAACACGTAAGATGCTTATCTTGCCTTTTTTACTTGTGCATTTTTATTTACTCGTTTTAGCTTGCTAATCCATTATTTAATTAATTAGTCCAAAAGGTGAGCGTCCTCTAATTGAAAGTAGGCATAAACTACAAGTGTCTTGAGCATGAAAGAGATCTCATGCTGTTGATAATGAATTCCCGAAGGAATTAAACCATTAAGCTTGAATGTCTCAATTTCATACTCAAGCCAACAAGGGGTTTAAAGCCATTTTCAAAATAAATGAAAGAGTGAAGAATAGAGGGAGATTGTAGAGATTTCAGTGCTAAAATGGAGTGCAAAATGACATTAAAACATGCAAGCAATTTATGCAATTCATGCTAAAAAGCCTAAAACATTAAGCTAGTGAGGTCTTTTTACACTACAACAACACAATACAAGCCTCAAAGGACCAAACTAGCTCAAACAGAGCTGAAACCAGTCAAAACAATAGCAAAAACATGCTGAGATTAAGGTACAAAATGCTAGAAAACCATGCTCACATGTTAAGCTATCTAGGCATGCAAACAAGACACAAGGAGGGGAGGCTACCTCCTCCAATTTTTGATTTCAAAACAAGGTTTTTGTCATTGAAATAACTCTGAATTTCAGTGGTTTAAAGGCCTAAAAAGTTTAGTTTGAATATGCTAAAAGATGGTGCAAAAGTCTACACAATTAAGTAACAAGAAGGGTAGATCAACCCTTAGTACAAAATAGCCTCAAACCCTTATGTTAAGCCTCAAAAAACAGAGTTTTTTGTAGTTGAAAACCAGCTCGAAAACAATACAAAAGGATGGCAGAACAAGTGTGCACAATAAGCTTAAATGAGGTAAGTTCTCTATCTTTGAAGCACAGCACAAAACAGCCACAATTTCAGGCTCAAACCTCCTTCCAAAGCTCAAACTAGGCTCCAAGGGACCTCGGCTCCAAGATAGCCAAGTTTGGTTAAGGGTTAGTGTGCAAAAGTGTAGATAAAACTAACTATAAAGCACAAAACAAGAAGAGAGAGAGAGAAATTTGATCCAAATTTTCTAATCCCTCCAAATGGGGGAGAGCACCCCCTATATATAGAAAACCAAGGTTGAAGCTTGAAATCATCCTACCATACACGTGTATAAAGATGCACTTCAGTGAACAACAGTTGGCACAACTGGCAAACAAATATCTGAAAGAGGAGAAAAATGGCCGTCGGTTACCACTGGTGGCCAACCGGCCATCAATGTTGCCGACTGGCCAACAACATAGTCGACCGGCCACCACTGATGGCCGACAGGCACAAGTCATGGCTGATAGGTTATGGGGCTAATCGACAGGCCACCCTCTCCTCCAGACCTGAAACAACAAGCTCTTGGTCCACAACCAAGCACAAAGCAGATAAGGTTCGAAGGCTCAATGACGAGGCGGCTGGCCAAGACCTTCGGGCACTCAAAACGAACACGAGCATACAAAATCATCGAGTGTTCAAACGACAATATCCAAGTCTCGAGGACGGTCAAAAATAGGGTGTCTACACTAAATTGAATAAATAAATAATTTTGCCTACAAAAGTATAATACATGCCATTTATATGTGCATTTTTCATAAAGAAAAAACGCTAACAATTTTAATCTATTAGATCAAATTGAGACAAAATTATAAATTCAAAGTTAATATTGGGCTAATTGAAATTATAAGGACCAAACAATAAAATGACCAAAATATAGGGACTATTGATGTAGTTTATCCTTATTTTAAATGATTTTTTTCTTCATTTTTAGCCACTGTCTTAAGTCACCACATGTGGCTGGTGGCGATTGGTAGTCGCAATTGGCGATGGTGATGATATGGTAAGATAAGTGGATTAGGTGAACAAATAGTTGATGTAGACATATAGGTGAAATAGTGGACAAATATAGAGATAGGTAGGGTAATATCGTTTTTCAAATTGTTATTGCTCTTATGATCTTAAAAGTTTCAAAATTAAATTCATAATCTGAGTGCCACCAAAAAAAAAAAAAAAAACACTAAATCATCCCATCTCTTTTCTCATGATATTTTTGAAAATTAACTTGAAAAAAATTATATTTTACTAGGAATACTTTTAAAATAATTACAATTTTATAGAGGTATAAGTGAAGGTCGTGTCAAATACCACAATTTTCACTTACACCAAGCATAGACTAGCACTTCTATAAAACTGTAATTATTTCGAGCTGTTCAAACTAAAATCCAATTTTTTAATAGCTCTCCTAAAAGTTTAAATTGTTAGAAAGAGGAGTAACTTTACAATTTATATTCTCAAAGGGACCAAATAGGAACAAATATTTTAATTATCAAGTAAGCTGTGAATTCATATGCATCATTTATTGATTGCTCTTACACTAATTTGACGCGTTAATTACCAGCACATTTAAGAACTTAAACAGTTAGAAAGAGAAATTACTTTATTATTTATATCCACAATTTTAATTATTTCAGAATTAGCATATGCCTATCATTGAATTTAGACCTTATATTTAGAATTTTTTCCAAACTTACATCAAAGGATTTCTCCCCATTACACGATCAAGTCATCTGGTGGAGAGAAGCCTTACAACAGGATATTGGAGTTTGACAAAGAAACTTCGTAACAGTGTATGAGAGATCTATACAGATGATCCTAGATTAGTTATTGTTGTTGTTTTCTTTTTCTTTTTTTTTTCTTTTTTTTTTTTTTTTTTTTTTTTTTTTTCTTTTTGTTGTTTTGTTGTTGTTGTTGTTGTTTTATTTTGTTTTTTGGTGTTATTATGTGAAAACAAACAAGTTGCACTTTTCCAAGAAAAAAGTTCATTGATCTTATACATAATGCAATACAACTTGAAAGAAAAAGTTCAGACTAATTCAACGAATGTTTTATTTATTTATTTATGGTGGAGAGAAGCCTAGTGTAGAAGGGCTTTGAATATGTTCTTTCACATTTTGATCATAGCCACTAAAGTTTACATGGTGGAATCAATGGCATTCAAATACTAACTTGTGTGCTTTCTTTCTTGTATAGGGAAAATTAAACTCTTTTCATGCATGGTGAGTGTAAATTCATTCTCAAATTGATTCTCCAACTGTTTTGCCACTTCAAAATGGCCACCAACAATTCCATTGTCAATAGGAAAACAGGCCTAAAATAAGATGCGTTAATTATGATTTTAAATATCAATCGATATATATATTAAGTTTTTGTCTTTATGAAATCAATACATCTTGTGCTATAATAAATTAAAAATTTAGAGACAAAATTTAGACAAAATCATTTATTAGGATTGAAACTTTTAGTTGTTAAAAATGTCATATTGTATTTTCAGCCATGGAAGACATTTATTGATGAAAAACTATCTTTTTAAGACCAAAATTTTCATTTCAAAAAATAAATCTTTTTAGTGTGAAATTATTTTGTCCCTAAGGGGTTGCATTTATTAGCGATATTTTTAAAATTTTATTTGCTAAAAGTATTTTATTTATTTTTATTTTTTACGATGATCTTTTAGCGATGGCAGGAATTAGTCCACTAATATTTTTTACTACAAAATTTTCACTTTTAAGAGTAAAAAAAAGTTTGGTCCTTAACTTAAACCTATGCTGTAATGCCGATACACCTCAGCTTACATAAATACAGTTTTCTTAATCATTCAAAAAAAAAAAAAAATAATAATTATATGGGTGTCAATTGATTTCCCATATATATCGAGTTTATATTCATAAACCGATTCATAATTAATACAACCTCATAAAAATATCTTTTGAAACCATGATTTAAAAAAATTAACTCTCAATCCTAGTAGACTATCACCAATGGCAATATCTGTGTCGATATTTAAAATCATGATGTTAATCAAAAGGACAAAAGTTAACGAAAAGCTAAACATGAGGCCACGTAACGACAACCGTAAGAAAACAAGTGGGTAACATCAATGAAAACTGATTTAGAAACGGCTCAGACAAGCAAAAGAAAGTGTTAAATTGTTAATATTTTATCCTCTATTTTTTAACAGAAAATTAATATACATATATACATATATATATATATATATTTTTGATTTAGTAAGATGGAAAACGAAAATTGATATTTTTTTACCCATAATCAGTGAAAAATAAGTTTATTTGAATTTTTTATATTTAAAAGATGAAAAACATTTTCAAAATTAAAATCTTACCAATATTATTAGATTATTATTGTCACTACTCTACCACCGCTACCTAGACCATCACCACCATTTCCATTGCCTCGCCCGTATCACTACCACCACTACCTCCACCACTCATACACATTAGCATATTAATTTTAAGGTTGTAACTACACATATGAAAGTATTTGTGAAAATATTTTTTAGAGATGATATAGAAACATTAAATTTATACAAAAAATTCCATATAGAATGCGGTAGCGTAAGTTTGTTCATTCATTTTAAACCAAAAGGCTCATTAAAGTAATTTATAACTTTTAAAATGTCAATGCCTCATCATTCTTATGAAACTTATTGCATATTTTTTTGTTGAAAAATAATTTTTCTATTTTTAAATATTTTTAATAAAAATTATTATTTATTAATAAATATTTTTTACCGAAACAAACGGTGCAAAAGTGGGAATAAATTTTCCAAAAATTTCAATTCATTTTCTTTGTGTATTCCTTTGAAGTTCCCCCACATGTTCCCTTGGATTTTCCAATGCATTGTGGCGTGCACGTTTCTTAACGCTTGAGAGATTTCTAACTATTGGAAAATTTTGTTGAGAGAACTCCACTCAAAAATGGAAATGACCTCTCATTTATAACCATACATTGGACTCAAAATTGCTTCCTTTATGTAAAGATATACATTTCTATTGAGACAAAAGCAAATCTTGAACTTTCTTGAATTTCAAGCATTCCAGAGTACTCCAAAACTATTTTTTTTCCTTCGTTTTTTTGTTTCCCTTCTTTTCCCTCAAATATTTAAATGGATAAATTATAAATATATTTTTTGAAATTGATTTAAAATACAGATCATCTCTTGTGATTTTAAAAATTATAAATATTTTATTGTTAGAATTTATAATTAACGGAGTTGAAGAAATAAAATTCCTGACTATCCTCCTATGCAATAATCAAATTAACAGAACTATTAAATTAAATATATTGTTGATATAATTAAAAATTATTAATTGATTTAATGATTGATTTATGAAAGGAATTAGGCTATATTTGGCATAACATTTTGGAGCTGTTTTAGCCACAAAAGGACAAAATATGTTAAAAAGTTAATAAGATAAAATGTCACATCCAAACTATAATCATTTCATTTTTTCTCTTACAAAAGTCAAAAAATTTAAAAGTTTATTTTAAATAAAACGTTTTAACCTCAAACTAAAACAATTTAAAAATCAAAAAATTAATTCACATTCCAAATAAAGGCTTATTTGTTTCTTCAAATATAGCCATGCCATTTTTTTTTGGATATATCAAATCACGTATCTATAAAGACAACTTTTTGTTGCTGTACATGATCTATAGCTACTAAGCCTAAGAATATAAATAAATTGACATTTGTAAACATATTGAGCGTTGTTGTTTGAGTGCATGAATTGTTTTTCTTTTCTTTCTTTTTTCCCCACTAGTTATGTGTTAACTTTTTTTCTCTCTCTCGCTCTCCAATGCATTTTTTTTTTTTCAAAAATGCTAGAGATCTCAAAAATTTTATCAAATATCTCACATAGGTGTGAGTCTCATACAGGTGTGAGTCTCACACCCATGTAAAACTGGTAGAATTTTTAATAAAATTTTTAAAATATCTAACATTACTTTTTTTTGTTTACTTTCTAGTCATAAAAAATATGGGGTGGTGATTGAGACCTCCTCCAATCACCACCCCCACCACCCCCACAGACACGTGGCAGGTGGTGATTGGAAGAGAAGGAATAAAAAAAAAGAAAGAAAGAAAAAGTAGCCAATCAAATGAAGAGGGGGTCAAGAGGGTGAGAAAAAAAGGGGGTCCAAGTCATTATTCAAAAAATATGTGATGGTTGGTAAAAAGTGAAACCTTAATTTAAAAAAAAATTTATTCCACGGTTTTAAGAAAAACCGATATACAACTGAATTGACAGTGCGAGATTGAATGAATTTGATTTGCGGTTGATTTTTCATAAGATATGCAAATCGAATTGACTAAAATATTATATATATACTTTTATATTACATTTTTTTAATATTAAAAGGGAAGTGATTAAATGATACATGTTTTGTAATAAAGGTTGGGGGGAGGTATCCATGTTCATCATTAACTTCATTTATTTTTGATATGGAAAAATCTACAATTTCTATAAAGCCTGTAAATCTTCAACCAAAAAATTGGAAAACCGAACTGTAGAGCTACTAAAAGTGTAATTGACATTATAAATCTTCAACCGAACTGTAGAGCTACTACAAATCTTCAACCAGAACTACTTACATCCCTACTAAAGTGTAATTGACATCATAATAAATTAAAATTTTAGAGATAAAAATTTATAGATAAAATTAGTTTGTAGAGACGAAATATTTTAGTACCAAAAGTGTCATTGTTGTATCTTTAGCAATGAAATTAAATATTTAGTGATGAATTACTATTTTTTGAGACCAATTTATTTATTTTAAAAAATAAACTTCTTTGACACCAAATTATTGTGTTACAAAAAGTGCAGGACATTTCAAAATTGTCGCTAAAAGATTTATTTATTTTTTACTTTTTAGATGATCTTTTAGTGATGACATTTGTCATAACACGATTGGTCTTTAAATTTCTTTTATAACTAAACTTTCACTTTTTTGGACTAAAAAAATTTGATTATTAAAACTCTTATATGTTATAAAATTAGCTTTAAAGTCATTTACAAACAGAATTAAACAGAGAAATCAAATTAAAATGCATTTTATACATGAAAAGCTAAAAGACAGCGACTAAAATCATAATCAATTAACCTATAATTAATGTTATGTATTGGAACTTTTTTCATTTTCTTGGCATCTTACAAAATATGATCACATGAGCCTCTAACCATCTGAAACAAACACCTATCTGTTCCATAATTAAAATAGAGTTGGTCAAAAGTTTGATTTCTCATTTTTTTTTCTTCTTTTTAATCAACTTTTTTGTACCATTATTATAGAAGTCATAATTACTCCATGATAATTAAATTGAAACATCAACAAAAGTATATCAAGAAAAAAAAAAGAATGATATTTTTTTCTTAAAAAGGTTAAAAATCTTTGATAAATTTCATTCAATCTTAAAAATTTAAAGCCAATGGCATTAAGTTCGAAGAAGAGATTAGCAACAATATGAAAAAATGTAAAAACAATTTACATGATTTGGTAAAAGCAATTAGATCAACCCCTGTTTTTGGATTTGCTTGCACATGATTTGGTAATCTATCTTGTCCCCACTTACTATGATGCGTTTTTAGCATTTTTCTTTTCTTACATGTAATGCTTCCTATTGCATTATTAATGCAATTCTTCTTCTCAGATTAACAAAATAATAATAATAATAATAACATTTAAAAGCAATTTACATTTACAATATATATCTATCTAGGGTCGAGCTAGAGTATAAATCAGTAAGGTTATGTTTGGTTAGAGGATCTGGTATGAAAAACAAAAAGGTAAAAGGAAATACAATCCCATTTTTTGTTTAGTTATAATGAAAAACATAAGGGAAAAGAAAGTACAGGAAATGTAATCCCATTTTTTATTTTTTAGGTTCACACAGGCTCATTTCTTTCTCTATTTCTCAATTCAACTAAACATAACTTCGAATTCGAATCTTATTAATTCTTTATCATTTTCTTTTCCCTTTCATTTCCCCCATCAAATCCTCAAACCAAATAACCTAAGGCGGCTTTGGACTCACAAGCTCTCAAATAATGTTAGCTCTTATAATATTAGAAGTTTAAAAATGAATTTTTATAAATAAAAAAAAGTTAAAAAGTCATTTGTAGTGATAAATTATTTAAAAGTGTTGGACAGTTGTTTCTCAATCACATGGATTTTTTCTATAAAATATTGTTGACTATACATTGTAACATATAAACTCTTATATGTTATAAATTTAGCTTTAAAGTCATTTACAACCAGAATTAAACAAAGAAATCAAATTAAAATGCATTTTATACATTAAAAGCTAAAAGACAACGACTAAAATCATAATCAATTACCATCGGAGGTGGTGCCCTAGTGAAGAAGGCATCATTATCTACAGGCGTGACCCAAGTTCGAATCTTGAGGGGAGCGAAACGCTGGTCCTTCCAGTGGCTCACTTCGGTGCCCTCGCTTTGTATTCCGATCGACACCTGAGGTCACCTGTGGTGTATGGTTGAGCTCCGCTGGTGTTTCGGTGGTGGGTCCCTTCCTATAGATCGGGTTAAATCAGACTGCCAACCGGCTTCCCTGGAGCCTAGGCCCACGGATGCCATGATGACACCTCAGAGCATCCTTTTCTAAGCTCAAAAAATAAATAAATAAATAAATAAATAAAAAAAAATCATAACCAATTAATCTATAATTAATGTTATGTATTGGAACTTTTTTCATTTTCTTGGCATCTTATAAAATATGATCACATGAACCTCTCTAATCATATGAAACAAACACCTACCTGTTCCATAATTAAAAGAGAGAGAAAAAAAAAAAAAAAACTTTTTGGTCAAATGTTCGATTTCTATTATTTTTTTTAATTTTTTTTCCCTCTTCTTTTTAATCCACCTTTTTGTACCATTATTATAGAAGTCATAATTACTCCGTGATAATTAAATTGAAACATCAACAAAAGTATATCAAGAAGAAAAAAAGAACGATATATATATATATATATTTTTAAAAAGGTTAAAAATCTTTGAGAAATTTCATTCAATCTTAAAAATTTAAAGCCAATCGCATTAAGCTCGAAGAAGATATTAGCAACAATATGAAAAGAATGTAAAAGCAATTTACATGATTTGGTGATCAACCCCCGTTTTGCTAAACAATCTTGTCCCCACTTACTAAGATGCGTTTTTAGCATTTTTCTTTTCTTACATGTAATGCTTCCTATTGCATTATTAATAAAATTCTTCTTCGCAGATTAACAAAATAATAATAATAATAATAATAACATTTAAAAGCAATTTACATTTACAATATATATCTATCTAGGGTCGATCCAGAGTACAAATCAGTAAGATTATGTTTGGTTAGAGGATTTGGTGTGAGAAATAGAAAGGGAAAAGGAAATGCAATCTTATTTTTTGTTTGGTTATAATGAAAAATATAAGGAAAAAGAAAGTACAGGAAATGTAATCCCATTTTTTATTTTTTAGGTTCACATAAGCTCCTTTCTTTCTCGATTTCTCAATTCAACTAAACATAACTTCGAATTCAAATCTTATTAATTCTTTATCATTTTCTTTTCCCTTTTCATTTCCCCCATCAAATTCTCAAACCAAACAACCTAAGGCGGCTTTGGACTCACAAGCTCTCAAATAATGTTAGCTCTTATAATAATATTAGTAGTTTAAAAATGAATTTTTATAAATAAAAAAAGTTAAAAAGTCATTTGAAGTGATAAATTATTTAAAAGTGTTAGGACTTTTTGTTGTCAAATTCCATGAATCAAAACCAAGGTTGTAACAAGAGTTCTTTAAGAAGTTGGTTTCCTTCAAAAACAGGGTTACTTGGGAGTTCTGAAAGAAGTTGATTTTCTACAAGAAGTTGATTACAAGAAGTTGGAACTCTGCAAGAAGTTGGTTTTCTTTTCCAACTAGGATTGCTTTGGTTTTTCTATAAATAGTTGGGTTTCTTCCAAATCTATGCTATGGATTAATTATTCCTCCAGATCTTCTTTTTGGTTCTTAAAGGTTTATATCTGGGGATATTTTATTTTTCTTTGATGTCTTATTGAGTATTCAACTCATGATCTGAAAAGGCTACATCAAAGGTTTTGTTTGTTACACAAAAGAGAGAGTTGTTCTTCAGTTGTGGATTCTGAAGAATTCGAGCCTGAAGCTTCAGTTGTGAATTCTGGAGTGGCTCATCAAAGTTGTTCTTCAGTTGTGGATTCTGAAGAATTCGGTCTGAAGCTTCGGTGGTGGAATCCGGAGTGGCTCATCAGAAAGACAATTCCGTGGTGAAGATGGGGTTGGAAGAGGCACATAGAGGTTGGTTCAATTAGGCGTTGTGGATTCGCTAGATAATTGAGAGTGATGCCTGTGTAATTCCTTTATATCTTCTTAGTGGATTGTTCTGGTGGTTGTGGCCCGTGGTTTTTTTATCACAATTGGAAGGTGTCCAATTGTGGTTTTTCCACGTAAAATCTTTGTGTCTCTTTCTCTTGATTGTTTGATTGGGATTGTTATATTTTGCTTAAAATTGGTACATAATCACAAATCAACATCTAGGAGGTTTCTAGATTTTTCAATTGGTATCAGAGCGGGTCGTTCTATTTTTTTTATAAAAAAAAAAAAAATCTTTTAGAAAGCTCTATTTTTTTTAAAAAAAAAAAATCTTTTAGAACGAGATCTTGTTTGATTTGTGTGCATGTTTTTTTTCTTGCTTTATTGTTGAAAAAAAAAAAACCAAAAAGATTTTCTTAGTATGGTTTTGCAAGTTTGAATTTTTTGAGATGTCCTTGATGCATATTGGAATTGATGAGAATAAACATTACATGTTAATATGTGTGTGCTTTCTATGGTCATTACTCATTATGAAGTGTGTGTTCTTTGATTAGTATGTCTCATTCTGTACACACTTTTGGATTAGCAAATTTTGGAGTCTTCCGCCTTAGTGATTATTTTTCTCTATGGACTTCTGGCATTGTATCTTTTGCTTTTCTAGAGGAATTGACCTATACTAGCATATCATGGGTGATGTTGAGTCTCTTAACCACCTTCCATCTTTTTGCATCTCCATGGCTTTCCCCTCTATTCTTTGTAGTCCAGCCATGAGGAAAAGGCTACCTCAGAGTCACCAACCAGGCCATCCTTAATATATCCATGCTTCTCTGGTTTGGTTTCCATACTCTTGAGCGTGTCAGCCGCCGATGAGTGTGCAAAAGAAAAGAAAAAAAAAGAAGAAAAACTATGCAAAAGAAAGAAAAAAATGTGCAAAAGAAAGAAAAGAAAAAATGTGCAAAAGACAAAAAAAAAAAAATGTGAAAAAGAAAAGAAAAAAAAAAAGGGATTCATTGATTGAGGGGGAGCCTCCGCCTTTACTCAACAAATACCTCTTGATTTCTAGTGGTTTGACTTTCCTTAGTTGTGCTTAGATTCTTTTGTCGGAGGTCCAGCCTTTACATCACTACTAGGATTTGAATCTTGTGTTTGTCGAACTCCAAGAGTCACACACACACTTTTATCATGGGATCTATGCTTTTCACATAATGCATCACTTTCTTTTATGAGGAATTTTCTAGAGGCTGTGCACATTGTGTTTTCAAGTAATTGTGTTTCTTGGATAATCTTGTGTGTTTCAAGGTACAAATTAGAAATTCCTTGCTTGCTCCACCATATTATTTTTGTCGTTTTCTTCTTGTTCACTGTTTTCAGTTTTTGTGGTTGCTTGTAGTAAGGGGGAGTTCGATTAATCGTTATCATTGCTTGTGTGGTTTATGATCTTGCTTTTGTTGTTTGAGGGAAGAAAGTTGTTTTTAATGTGTCTTAGGATTTCATGTTTTTATGCCATGTGTCAGGTTCAGGTTTTCATTCTACATGGTCTTAAAATCTCCAAGTCGTTTTTATTCATGTTTTCTATCTCATGTTTCAAGATGGTCTTATATTTCATATACTCTTGTGGGACTAATATTTGTTTTGGAGATTGTGGCACTGATAGTTGTTTTGCAGATTATGACCTTGAGAAATAAGTTTGTAAAGAGTTTTGGTTATAAGTACTGGTTCCTAGTTGGTGGTATTGTTCTTGTTTTGATTAGAAAATTGTTTTAGTGTTTTTGTTAGGAAATTTGTTTTAGATTGGTTTTATCCAGGATTTGACAAAGGGGGAGATTGTTAGGACTTTTTGTTGTCAAATTCCATGAATCAAAACCAAGGTTGTAACAAGAGTTCTTTAAGAAGTTGGTTTCCTTCAAAAACAGGGTTACTTGGGAGTTCTGAAAGAAGTTGATTTTCTACAAGAAGTTGATTACAAGAAGTTGGAACTCTGCAAGAAGTTGGTTTTCTTTTCCAACTAGGATTGCTTTGGTTTTTCTATAAATAGTTGGGTTTCTTCCAAATCTATGCTATGGATTAATTATTCCTCCAGATCTTCTTTTTGGTTCTTAAAGGTTTATATCTGGGGATATTTTATTTTTCTTTGATGTCTTATTGAGTATTCAACTCATGATCTGAAAAGGCTACATCAAAGGTTTTGTTTGTTACACAAAAGAGAGAGTTGTTCTTCAGTTGTGGATTCTGAAGAATTCGAGCCTGAAGCTTCAGTTGTGAATTCTGGAGTGGCTCATCAAAGTTGTTCTTCAGTTGTGGATTCTGAAGAATTCGGTCTGAAGCTTCGGTGGTGGAATCCGGAGTGGCTCATCAGAAAGACAATTCCGTGGTGAAGATGGGGTTGGAAGAGGCACATAGAGGTTGGTTCAATTAGGCGTTGTGGATTCGCTAGATAATTGAGAGTGATACCTGTGTAATTCCTTTATATCTTCTTAGTGGATTGTTCTGGTGGCTGTGGCCCGTGGTTTTTTTATCACAATTGGAAGGTGTCCAATTGTGGTTTTTCCACGTAAAATCTTTGTGTCTCTTTCTCTTGATTGTTTGATTGGGATTGTTATATTTTGCTTAAAATTGGTACATAATCACAAATCAACATCTAGGAGGTTTCTAGATTTTTCAAAAAGTATTGGACCCTTGTTTCTCAAGCACATGGATTTTTTCTATAAAATATTGTTGACTATACATTATAACATACAAGAATTTTAGGGACTAGATTTTTGTTCCTAAAAGTAAAAATTTTATTATAAAAAAATTAGGAAACCAATTCATGTCCTCACTAAAGAACCGTCACCAAAAGTTTAAAAAAAAATAAAAAATTATCAACAAAATTTTGAAAATACTATTAAATACACTATTAGGAATGAAATGATTTGGTCGTTACTAAATATCCCAAAAGGATAATAATTTATTATTACATATCTAATTTTATCATTAAAAATACAACAAAGAAATTTTATAAAACTAAGATATTTCGTTCCTAAAAAGTGATTTAGTTTATAATTTTTTCTCTTTAAAACCTTAATTTTTGTAATACTAATTACGATTGTCTCCCCTCTAAAAAAAAAAAATAAAAAATTACGATTGTCTTTAGATTGTTACTTATCAAAGTTGAATTCGATCTCTTACATTAATCTAACCATGTTACAAGAAAGATGGAATAGATTAGTCATATTATTCATTAACACAGATAAGATAAATAAATTGTATTATATAAATTTAATTAGTAATTTTACGGTTAAAAATGCAACTAAAAGGAAAACTAGGGTAAAAGTTGAAACCATATCCAAATGGGTAATGGATTGGCTAAGGTATCATTTTCGTACAGGAAGATATATGTGGTTCGAAGTGATCCAACAATACAGTATAATGCAAAGTAGATAACACTATCTATCTTTTTTTATTTATTATATATTTCATGTTAGTTTAAAGCAAGCAAGAAATCGTGGCAATATTGATTTAAAGTTAAAAGATACTTTACAAGCATAATGTAACTTTCTTCTTGAAAGATGATTGAAGTTGATTGTACGATTGAATTTTCCTTAAAATTATAATTTTTTGAGGAACTCAATGATTTCATCTTTCTTCTTTTTCAATCACTAAGATACTTTGGTTTATTGAAATGAAGTAAAATGGTCATTCTTTGACTTTTTTTTATTGAATGATAATTCCTTTATAATGATGAATAATAATTTTATTGAATGATAATTCCTTTATAATGATGAATAATAATTTTATTTGTAATGCGGTTTTTCGTCAGTTTATTGAACTCCATACAAGAATAAAAATTTTGATAAAATAAAAATTCAATTATGTCTTCATACTATGGTGAACCAAAAACACTATAAATTTAGAAGGTATCGGATTCTCTACATGTGTTAGTACATGTGTTAGTCTCTCCTTCATAAGTGAGGTTCCAATATAGGATTTATTTACTTTAATATCATGCTCAAATGTTGGCCACTCATTTTAAAATTTAAATTACTAAAATATGAATAATTTTATTATTTATAATCTCAACATATATCAGTTCACTATGAGATTATTTAGTACAATTTATATGAGTTGTTTATATATATATTTGAAAATTTACAACAAATTATTAGGTACACATTTTATATATAACTTATTAGGTAGAAATAATTTTAATAAGTTAAAAAATATTGATTATCTAAAAATTGAAATGAGTGTTTTCAAACTTCTATTATTTTATTTTTAACTTTCAAGATAAAGGATAATTTATTTATGTTTTTTGAGTCAAACAATTTCTGCACTAATTTTACTAACCTAACACGTATTTAAAAAGATTATTTAATTGTAAAATTAAAGCACCAAATGATCCCACCAAAAGAAGAAAAAAGGCATATGCAGTGAAGACCTTTCAATGATGGTGACACCACCTTCAACAGTGCCTTTTATAGGAAACAAGACACAATCTGGGCCACTATCTCCCCCCAATTGAATGGGCATTTGCCACATACAAAGACATTTGAAACCAGCACTTCACTTTTTTTCCATTAAGACACCCCTCCCTCCCCTCCAAAAAAAAGATACCATGCTTCTACCCCATCACAAGAAGGGATGATAAAGAAAATGGGGTTGGTTGGAGTCTTGTGTTTTAGTTTATGAAAAGAAAGTTGAATGATGATTGTAACCTTCACTTCATTATTATTGTTCACATCAATACTAACTTACATTGTATTTGGATTGTATACTTGCTTTTATATGATTTTTAACAACAATATTCTGTCTAAGGTATTTTGAAAAGTGTCTAGAAATATAAAATAAAATGTGTGAATTTCATTTTGAATGTTAACGATTTAGTATATTAGGCTCCTGCTAAAGTAGAATTTGCATTTAAAGAAGATGATACACAATCTTACTATCATTATTGGAGAGATTTGTTAATGTGTGAACCGAAATATTAACCACTAACTTATCAAAAAGCCTAAGTCGATAAAGAGTGAGATGACTTTATTATTTATATTTTTAATATGTCTCCTCACATGTGACCAAATGTCCTTCGTAAAAGAGGCTAAATATGTGCAAGTACTATAATTATTAGAGTAGGCGGTGAAATTGAAACATAATATTATCTATCGCTTGATTTGATACCATATTAAATTATTAATCACTCAAATTAAATCTAAATCATACTAAACCAAACCATACCATCACATGTTTGGATACATTTTCTGAATATCTAGGGTGTTTTCTTTTTTGTTTTTTTTGTTTTTCAAATAATTTTAGAGGCAGGCAATCGAATGAAGCATAAGATTGTCCCCATGGGTTTCTCTTTTGCTGTCATTAGCACAAAATATGGCCCCACTTGCATACCTCTTGCTGGCTTTACATAAAATTAAGAGAAAAGTTAGGGATCATGAAAAAACTTTCATGAAAATGATCATAAAAGATTTATGACTCTTAGATTATCTTGATTAATGTGTGGTACTTTATTTTAAGTGTAATCCAAGGATCATAAATCTTTCATGATCATTTTCATGAAAGTTTTTTCATGATACCTAGCATTGCTGTAAAATTAAACAACAACAACCACAACAACAACAACAACAACAACAATAATAATAATAATAAATTCAGTGCTGACATTTTAGGACGTTCCAAAAATGGTTGGTTATGCAAATCAG
Organism: Camellia granthamiana; assembly: GCA_036172215.1. Lineage (NCBI taxonomy): Eukaryota > Viridiplantae > Streptophyta > Magnoliopsida > Ericales > Theaceae > Camellia > Camellia granthamiana. The sequence continues at coordinate 104,239,659 of CM069912.1, forward strand.
AATTCTGGTAAATGTTGTGGCTTAAGAACTGAATCCCATCCCCCCCCCCCCCCCCCAAAAAAAAAAAAAATGAAAAGTCACATCTTTGATTTTTCACCATTTTAAATCAACATGTCCTCACCCCAAGGCTATTTTCACAGATTTTTTTTTTTTTTTTGAAAATTATTGTATATTATATTATGCAAAAACAAAAGATGTCACTAAATTTGTATCACAATTTTATATCACCGTCAACTGATGAGTTTTTTGTTTGAAAAATAAGCTCTAAAAATATAGTAAGAATAATATTCGACATTAAATATTATAAGTTAGGCATATGGAACTCGTTAAATATATGCCACATCAAAAGTTCTAGTTGTGAAGTTAAAGCTAGTTTTTTTGTTTCTTTCTTTATTCTTTATGCTCTGCTCAGTCCTTGTAAAAATTATATTGAAAAATATTTCAACTAAAAAATAATTAAAGTAATCCATAATCCATAACAAAAAAATATTTCAAATAATTTACTTTCTGATAAATCGTTTGGTTTAAAAAAAATGTTAAGAAAAACAATTTTGAGCACTTTACACATAATCCATTACCAAAGAAAAAAAAAAATGTTTATCAGAAAAAGAAAAAAAAAAAAAAAAGGGTTTCATTTAGGAGAAATAACATGTCAGGGGTATCTTATAAAAATAATAACAATTTCATGAAAAAACTTATAAAATTATTAGTTCTAAATTTTTTCATTAATATGTTTTTATTTATTTATTTATTTATTTTTACATTCCACTTAAATGATATTTTCCCTTTCATTTACGAACTGTGCATATAAATATGATGTGTACAAAATCAAAACGCAAAAGTGTATATCGGTTATGAACGATGCTTGAGACTCTCATTTTTGGTGACTTTCATAATCTCCAATTGATTTGTGACCACTCATTATATATACATATATATTTCTTTTCCTCTCTCTTTCTCCCTCTCTCTTGTGGGGTCTGAGGGTTGTGGGGATCTGGAACATTACTATATCTGTTACCATCTAAAAAAAAAGTGGATATCTGTTGTGAGGAGCACCTTGGACAACACAATTATGCATATATACTCACATACAGATCCCCTAGACCATGTTCTAAGAATAAAAAAATAAATAAAATAATAGTGATATCACATCATCACTGTAAAAATTATATCACTCAACAACAAATTACTATATAAGTATAATAAATGTTTAATATTAGAATAAATAATTACATTTAAATAATAAAATTTATTATTATTCTACTCGTAATATTATTATTAATTGATAATATCAAATATCATTCATATATTATCAATGACGTAATATCAACGTTATACTGAATTTTAAAGTCGGGAGACTGTAGGTGGGTGGGTGGGTGGTATATAGTTCTTGTGGCTATATTATGACTCATACAATCTGCTTCTCGTGCATTCTTCATCTTAAAGTTCACATTGCTCATCTCTCTGCATGTGAACCCTGCCTCTCTCTCAAACTTTAATAAACTCTTTCTCTCTCTGATTTTGTTTCTTGAAATGATGCCCCCTGAGCATGAGAGTAGTAGTAGTATCAGTGGCAGTCCAGTTGGTATTCTAGTCACCAACCGCATAGAAAACACTTCAATTCATGCTGAGCCACCAATTTCAGCTAGTAACAACGTTAGTCCTTGTTTGGATGAAGAAAATCCAATAATGCCCGATCAGCATCAACAATCCTCTCAAGCCCGTTTCTCCGTCCTCTGCAAATCGCTACGCCCCGTCACACTAAAGGTACCTTAAATTAACCTAGTCACCAATAACAACTTGTCAATCTAGTTGAGATATGTCTTTTTGCGATAAATCAATATTTTTTCTTATAAAAAAAATGTAACATGTAGCTAGTATACTAGTTGAAATTTAACTATATTTGTACATGTTTATAAAATTTTCTCAGTTTGAAGATGTTGCATACACTGTGAAGTTGCAAACCAACAAAGGCACTTGCTTTTCATCCTCTGAACCCAAGCCGATTCGAAGCGTCCTCAACGGTGTCACTGGCATAGTTCGACCCGGGGAGCTACTAGCAATGCTCGGTCCCTCGGGAAGCGGTAAAACTACCCTTCTGACCGCCCTCGGAGGCAGGCTGCCAGGGAAAGTCTCGGGCACGATAACATACAACGGGGAGCCTTTCTCTAGTTCCATGAAGGGAAAGACCGGTTTCGTGTCACAAGACGACGTGTTATATCCTCACTTAACGGTGCTTGAAACTCTGACTTTTGCAGCTTTACTTAAGCTTCCAAATAAGCTCACTACAGAAGAGAAGATTGAGCAAGTCGAGTTAGTTATCGTGGAATTGGGTTTGACAAGGTGTCGAAACAACGTTGTCGGCGGTCCTCTCTTTCGTGGCGTGTCGGGTGGAGAGAGGAAAAGGGTTTGTATAGGGCAGGAGATGTTGGTGAACCCTTGTTTGTTGTTGCTTGATGAACCTACTTCTGGGCTCGACTCGACTACTGCTCAACGTATCCTGGCGACACTGAGAGGATTGGCTAGAGGAGGAAGAACGGTGATTACAACGATTCATCAACCTTCGAGTCGGCTTTATAGGATGTTTGATAAGGTGGTGGTGTTGTCCGATGGGTATCCGATTTACAGTGGAAGTGCTGGTAGGGTTATGGAGTATTTCGGATCCATTGGGTTCGTTCCCGGGTTTAATTTTGTGAACCCTGCTGATTTTCTGCTTGATCTTGCTAATGGTATGGAATTTCTTTTCATCTTCTCAGTTATAATGTTAATGAGAAATGTTAGGATCATGGAAATTTTTTCATGAAAATGATCATGAAAGATTTGTGACCTTTACATTACCTTGATTAAAAATCTTTTATGATCATTTTCATGAAAGACTTTTCATGATACCTAGCATTGCTGAATGTTAATTTTGTTAATTAAACTTCACTAAAATGTTCAAAAATGGAGAAAAAAAATTGTTTAGTAAAACGTTCCATAAAAGTTTTACTAAATTTGCTTAATGTTCAATAATTGTTTATCTGAACAAATCAAGAATTCATTTACATTGAAGTTATGAGTAGGGTTAAATAGATTAAAATGTGAAAACATTAAATGACGTTTCTAAATTGATAAAAAAATATCTGCTATAAGATATTTTTACATAGGCAGGGGTGCCAGACTATCATGGTAATTCCGGTCCGTAGCAATTACAAATGACTAAAAATCAGAAAAAATGGACTTAATGTTCTACTTTGTCTAGCTCGAGCTCTAACTCGTGTTCCGGCACGTTAAAACCTCGTTCAAGTTTTGTTCGTTAAGTAAATAAGTCATGTTTAAATATATTTTTGAGCTTGTTAAAGTTTTCAAATAAATTTGAACAATCAATAACTCGTTCGGCTCGTTAAAACAATAGAAAAATACTAAACTATTCAAGCTCGGTTCGACAAAAACTTGGTTGAGATCGGCTCAAAAGTTTAATGAACCAACTTTAAGCAATTAACTATTCGGCTCGTTTGGTTCATTTATCACTCCTTGTCAACCTTTATTTAAAAAAATAAAAATATGTAGGACCTCCATCTTGATTTTTGTTAATTTGGTCGATCTTATCAGGACAAAATCTACGGAGTGATCCCGGACCACATACTAATTTTCCTGATGGACTCTGTTTCAAATCTTGAAGAATAGACATGACACAATTGACCTTCCCCACAAAATTGGGAATTTGAAATGGTTCAAAACCTCTATACTTAAAAATGAAATTAAACTGTAGTTGGTCTTTTCAAATTGGTCTTTTCAAATCACTTGACATTGCAGTCTAGCTTCTATATATACTTATAACTCTAGACATAAAAAAATTAAAAAAAATCAAAATATTTTTTTTACAGAAAGTGAGGAGTATTTTGACTTTTAGTTTTTTTTCTTTATTAATTTTGAACCCACAAAAAAATAAAAATAATAAAGTACACCAAATAGCCGTATTATGCTCATAGCCAAATTAACATGGGCCATCACAAAGATGAAAGTCAGTTAACTTGAAACCATAATTGATAATTTGGCAGATTTGTTGAAAAAAAAAAAAAAAGATTATAAATGAAGCAAACCATGTATTTAATTTGGGCTGGCATGAGATTCTTTGCCGTCCAAATTACAAGATCTGATTTTTAATTTAATTTAAAAAAATCCTATCATATTTTTACTATGAAACTGTTTTGGCTATATACAGGTGTGACTCCAGATGCAAAACAGGATGATCAACAAGAGTTCCATGGCAGAGCAGACCCCCGTGATGATCAAAACTCTATCAAACAGCCCTTAATATCTTCCTACAGGAAGAACCTGTACCCCGCCTTGAAGGACGAGATTCGTCGAAGCTGTGGGACCCCAGTTCGATCGTCAAGATCAAGTAAGCCAAAAACCCTGTCCATCTCTAGGCCAACAAAAAAAAAGCATACGTCCTTCTATCCCATCACTCACACTTACACGGTGATCCTGTCGTCGAGCACCTAACGAAAATGTGTCCAAATGCTGTCCGCAAACTAAGCCTAGTAGGCTTTTTTATTTTATTTTATAGCAAGATTGAGTGGGTCCAGAAGGCGGCCAAAAACCTTAGGCTCAAGCCATGCCCAACAAGTTTAGTATATTCAAGCTCATGGTCCTGGCCGATGGGCGGGCCAACAAGCTAGTGGGCTTAGCCTAATGGTCAAAATTTATGGAAATTTTTATTTTAATTTTTTCTCTAGTTTTCAATTTTTTTCTTATATTTGTAGTAATTTTTGACAAGCTCGCGGCTCCGCTAGACAAATTGGACTAGGCTTCAAACTCTAGGCTCAGGCCAAAGACCAACCTCATTCGGGGCAAATCAGGCCACCTTGCGTACTATGTTGGTCCTGGTAAAAAGTTCATCAGCCCAGTTTTAAGGACAAAGGATCTCGAACCATCACTCTCTATTTTCATATACCTAAGTGTTACATTAGTCATGAAATACCGATGTTGGGTATTGAGTCTGTGCATTAAATATGCAAGCATGCTTTTCTGGTTTTAAGCAGCTACTAGATAATTTACTAACCACAAAAGCATTGATGTGTTGTAGGCACTGAAAATCAATGGACAACTGGTTGGTGGATGCAATTCAAGGTATTGCTGAGGAGGGGACTAAAAGAAAGAAAACATGAGTCCTATTCTGGTTTAAGAATTTTTCAAGTCATGACTGTCTCTATTCTTTCTGGCCTTTTATGGTGGCATTCTGATACATCGCACATTCAAGATCAGGTATTTTGAACCACAACTCTTCTGTGCATCTCTGGATCTCAAGCAGCAGCTTCATCAAACAAATTTAGTTGCATTTTTGTTTTCTCGTGTGTTTGGAAACAGAATTGTGAGGTTAATAAAACCCATCCTTCTCATTTTTGTGCAAAACCAGTTTTCTAGACTCTGAAAGCAATTTTTGGTGTTTTCTTAGAAGGTAAGTCGCTTTCAAATTTTTTTTTTTTTTTTTTTCCAGTAGTGGTCATTTACCCACTAGAATGTTTAGTAATGGTTATTTCTTCAGGTTTCATAGGGTAAAATTTTTTGAACATTAGGTTCTAGTGTTCAACATGGTTGCTTCTAGAAATGCACTTAGTTTCTGTTGTGTAGTGTCTTGTATTTTTATTGTTCACTCGATTTTACTGTAAGGGGTCTTTTGCAGAGGTGGATGGCCAAAGCCATTAGGCCGAGGCCCAGGGCCATGAGAAAAAGTGAGACAGCATTGTATAGTGGTTAAGCTTATGAGGCTTAGAGCTCTGAGTGTTTTGATTGTTTCACTTTACTGTTTTTGTGATCGAAACTCTCTTGATTTCTACACAATTGTTTTTAACAAAGCTTGAACATTCAACAGGTGGGACTTCTCTTCTTCTTCTCAATCTTCTGGGGATTCTTCCCTCTCTTCAATGCCATATTCGCCTTCCCGCAAGAGCGGCCAATGCTAATAAAAGAACGTTCATCGGGCATGTACCGCCTCTCCTCCTACTATTTTGCCCGAATGGTGGGTGACTTACCGATGGAGCTCGTACTCCCAACCATCTTTGTTACCATCACGTATTGGATGGGAGGTCTCAAGCCATCACTCATCACATTCATGCTAACCCTCTTGATCGTCCTTTTCAATGTGCTAGTCTCTCAGGGGCTCGGACTAGCCCTCGGTGCCATCCTAATGGAAGTGAAACAAGCCACGACATTGGCTTCCGTGACAATGCTCGTGTTTTTATTAGCTGGTGGATACTACATTCAGCACATACCAGCTTTCATAGCGTGGTTGAAATACATTTCGTTTAGTCACTATTGTTACAAGCTTTTGGTGGGTGTTCAGTACTCGGAGACCGAAGTGTATGAGTGTGAATTAGGGGCTCACTGCAAGGTTTTAGATTTTCCAGCAATTGAGTATTTGGGTATTGATAATAAGGGTTGGGATGTGTTTGCTTTGGCTGTTATGTTAGTTGGGTATAGGCTTTTGGCTTATGTAGCATTGAGGTTGGGACAACCTCACTGATTAGAGGCAAATGTTAAGATGTTCCAAAAAATTTGATCAAAATGTCCCTGAAGAAGAGTCTGATTTGACTTTTTTTAGTTGTAAAGTAGATTCATATTGTATGTTGACATGCTTTAGCAATTTTACTTTGAAGTAGTACTATACATGATTATTTGTGACCTCTTGAAGTTTTCACTATTTGGTCCAAATTTGCTGTGCTCAAGCAAAAACAAGAAAGTAAAAATAAAAGTGTAGGGATAAAGAAAACATGGTACTCTGTTTTTGAAGGAAAATAATTGTAATACAACCCTATGGGATTTAAGAGTAACAAATATCATTGATTGTTGTGGGTGTTGATTTCCGACCACACAATCAAAAGGGAAACTCAGTTGGAGAGTACTGACAGAATAGATTAAGCCCAACAACTCGTAGCAAGAAGATGAGAATACCGCGGTGGTTCGTCCACTTGAGGGCACTCCGACGATTAAGTCAATCAACTTATTTCTCAAAGATATCGAATAAGTACTCAATGCACAAGTCAAACACTGCAGGAAAATCAGGAATTAGCGGCGTTTCTAAAATGCCGCAATAGGCTGAAAAAACGCCGCAAAAAGATAAAACAACGTTTTTAAAATTCGTCGCTGATGCGGCCGTCGCTGTATCGTTATGGCATTTCAAAAACGCCACTAAAGATTTTAAACGACATTTTTTAAAACGCCACTAATTCTTTGTTGCTGTTAGCTATGCACGTTAGAGGAGTTATCTATGACGTAATGATGACGGCATTTTGCGACGTTTTTAAGAAAAACGCCACGATTTCTCCTTTTTTTATAAAAAAAAATCAAAATCATAAATAATGATCTTCTGACTTCTGTCCAAACCAAACCTATATCATCCATCACCATTTTCAAAATATATAACCATAATGTGAGTGAGCATTCATTTTTCAATTTTCCATAAAAAAATAAAATAAAATAAAACAAAACCCCTTAAAACACAAATGACAATACAAAAAAATAAAAATAAAAATTGTTAATATTTTCTCATTCTAATAAAAAAAAAAATAATATTCAATGTGCTCTCCAAATTCTCTGAAAATAACTTCAAAGCTCTCGTCAGCTTCATCAAGTCATCCCATCATCTTCACCAAAATAATGATTATATACCTGAATCATCCAATTCCATTAACACAACTTCAATAAACTTGAATGGTTGGAAAATCTACATACTCTTGCATACCATGTCAAGAAGGCTAGAAAGATAAGAAACTATGAACCAGTATGACCAGACTAAGAAAGGTAAGAAATTATACTTGAAAAAAAAAATCTGGCAAATAGAGAGAGTTGTACCACACCTTTATAAAGAAAGGTAACAGACAAACCTGAAGCATAAATAGAGGATGCTATGAACCTGAACCATGTGCACAACTGCTAAATCTCATTAGTAAATCTTTGAAAAGCATGCTATGAACAGTAACAGAAACTACAGCATTTTAAACGAATCAGCATGCTATGAATGTATACGGATCCATCTGGTTTCAAACGAATCAGCACTACATCATCATCAAATCAATCGGTAACTAAATATAAATTAGATCCCTAGGTGTCGATAAGATGGTAAGATGAGAGGATTTTGTTATAACTTAAATCTACCTAATAGCTATATGATGTAATATAGCAGTATATACTTCCTCCACACTATTCTTCCCAAGCCTTACCAAAAACATTTAGTATCTTAAGGTAGACACCAAATCACAGTACCAAATCATAATACCTAGTTTTGTGCTGGTCTTGCGATTGGCTTAGAGTCCAAATCATAGCAGACTAGAGCCCTGCCCTCAATAAAATAAATGAACCCATAATAAGCTTATAAATGTTTTGATAGTAGTAAAACAAACAACCAAACAATGGTATATGATTATTTATTGGCAGATTTGGGTAGAGGAGTTGTAGATTCTCTAACAAGAAATAGATTCATATCAAATAGTGTTACATCTATGAGATTGAAAAATAGGTTTATCAAAGAGTATTTATCAGGACCAACAACCAAGGCGATACAATTTACAAATCTATGTCTGAATGATAATTATTAAAACAAATCATATTGCATTTACTTTCAAGACATTGATCGGCAACACAATTCAATATTGAGAATGGCAACCAACATTATCAGAAGAGAAAGTACATAGAGCAAACCTTGGGGTTTTTGAAGATGTCACTTGGATCATTTATCACAAACCAACCAAGTCGCCAACCAGGGACTATCAATCGCTTTGATAAAGAGCCAAGCGTGAGAACCGGACCAACCGATCCAAAGACTCCCATCAACACAAAAAGGATTAGCCCTGAAAGCAAGGTGGACATAAACTTCATCAGCAATTACAAGAATTTTCGTCCTTTTTGCAGTTTTAGCAATCTAATTGCAATAAATCAGTTAATAGAAAACCCAATGCTTATTGTAACCATAAAACCAATTATGATGTGAAGAATACCAAACCTGTAGTAGTCTTCACATTTGCAAAAATTGAAGCTACTAGAAATGCCAATGAAATTTGCAAGTTTACGTAGATGAAATAAAACACAAATTGGATGCTATAGTCATTGAGTGTGAAGAATTTCAACCCTGAATCAAAATCAATAGTTTTGAAGTTAATTCTAAAAGTTTTAAAGATCTTCAGCCCTCTTTACCTGTACAATTTCAGCAAATAACTGAGAGTCAAAGGAAGCCTTTATATGCTAATTTTACGTTCTTTCCAACACCTTTTCACTATCATCCCAAAATTATAGGCTCTTTGATTTGGAAAACATAGCTCCCAACTTGAAAAATAGCTAGCAGACACACCTTGCCGCTTAAGATTTAGCAATAATTCAAGTGTTGCATTTATAGGAAATAATCTAGTGTTCTCCGTGTTACATCCAGCTCTCCCCTCATGAGTGCTGGCTCAAACTGCAACCAACAACAGACATGTACTTTGTGAGTTTTAGTGGCCACTGTAGTTTCAAGTGAGACAACACAAAAAATACGGTAAAAAAAATAACACCAAAGCTAGATTTCCTCCATTATCCTAATAATAATTACAATATAGCCTGTGTTAAAAGTGCCTGTGTGTGTGCGCGCGCACACGTGTGAGAGAGAGACCTGAATAAAAGTGCAACCTGAAAATAGTCATTTAGTGTGAAAAGTGTCCAACCCACCAACCAATCATATAGAGAATTTTTTTACGTAGAATAGTGGGCCCAGAGAATCAACTCATGTTTTCT
>CM069912.1:104249605-104271044 GCA_036172215.1 Camellia granthamiana
CGTCTGATGAAAATCTTTGATTGAACCCTTCAACATTTGTAGGATTGCACCAGTCCAATCGTATAAACGTACGGTATTTAGATCATCGATGTATCGAACGAACGCCCAGCTTATCGTCTCCCCAGAATTAGCAAAAAACATCTTCCTACACATATACAGTGTCAACAACTTCGCTGCGTCCTCCTCGTCAACCCTTCTTCGCCCGGCCACGGCTTCTTCGAACAAATTCTTCACGAGCTTCGACGTTATCCTCACAGTGTTGTGACTCCTCCGCTGAATGAAATCTGATGTCATCCTTTGACAAAGGAGACAGATCAATATGCTTAGTACCACATTGAATCCCAAACAGGAGTCTAACATCACTCCTACACAGCTTCACAGAATTTCCACCAATGTTGAATGCATCACTCTGTGCATCATACGTACGTATGATTTTCAAAATCGCATCATCATACTTTCTGAATTCATTGTGATTCAGCTTGTTAATTCGGATTGCCTCAACCATGATCCAAAATGGAGTCCTCTTCAACTGTTCAAAGTGACCAGCCCTCAAAGGAGATGTTGTCACCAGCTTCACGATCCCAGCGATGTTGGAGCGGCAGTTAATCCTTGTGGGTGCAGTGCGTGACGGCCCTGCAGCCATTTTGTTAACTTGTTCATGAGAATCCTGCTGATTTGTCTTCGATTGCTTAAACAATATGCGTCCCTGCATGTTAATGCCCAGCTTGTTCGATTTTGCCCCGAATACACCTTCAAGACGCTTCCGTTCACAAGACCGCATCCACGGACTTCTGTTATCGTCACCATCTACATTATCACAAAAACCGCATTAGTTACGTTGCATACAACCAAACACCAACCCAACATACACACAAAACCAACAACACTGAACACCTATAATCACAATCATAACTCAAAGAGCTGAAACAAAATAACTCAATCACAACTACCACTAACATGCAACTCACAACAACAAACATAAAATCACCACAGTTAAAAGCATGGTCTGCAACAGAAACATTTATCATCACTAATATCACCCCAGACGAACACAACTTATTCAATCAAACCACCCACATACCATACATTACACCCTGTGTTACATGTTCAACACATGCAATCACCAACAAGTTAGGGCAGCATAAAAAATAAAAATAAAAAATACACCCAACACTATTAAAATCACAAAAAACAACATAACCGACTGATTCGGAATATCACACAAAAAACACCACAGCACACACACAATCATTCAAACCCAGAGCTACAACAGAAGCCAACAAAACCACACACACCCAACATCGTCACACACAGTAAACGACTCAAAGAAACACAAAAACGACTCACTAAAAGACCAAACCCACAAACACCCAAACCCTCCATTCTTCACAGACACATATCGACTGCTTCGGAACATCACACAAAAACCACCAAACGACACCCACAACCATACACCCAAACACCAACCCAACATACACACAAAACCAACAACACTGAACACCTATAATCACAACCATACACCCAAACACCAACCCAACATACACACAAAACCAATAACAATGAACACCTATAATCACAATCATAACTCAAAGAGCTGAAACAAAATAACTCAATCACAACTACCACTAACATGCAACTCACAATAACAAACATAAAATCACCACAGTTAAAAGCATGGTCTGTGACAGAAACATTTATCATCACTAATATCACCCCAGACGAACACAACTTATTCAATCAAACCACCCACATACCAAACATTACACCCTGTGTTACATGTTCAACACATGCAATCACCAACAAGTTAGGGCAACATTAAAAAAAAAAAAAAAAAAAAAAACACCCCAACATTATTAAAATCACAAAAAACAACATAACCGACTGATGCGAAATATCACACAAAAAACACCACAGCACACACACAATCATTCAAACCCAGAGCTACAACAGAAGCCAACAAAACCACACACACCTAACATCGTCACACACAGTAAACGACTCAAAAAAACCCAAAAACGACTCACAAAAAGACCAAACCCACAAACACCCAAACCCTCCATTCTTCACAGACACAAATTGACTGCTTCGGAACAGGACAAATAATTCACCACACCACCCACACAATCATTCAAACCCAAAAACGACTCATAAACAAGAACAAACCCACAAACACCCAAATCCCCCATTATTCACACTCACAAAAACGACTGTTTCGGAACATCACACAAAAACCACCAAACGACACCCACAACCATTCACCCTCATAAGGAACATGACGAAAAGGAAAACCACAACAATAGTGCGTGACACGTACCTTTCGCAGACATCGTTCCACTCCAACTGTGAAACACCAACGCCTCCTTCAAATCGTCTCCACACAGATCGCAATTGTCGAACAAATTCAATAGACAGGAATTAGGGTTCCCCAAAAATGCTTAAATGGGTTTATGTCATATAACGTATTGCGGACACCGTTTGTGCAACGGGTCGGGTCGAAAGGTGTGTCACGTGCTTCAGCCTCCTAAACGTAAGAAACTACAAAAAGCATTAGTGTACTTTCCAGTTTCGTGGCACCCACCAAACACAATCAATGTGACACGTGTCAATTTAATTGCAAATTAATCAGACGTTAAACATTAAATACAAAATGGTATTTATGTCATTTGACAATACAAAGGACCAAATAGATCATAAGAATATATATTAGGACCAAATGGAGCACAATCTCAACATTTAGGATTTATTGGTAACTTTCCCTTCTATTTAACTTTTATTTTACATCATATAAAAAAATTAAATATAATTATCATACTTTTATTAAATAATATATTATTGGGTAAATTACACTGACACCCCCTGAGGTTTATGTTATTGGTTAATATCTCATATTAATTTTCTTGATTTTCTTAATTTAAAATTATTTAGAAATTCTCCATTGGCTAGCTTCTATTTAACTTTTATTTTACATAATATAAAAAAATTAAATATAATTATCATACTTTTATTAAATAATATATTATTGGGCAAATTACACAGACACCCCCTGAGGTTTATATTTATTATAGTTCCCCCTCAGCTTTTGGAAATTACATCTTCCTCTCTGAGGTTTAAAGTTTCATTACAGATTCCTCCCTCAGCAATTTAATTTTTTTAAATACCAATTTTGCTCTCACTGGATAAATTACATTAGTACCCCCCACATTTTAGAAATTACAATCCCCTTCTTAAGGTTTAAAGTATCATTACCAATTGCCCCCTTAGTTAGTATTAGTTGGAAAAAAAAATTCATTGAAAAAAAAATTTTAATTAGAAAAAAATAATTAATTGAAAAAAAAATTAATTGAAAAAAAAATTATTAGTAAAATTTTTAAATTTCTGTTTAAAAACCAACGTAAACTCATTTTTTGAATTTACGTTTTTTCCTCAAATTTATAAACTGAGACGACAATTTATAAACCAAAAAAATTATCAAACAAGTTTTTATGACATTTTTTAAAATTTTTGTAAACATAAATTGAAAACTGAAAAGGAAATGGTTACCAAACAAGCCTCAGATGGTAAAAATATCGTAAAATTAACAAATAATTAAATAGTTACCAACGTAAGAAATGATTTATCAAAAGATTCTTAGGCTATGTATGGTTTGAATTTTAGAATTTTTTTTAAAAAAATTAAAAATTAATTTGGTTAAGAAATAAAAAATAAAAAATAATTATCATTTAAGGGTAAAAAATAATTATCATTTTAACTTTTGGGCAGGTTATATACATATGTATGGCTGTTTCAATTTAATTTCTAAAAAATTATTTCTAACCACTCAAAAGATAAAAATTATATGAAAATGATAATTTTTTTTTTATTTCTTAACCAAATTAATTTTTAATTTTTTTAAAAAAAATTCTAAAAATCAAACTATACGTAACCTAAGAATCTTTTAATAAGTCATTTCTTACGTTGGTAACTTATTTAATTATTTGTTAATTTTACGACATTTTTACCATCTGAAGCCTGTTTGGTAACCATTTCGTTTTCAGCTTTCAATTTATATTTACAAAAATTTTAAAAACTATTATAAAAACTTGTTTGATAATTTTTTTAGTTTATAAATTGTTGTCTCAGTTTGTAAATTTGAGAAAAAAACGTAAATTCAAAAAATGATTTTACGTTGGTTTTTAAATAGAAATTTAAAAATTTTACTAATAAAATTTTTTTCAATTAATTTTTTTTTCAATTAATTTTTTTTCAAATAATTTTTTTGCCAATTAATTTTTTTTAATGAATTTTTTTTCCAACTAATACTAACCGAGGGGGCAATTGGTAATGCCACTTTAAACTTTAGGAAGGGGATTGCAATTTCTAAAATGTGAGGGGTGTCAATGTAATTTGCCCAGTGAGGGCAAAATTGGTATTTAAAAAAATTAAATTGCTAATGGGAAAATCTATAATGAAACTTTAAATCTCAGGGAGGGAGATATAATTTCTAAAAGGTGAGGGAGGAACTGTAATAAACATAAACCTCAAGGGGTGTCAATGTAATTTACTCTATATTATTTTATCTCATGCATAACACGGGTGATATGCTAGTATAATTAGATTAAAAAGTTAAGAATTACAATAAATAATTAAGAATTTATGATTAATTGATTTAATTGGATTAATATTATGAACTATAAATTATGTGTATGATAAAGGATAGAGAAAGAAATTAACAAAAGAAGCATAGGACTTGAGGGTGTTATAGTTATTTCACATTTGGAATTAATGATTACATTTTTTTGTCCAAAATCGCATAGCGATTTTGGCTATATTTGAAGCAGTGGCGGAGCCACATGGGGACTAGGGGGGTTACGTGCCCCTCCTGGATTTTTCAATTTTTTTTTTTTTTTTTTTACATATGCATATAAATAAAATTTTAAACAAAAATAATATTTAGAATCACTGCGACAAAATTGGGCTTTAGCGGCGGTTTTTTACCGCCGTTAAAGGATGTAAAACCGTTGTTAAAGCCTTTAACGACGGTAATTTAGGACCGCCATTTATATTCGTGTCGAAAAAGGTACAAATGTCGTAAAAGGGTAAATTACCGTTGTTAAAAGTCGACAAAAAACGGCAATAATATAGGACCAAAAACGGCGGTTCTTTACCGCCGTAAATAGGTTCAAATTTTTAAAAAAGTAATTCTCTCTTCTTGCACACCTAGGTCTCCAACCCTTGACCTCTAATCCACACATGCCAACCACTTCACCACAGCCACTCTATATGAAACATATTTCCTAAATAAATATTTAAACATTACTTTTGCTTTATTGTAGATGGTCATGTTCAACCTTTGGCCGCGCGTGGTCACCACTCGCCGGAGTTTCATTGGAGCTCTGCCGGCAAAGACCGCCGTCATTAACGGCGGTAATGAGAGGGTTTTGGCGGCGATTTCGTTACCGCCGTTAAAAGAGGACTTTAGTGGCAGTTTTTTTATCGGCGGTTTCAGTACCGCCGTTAAAGATACTTTAGCGGCGGTTTTTTTAACAGCGGTAACAAAAACCACCGTTAATGCCCTGTTTTGGCGTAGTGAATAAAATATCAACGGCATTTTTATAGTTATGAAAACAAAAGTGATTGTTTTATTGAAAATGAAGTGACTATAACAAATTATATTTTTATGTGTGAAAATTTTGTGAAAAAATCTTAATATAAAGATAATATTCATCATTATTTATATGCAAATATAATTAATCTCACTATATATATGTAAAAATTACTAGAGTGTTAGTTATATTTGCATGTGGAGTTCACCCTTCATATGTTACTTTACTATTGGTTGTTAATATCATATGTCAATAGTAACGTGATATCACTATTATATGAAATTTTTATTCAAATTTTGTAAAAATTTGATTTATCTTACCATTGGCCCCGTTTGGTAAAGCTGTGAGAAAGTGATTATAACTCATAACCTAACAGCTTATAACTTATAACTGTGAACATAGGCTGATTTTTGACTTATAAATTAAGCTTCTCCTCCCCCACTCAAAAAATAAGTTGATTTTTGACTTACAAAAAGTTATAAGTTGTATTGTTAAGCTGAGCCAAACACATCAAAATAGCTTAAATTAAGCTAAAAGCTGAAATAAGCTGGAAATAAGTCCTACCAAACAGGGCCATTATATAATTTATTTTACGACTTAAATATATGATTTTTTTTACATTATCCATGATACACTAGTTACATGCAATACTTTTTTTTCGATTTTATTCGAAATTAATTGTAAAATTTTATGTGAAATATTATTGTAACAATTTATTTAACTTTTTGTACTTAATATTAATTTAAAAATTATTATTATCTTTTTATTGTTGGTTATGAAAAAATATAAAACTGTAATTAATAAAGTATCTCTCCTAATTTAATTTCTTAACTCTGTCACTGATTTGAAGCATATGGAAGTAAGCAGCTAGCGTCAAACCACAAATGATAAAATAAATTTTGCTCTGCTTTTTATGTTAATAGATATGAATGAGATTACTGATTGGATTATGAAAATCTTTTTAAGAATCTTACACATTTTTTATTCATATGTATTAGACTAATTAAATGAATAAACTATAACTTTTATTTCATATCATATTACGGTCTGTAAAGTAATGATCTAAAAATTAATGGAGTTGCTAAGATACACATCTTTAAAAAAGTTATATGGTATGTACTCCATCACAACGCATGTGTTATAATTTATAATTACAATGCTTCGTAACAAATACGGTAAGAAGTTGCAACTTTTTTCATTAGAATGGTTCCTACCATTTTTCACCCTAAATGATTCATGACATTTTCACTACATCATTTGTAACATATTTAAAACACTATCACAATTATTCGTAATTTTCACTTTATAAGTGGAGATTTTCATCCTCTCCATTGTATGTAATGGAGAATTTATAAATTTCATTAACTTTAACGATAAAATGATATAACTAATATCACAATATCATATCTTATTTCTTACTCTCTACAATTTTTAGAAATTAGGGATGTGCACATAGAATCCTCCAAAACTAGATAGACAATTAATAAATAAAGTCAAACCATTTCGTACTTGGAGCATGGACTGATGAGGGGGCCACAGTAAGCAAGTAGCCTGCAGTCTCAATTTCATTAATTTAAACTAATATATGACGTCATACTATGCGCGAGATAAAATAATATATTATTTATTTAAAATATAATAATTATATTTAATTTTTTTATATTTTGTCTCATATAAATAAAATTTTATATATAAGTTTAAGGATTTTCTTTAAAATATTCCTTTACTATTAAAATTGTTGTATTGACAATTAATAATTAAAATTATGCTTTGTTATAAAAAAAAATGACATAATTCTAATGCTTCACTATTTTAGAATAAAAATATATGAATTTTAAAAAATTATCATATTAGTTTTTGAAAAGGAAATAATTAAAGAAATTTTAAAAACTTAATGAGTAAGAAATAATTATCGTAATATGTAAAACCGGCAAAATCACGGTTAAACCAGCAAATCACTCAAACAAAAAATGATTTAACTTAATCAGTTAGGTCAAAATACCAACTAACTTACACAAAAATTAATTAATTAAAACTTTTAAATTTTATTTTATTAAAATTTAAGCTGTCACTAAATATGGTAAGCAATTTATTAATTTAAATTTAAAATTATAATAATCTATCCCATAATTTATAAGTTTTAAATACAAATTTAAAATTATCATAATTATCTCATAATTTTTATATTAAGGAGCAGTAAGAGTAATATTGAAATTATCGAGATATCTATATATTTTATAAAAGAATACTTTTAAGGAGAGATATTATGAAAGTTTCAAAATTTCATACACAATTATTTTTAAAATCAAAACCTCTATATGCGATTGTAAAATAAAAGTTAAATGGAAGCTAGCCAATCGGGATTTTCTTACACTACAAAAAAATTGTTTTTTTGCGATGGCAAAATGCCGTCGCAAATACCCAAAACGCCGTCTCAAAAGGTTTTTTGCGACGGCAAGTGGGGGGTCGCAACAAAGAGGGTTGCAAAAGGGCTTTAGCGACGGCATAACGCCGTCGCCTTTTTTTTGCGACGGCAAAAATGCCTTTTTGCGACGGAAAAATGTTGTCAGCAAAAAGGCGTGAAAATCTGAATTTTTTTGAGACGAGACTGCGTTGCCGTCGCTAAAAGGCTTATTTGCGACGACAAAAATAACCGTCGCTAAAGGGTGATTTGAGACAGCACCTGACACCGTTGCTAAAGGGTTATTTGAGACAGCACTTGACACCGTCGCTAAAGTACTATTGGCGACGACAAATAACACCGTCGCTAAAGGTCTTCCTTTTCAACCAATTCCCCTATCTTTTGTGACAGCATTATTGTCGTCGCAAAAAACCCTGGTTCTATTTTTCTTTTTGAGACGATGTGTGTGGTGCCGTCTTAAAAAAAAAAAAAAGTAATAAAATTATTAAAAATATGAAAATGACCTGTATTAAATGAAAAATACCTATAAAAAAAAATCGATAATTACATAATAATATAAAAAGTCCAGTATATAAATAAAAATTCATCCATAATTAAACTATTATTCCATTCATAACAATACATCAGCAAAATTATCCCACTACATAATGTTGCATAATACATACATAATGTTGTTCACAAATCTAAATAACGTAAATCAAAAATAAAAGTTTTCGTCATGATTCTTCCGTGGGTTACAAAAACAAAAGTTAGTCATAATCTTTACACGCCTGCATTCCACAAGAAACAAATTGCTACTTTGGAAATATCTGAAAATAACAAAATAAAAATAGTTAATGACAATATAATTGTGTTAATATTTTAATTACAGAAAAACATAAAAAATTAACTACTATATAATTACAAAGATAGTTTAGTAAATAATTTTGGCTAGACAGAAATCCGACCCTAACTCCCAAACCGGAAACCCGATTGGAGTCCCGTCTTCTTCCACAAGTCTCTCGTGCCTAGCCAGTCGTGTGTGCCAAGTTTCGTGCTAAACCGACATCGTTTGGTGATTTTGGGGCGTCAACACCTCGAATTCAAGTTTCTTAAGGAACTAGTTTGGCTAGACCAAAATCTGGCTCTAACTCCCAAACCGGGAACCCAATTGGAGTCCTGTCTTCTCCCACAAGTCTCTCGTGTCTAGGCGGTCGTGTGTGCCAAGTTTCGTGCTAAACCGACGCCGTTTGGTAATTTTGGGGCGTCAACACCTCGAATTCAAGTTTCTTAAGGAACTAATTTGCCTAAACCGAAATCTGACTCTAATTCCCAAACCGGGAACCCAATTGGAGTCTCATCTTCTCCCACAAGTCTCTCGTGCCTAGGCGGTCATGTGTGCCAAGTTTCGTGCTAAACCGATGCCCGTTGGTGATTTTGGGGCGTCAACACCTTGAATTCAAGTTTCTTAAGGAACTAGTTTGCCTAGAGTGATATCTGACTCTAACTCCCAAACTGGGAACCCGATTCGAGCCCCGTCTTCTTCCACAAGTCTCTCGTGCCTAGCCGGTCATGTGTGCCAAGTTTCGTGCTAAATCGACGTCATTTGGTGATTTTGGGGCGTCAACACCTCGAATTCAAGTTTCTTAAGGAACTAGTTTGCCTAGAGTGATATCCGACTCTAACTCTCAATCCGAGAACCCGATTCGAGTCCCGTCTTCTCCCACAAGTCTCTCGTGCCTAGCCAGTCGTGTGTGCCAAGTTTAGTGCTAAACCGAAGTCGTTTGGTGATTTTGGGGCGTCAACACCTCGAATTCAAGTTTCTTAAGGAACTAGTTTGCCTAGACCAAAATTCGTCTCTAAGTCCCAAACCGGGAACCCGATTGGAGTCCTGTCTTCTCCCACAAGTCTCTCGTGCCTAGCCGGTCGTGTGTGCCAAGTTTCGTGCTAAACCGACGTCGTTTGGTGATTTTGGGGCGTCAACACCTCGAATTCAAGTTTCTTAAGGAACTAGTTTGCCCAGACCGAAATCCGGCTCTAACTCCCAAACCGAGAACCCAATTCGAGTCCCGTCTTCTCCCACAAGTCTCTCATGCCTAGGCGGTCGTGTGTACCAAGTTTCGTGCTAAACTAACGCCGTTTGATGATTTTGGGGCGTCAACATCTCAAATTCAAGTTTCTTAAGGAACTAGTTTGCCTAGAGTGATATCCGACTCTAACTCCCAAACCGGGAACACGATTCGAGCCCTGTCTTCTCCCACAAGTCTCTCGTTCCTAGGCGGTCGTGTGTGCCAAGTTTCGTGTTAAACCGACATCGGTTGGTGATTTTGGGGCGTCAACACCTTAAATTCAAGTTTCTTAAGGAACTAGTTTGCCTAGAGTGATATCCTACTCGAACTCCCAATCCGGGAACCCGATTGGAGTCCCGTCTTCTACCACAAGTCTCTCGTGCCTAGGTGGTCGCGTGTGCCAAGTTTCGTGGTAAACTGACGTCGTTTGGTGATTTTGGTGCGTCAACACCTCGAATTCAAGTTTCTCAAGGAACTAGTTTGCCTAGACCGAAATCCGGCTCTAACTCCCAAACCGGGAACCTGATTGGAGTCCCGGTTTATCCCACAAGTCTGTCGTGCCTAGGCGGTTGTGTGTGCCAAGTTTCGTGTTAAACCGACGTCGTTTTGTGATTTTGGGGCGTCAACACCTCAAATTCAAGTTTCTTAAGGAACTAGTTTGCCTAGACCGAAATCCAGCTCTAACTCCCAAACCGGGAACCCAATTGGAGTCCCGTCTTCTCCCACAAGTCTCCCGTGCCTAGGCGGTCGTGTGTGCCAAGTTTCGTGCTAAACCAACGCCGTTTGGTGACTTTGGGGCATCAACACCTTGAATTCAAGTTTTTTAAGGAACTAATTTGTCTAGAGTGATATCCAACTCTAACTCCAAAACCGGGAACCCGATTCGAGCCCCATCTTCTCCCACAAGTCTCTCGTGCCTAGCCGGTCTTATGTGCCAAGTTTCATGCTAAACCGACGTCGTTTGGTGATTTTGGGGCGTCAACACCTCGAATTCAAGTTTCTTATGGGACTAGTTTGCCTAGAGTGATATTCGACTCTAACTCCTAATCCGGGAACCCGATTCGAGTCCCGTCTTCTCCCACAAGTCTCTTGTGCCTAGGTGGTCGTGTGTGCCAAGTTTCGTGCTAAACCAATGCCGTTTGGTGATTTTGGGGCGTCAACACCTCGAATTCAAGTTTCTTAAGGAACTAATTTGCCTAGAGTGATATCCGACTCTAACTCCCAAACTGAGAACCCGATTCGAGCCCCGTATTCTCCCACAAGTCTCTCGTGCCTTGCCGGTCGTGTGTGCCAAGTTTCGTGTTAAACCAACGTCGTTTGGTGATTTTGGGGCGTCAACACCTCGAATTCAAGTTTCTTAAGGAACTAGTTTGCCTAGAGTGATATCTGACTCTAACTCCCAATCCGGGAACCCGATTCGAGTCCGGTCTTCTCCAACAAGTCTCTCGTGCCTAGGCGGTCGTGTGTGCCAAGTTTTATGCTAAACTGACACCGTTTTGTGATTTTTGGGCGTTAACACCTCGAATTCAAATTTCTTGAGGAACTAGTTTGCCTAGAGTGATATTCGACACTAACTCCCAAACCGGGAACCTGATTCAAGCCCGTCTTCTCCCATAAGTCTCTCGTTCCTAGGCAGTCGTGTGTGCCAAGTTTCGTGCTAAACCGACGTCGTTTGGTGATTTTGGGGTGTCAACACCTCGAATTCAAGTTTCTTAAGGAACTAGTTTGCCTAGAGTGATATTCGACTCTAACTCCCAAACCGGGAGCCCGATTCGAGCCCCGTCTTCTCCTACAAGTCTCTCGTGCCTAGGCGGCCGTGTGTGCCAAGTTTCGTGCTAAATCCGGCTCTAACTCCCAATCCAGGAACCCGATTTGAGTCCCGTCTTCTCCCACAAGTCTCTTAACTTAGAATGTAAAGAATGCAAAGATACATTTTAGCTTAGAATGCAAAGATACATTTTATACCTGATCTTCTGGTGGTGGTGTATATGGATTCTCGTATTCTGCAGATTCCCTAAATGCCCGGTGGCCACTCGATGCATCAGGAACCTATGATAGTCAATGCATAATGTGTTAATCATATTCGAATTTTATACATAATGTTGTGTGAAAATTGAACTATTAAACAATTTAATTTATATCGAACCTGTCTATTGGGAACCACACTCACCCCCTGTGACACAAAGGCCATCATCTCAGCTCTCATCTGCTGTAAATGTGTAGAGAACTCTGCTCGCAGCTCCTCCCTCAACTCATCCCTTAGCTCCGCGCGAACCTGCTCGGTGATCTGAACAATACTCGATGGCTGGGCTGTTGACTGTGATGGCCCAGCACCATCTTTATACACCGCTCTCCGAGGCACAGTTCTCCCGTATCTGCGACAATATCCATGTCCGTCATAACCTACCAACTCATGGAAAATGGCATTCCTAGCCTCCGAAGTCCAACAATCCTCACCTAGCATAGAGAGTTGACGATTAAACCCATCATGTATTGAATAAGACATATATGCCAAATTAAGATGGTTGATACACAAAAAATATAAAATAAACTTTAAATACAATCAAAGGTGTTTGGAAACTACCAAGGTCTGGATAACCTCTGGGTCATCTGCTCTACGTGTCATAAGCCAAACATTCATCTTATCAGTAGACTCCCCTTTATTGGTCATCTACATTTTTTTAGAAATATGAAAATTAGAATCCAAATAATTTGCAAATATACAATGTTTATTTATATACAAAAATAAAACAATAAAATATAAACCTCATGCCGTATCTAAGCGAAAGTAGTACGCCCTGTGGTATGAGCTATGCCGTGAGCTTGCCGATTTTTAGCGTTCCTAGTTGCAATTTTCTGTAACAGGTTCAACAAATGTAAGTATATAAATATGATTTGTATGTTTACATATCATACATATAACTTATTTGTATACCTCAGCATCAGAAGTACGCCAATACTCCACAAGTTCTTCCTACTGGCTTGGCACAATGTGCAAAGGAACATCATCCTTCAGATCATGATCAGAACTTCTAGGCTTGAAATACTTAGCCTTAATCTTATTCTTGTGATCCTTCCATATGCTATTGTAGTTTTTCATGCAGATTGGCTTGTACTCCTCTGGACATATATTCAAATTGTCCTATAAAACACAATTTCAAAGTTTAAATAATAATAACACAATTTTGAAATTTAAATTTTTGGACAAAAATGTACTTTTGCCTTCACATCCTTCTAGATAGCATCAAGAATAACATCAGGCACAGTGTTCCAGTCAAGAAAAGTAAGAGGAATAATGTTACCATTCCGCACAATAATGCCAAGTTGAGTAGTTAACTTAGACACGTTATCCCTTATTGGACAGTAATTTTCATCAAATTGTATGTCCAACTTTGTACCAGTACCCCACTCCCTAATGCCCTTGGCACATCCTCTACAACGCCTACTCGAGGTTGATAAGAACTAACATGACCTGTGAGATACAATAAGAATAAACAATATGCAATGATAATAAACAAATGCAAATTTAAATAATGTCAATACAAATCAAATTCTTATACCTGAGGTGGGCTGTGAAAAAGTTGAAGAGTCTGAAAAATACAATGAGAATAAACAAGTTATATGTAATGAGAACAAATAAATATATATTTAAATAATTTTCATACAAATCAAAGCAAATTTATATACCTGCGGATGGCTCATAAGCTGATGACTCTAGTCGGGATGATAGCTGCTGTGGTGCCACTGATGGTGGTCGATGCCGTGGCACTAATGACCCCTCTGATGGTGCTTGCTGTGATGCCTCCTCTAATGGTGGTGCCACTGATGGTGGACACACCAATGGTAGGCGTGGAGGCTGAGTAGATGATAGCTGCTGTGGTGCCACTGATGGTGGTCGATGCGGTGGCACTAATGGTGCTCGCTGTGATGCCTCCACTAATGGTGGTGCCACTAATAGTGGTCACTGCGGTGGCTGGTTAGATAGTGGTGGCACTAATGGCCCCTCTGATGGTGGTCGATGCGATGCTTTCTCTGATGGTGGTGCCGCTGATGTCCTCTTGCGTACCACATCGGACATCATGCGTAAGGGATGATCAGGCTTCCTCTTCCTTGCCATAATAATTTGCAAGTGCCGTGACATTAATTGACATTAGAAACGTAGAGAATGGTTTTGAATCAACTATAATATGACATTAATTGAACTAATACAATTACAAAGACAAAGTAAATTAAGAAACTGAACATTAACTACAATCTTGGCCTGAATTCAATTACTGATGTTTATTAAATATCAGTCTATTTCCACATCAAGTGTTTCTCCTTCTGTAGCTTCCCTCACCCAACCAACTTCTTCATCACGGAGCATTATGTTTTCTTCTAATTGTTGGCTCATATATGGCTCGATTTCTGGATTAGTCGAATTCATATCAAATAAACCTCTTTGAGACATCTTCACCATTACTTGCCAGTCTGGTTCTAACGGGTCTGCAACATACCAAACTTGCTCTGCTTGGGATGCCAAGATGAAAGGTTCATTGGTAATTCGATCATCTCGGTACAACAAATGATTGAAGTTGACCAACGTGAAATTGAAGACATCTTGTAACTTCCCGTGAATGTTGTCAATCCAATCACACTTAAACAACACATGCTTCTTCTCATTGGAATATCGAATCTCAACAATATCTGTCAATTGTCTATAATAGTACACAGACCTCACACGAGGATTCATGTCTTTCTGACTAGCATAACTTATGGTATCTACTTTGAAAGCTACACCACAATTTTGTGCGGCTCGACGGTCATCCATGGCCTTTACTCGATACCGAAACCCATTCATTATATACCCGTTGAACCTCCTTGCCAGGTTATGAGGACCATTTGCCAATACAATAATCTCTTCAGAAAATGTGACATCACTAGTCATTCGCAAAGTTTGAACCTATTTTTAAAAAAAAAAAATTGTAAAATTTAAAATGTAGTTTGACTTAGGTAAATAGAATCTGTAGATTTAAATACATACATGTTCCTTGAACCAAATGTGAAAAGTTTCAAAATGTTCACGCCGAAGCTGATGATCGTCAACATGAGGCATTTTGACCTTAAGTTCTTCAAGGTGTTTGCTG
Organism: Camellia granthamiana; assembly: GCA_036172215.1. Lineage (NCBI taxonomy): Eukaryota > Viridiplantae > Streptophyta > Magnoliopsida > Ericales > Theaceae > Camellia > Camellia granthamiana. The sequence goes on from CM069912.1 coordinate 104,264,784, forward strand.
TGTAGATAGAAATTTTATCAAAAAAGAAAAAAAAAATGGTTCAAAATCCAATGAAACATAATAAAATATTGAGTGAGTGACATAACTTACTTTATGAATGGTTGAACCGCTTGTATTGAATAAGACATACCAATGAGTTTGTACCCAAGAAGTATTATCAAGATAAAAGCTTGTGCTTTCACCAACAGCACGACCCAGATTATCATCACCACTGTAGTTCCTCACGGGTCGATTAAATTTGGTTTCCACATCATTGAGATATTGTGCACAAAAATTCATGAATTCTTCCATAAGATATCCTTTAGCAATTGAACCTTCTGGATGAGCTCTATTACGCACATATTGCTTCAAAGTAAGAAGATGCCTCTCAATGGGATACATCCATCGAAACTGAATCGCTCCACCCAATAATGCTTCGTCAGCTAGATGTATAGGCAAGTGCTCCATTATATCAAAAAAAGTAGGAGGAAATATTTTCTCTAGATGACAAAGTGTTACGGCGATACGATCTTGAATATATTGCAAATCCGTCGCACGATTCACTTTGGAACACAATTGTCTAAAGAAATTGCTCAATTCAATCAAAGGTTCAATTACATTCTTCGGTAACAATCTTCGAATAGCCAATGGAATTAGTTGTTGCATCAGAATATGACTATTGTGGCTCTTAAGACCCCCAATCCTTCTATCATGTAAGCGCACGCGACGCGATATATTAGATGAATACCTGTCGGGAACTCTAACTTCCTTCAATACTTTCAAGAACAAATCTTTCTCATCCTCGGTCATCGTGAATTGTGCCGGTGGTAAATAAGCTTTATTCGACCCTCTTAACTGCAAATGTAGGGGTTATCTAATATTCATTTCTTGCAAATCACGCCGAGCATTAACACCATTCTTCGATTTTCCTGCAACCCCTAATATTGTCCACAACATATTATCACAAACATTCTTCTCTATATACATCACATCGAGGTTGTGTCTTATTAGATTGTGCTTCCAATATGGCAGTTCATAGAAGATACTTCTTTTCTTTCAGCTATGGGTGCGATGTCCAGCTTTCTCCTTCTCTACTTGTCTCCTATGCCTCTCCTTAAGGTCATCCCTCTTGTATTGGGTTAAAATACCCTCAGATTCTAATTGTAGCAGCATCTCAGTTCCAGACAACAATTTTGGTTTGAATCTGACTTCCCGACTACCATCAAATGATACTTTATCCTTTCGGAATTTATGGCCACTAGGTAAAAATCTGCGATGACCCAAGTATGATTGTTTCCTGCTATGCTTCAACCAACACGATGTAGTTTCCCTATTGTAACAAGGACATGCATATTCGTCTTTAGTACTCCATCCTGACAAGTTTGCATGTATAGGAAAATCACTAATTGTCCACAGTAAAGCTGCATGCATTTGAAACATTTGATTTGTTGATGCATCAAATGCGGAGACACCGTCATTCCATAGTTCTTTCAACTCCTCAATCAATGGTTGCATATACACATCAATCTTGTCACCAGGTCCTTTCGGGCCGTCAATAAGCACAGATAAAATTAGAAATGGTTGCTTTATGCACATCCATGGTGGCAAGTTGTATGGAATGAGTACAACAGGCCAAGTGCTATGAACTATGTTCATCGTCCTGAATGGGTTAAAACCATCAGATGCTAAACCAAGCCTTACACTTCAGCAATCATTACTAAAGTCAATATTCCGACGGTCAAAATCTTTCCATGCAAGGGAGTCTGCAGGATGCCTAAAGACACCGTCATCAATTTGTTCTGCTGCATGCCATCTCATTAACTTAGCCGTCTTGGATAACATAAAAAACCTCTACAACCTTGGCTTTAAAGGAAAATACCTCAGTTGTTTTGCAGCTATTCATTTGCCACCGTTGTTAGGACCATTTGAACCACCATCACCATTTGATTTCCATCTTGAACTGTTGCATATGACACATTTATCAAGATTGCCATCCTCATTTCGAAACAACATGCAACTGTTGGGACATGCATCCCACGTCTCATACGTGAAACCCAAATCTGTTGTGACCTTTTGAGCTTTATAATATGAGTCCGGGAGTTTCACACCCAATGGGAACGCCTCATTCAATAACTCAAGCAACATGTCAACAGACTTGTCTGTCCACTGATTAAGCACCTTCAGATGTAGAAGTCAAACAATGAATGACAAAGGTGTGAACTTCTGACAACCCGGATACAATTCACTTTGTGTATCTTGAAGAAGTTTGAAATACCTTTCAGTCTCTACATTTAGACTGAGTTGGGGTTCAGATGCATGGGGATCAGGCCCCTGTGGTTCATTACCCTCAACACTTGTACCGGCATGTGGATTTCCCATAGCCGCTTGTATCATTCCAACCATATCGTCTCCAATGTCTAAATTAGCCAATGTTTCATTCTCTCCATTACCATGCAGAAATACGTAAGATTCCCTATGATTAATCCAATGTTTGTACTTTTTTAAAAAACCATTCAAAATCAGATGCTCCCATACAACCTTTCGTCCAAGATGGTATCGATTCTCACATTTCCTACACGGACAACTAATCATTGAACCTTCAACCCTATTGGTGTAGGCAAACACAAGGAATTGATCAATCCCATTAATGTATTCCCTCGACATCCTATTTGGCAAATCAATCCAACTCTTATCCATCATCTGTACTTCCCTCAAATGCACACTTCACTTCTTTTGTTTTTCTTAACAATATATATAAATATATTTAAATGCTAGTCATTTTCCACATGCATATGTGTTTCCCACCATTAATTTGCTTCAGGCAAACTTCCTGGGAGATATATATCTCACATGCAAAACAAATATGCTAACGTAATTTAGTTAATTTAGTTAATAGACTAATTGTAAAGCTAACGTAAGCAAATTTGATCATCCTTCTAGATGAATTATATATGAAAGTAGTTCAATAGATATATATAGACCATGGCATGAATGAGACAACAATTAATAATAGCTTTCAGTAGAAGCAAAATCAACAATTAATAATAGTTTGGTAATAAAGCTTTAAATCTTGCCCAACTCTTATTGAACCTAGTATATGCACCATACCACTTTGTTTCGCATGACACAGGTGTGAAAAAGGAAAAAAGGGTCATCCTCATTTGTGAAAGGGAATAGTTACACTGTGGCCAATGGAATATTAATTGATTCTAGTATATGCACCATACCACTCTGTTTCGCATGACACAGGTGTGAAAAAGGAAAAAAGAAGAAGAAAAGAATGATTAATGTTTTCATACTATCATATTGTTGTAACATGTATGAAGATAGAATATCCATATTAGATAAAGAGTAAAAGAGTTGAATCTTAATATATCTTAGATATATTATTCACTTTTAAGTTTAAATTTTTAAATAAGTATGTGATTTAAACAATATATGTTAAGCTCGCATGTTATGCACGTGGACTCTATAATTTCTCCATAAAGAGATATGAGTCCACATAACATGTCATGAGATCAGCACTGTGTGATCTCACCGTACGATTCACACACACACACATACACACACACACACACATATATCACGAATTGAAACAGAAATGGTTAAGAGGCAAATAGGAACACAGCTGTATGCCCATGAAGCTACAAATATCACAAATTGCAACTTGGAAGTTTGGACCAACTTCTTCTTTTACTTTCCGTGTGGATACAAAAAAAAAAATTATGTTCTCTATTTTTATTTTTATTTTTATTTTTTTTTTGTCTTTAATATGTTAGTTATGTGCAAAAATATATTAACAAAAATACATGGAACAGAGGATATCTTTGAAAGGATTTCACAATGATCCTACCAGATTACACTATGGAGATCTCATGTTTAAATTAATGAACCTACCTACCAAATGATAACTTGTTTTTGTAACAATGTGGGAAGGATTGTGTACTATAATCTTGATCTTTGTATAAATTTTAACTACCAAGACATGTTGCAATATGAAAATCACTTCTTTTTTTTTTTTTTTTTTTAAAACAAAACAAAGGTAGTGGTGTAAGAAAAATCGATCGAATCAAACTGATTGCTTGAGATTGATCAAAATTTCAATTTCAATTTTCGGTTAGCACAATTTTTTTCACAACTATTGATGTAATATAGATCTATATTACAACCATCTAATAGAGAGCATCCAGATCCAAAAACTAGACCCACATCAGGTAAGTCAAATAAAAAAAAAATTGGCTAGAGAACAGAGAGTCCATCATCCAAATTTCAACTGAAATAAATTGAACTTCGAAAAGCTAAGGGAATTATATAATATACATGATACACAAATATTAAACATATATATATATACATTCATGCATAGACAACATAGTTTGATTGAAGATGAGAAAGGAAATTCAAAGTGGGTCCCCCTATAGCCTATAGTCCATTCCCTTCCCGTTCTCACTTTAAACTAGAAACAGAGCATGAAAAGCGCCTTCCTTTATGCCCAAATTCTCAAGTCTGTTATACCCAATTCGTCTTTCCATTCTCACTCATCCCTTTTCTCTCTCTCTCTCTCTCTGTGTGTGTGTAAGAGAGAGAGAGAGAGAGTGAGCATACTGACTGAGCTCGTGTCACGACCCAAACCCGCCCCTATGGGTTTAGCACCGTAACCGGCCAGTAATCCGAGATTACCGAAGGCCTGCTTAACAGTAGAACAGTAATACAGAGTACAGGGGCATGGCGGAAGCCAATACAGTAAATAAACAATGTCCAATGAGCTGATGAGTATGTTTGCTAAGTGTATAACAAGCTGTAAAGGCTCAATATAATTGAATAAACAAAGCTGCACTCACCATGGCAATTCTGTAATTACGTCAAACTCTTAAATTGGCCTTATTTAATCTAGTTTAATCACTTTAATCATACCTAATCACTTTCCAATTAAATATGCCATAAAATCACATTAATTATGATGATTATAAAACATTAATCCATTTCTGATTCGGCCGCCGATAAGGCCTTTAATTAGCAGTTTAAACGTAAACACACGAACAGATAATTAAACAGTCGAACAGATGGAAATGCAATACAATAGGCACACTCAGTCACTTCAGTTCCAGTTTTCAATCAGTCTGTTCAATATTTCAGTTGCTTCAATTATCAGTCACAAGCAGTCTCAATTTCACAGTAATCGGTAATAAATCAGTGGTCAGTAATTAATCAGTAATCGGTAACGAGGGTTGTTACAGTCTCCCCTCCTTAAAAAGAGTTTAGTCCTCTAAACTCGAATCAACATATGACAACAGAGATGATGCCTAACATAACGGTAGCTTTCATTCTTAACAGGAGTGTAATCACATTCATAAACAGGTTCATGACCCAATCTTAATCTTAGCAATGCACAGAAACAGAATGAGAAATCACGTATAAGGATTGGGGTTCATATTAAAACAGAATTTTATGCACTTTCAGTTTTCAGTCAAGGACAAATTCAGATACATGTTTATATGCATATTTTTGTCTAGAGCATACGTAGATGCACAATCCTGGCTTATGTATACATGGTGCATTATTAGAGCGGCTACAGAACAGATACAGTGCAGAACAGATACAGTACAGGACAGATACAGTTACATAATGGTTATGAATAACCAGTTCCATAAGGGAATCCCGAATCCGGGTAACAGAACAGAACAGTACAGAAGCTGGGCTCTCATGACGAGGCCTCCGGTACGGGTAACAGAGTGCAGACAGATATAAGTTCCATAAAGGAACCTCCGATACCGGGCAGCTAACATACATTACATAATACTAAGAGTCACGAATACATAACAGGGGTCGAACAATCATTCAATAAACAGCATATAGCATTTTCGAGACAAAACTTATTTCGTGACACGAAATATGAATAAAGTGGCACAGTAATACTCAACAGGTACAGTAGCAGTAGCCGTGTCAGTACAGTGACAGTACAGTAACGGTGACGGTGACAATACAGTAACAGTACAGTAGCGGTATAGTAGTATTCACACTACTTATATCAAGTACTTATCGGGGTTATAGATTTGCACTGGTCTCCGTTTCATAAGCGATTTCCCCCGTTAAGTTACAGAGATTCGATTCATCCACTTCCGAGTCTTTCATTCAGTCCTTGTTCAATTCGGTTCTCAGTTCAGTAATCCACCACAGTCAGTCCAGTTCATTCGGGAGTTATTGGGGACATAAGGCGATTTTGTACATTACTCCTATAGCAGTAGGCAGAATTCTGGAGTAAGTATTCATTCACTATTCATC